>JH651320.1:115624-284882 GCA_000260095.1 Tetrahymena borealis
AAAAAGGCGGTTAGCCCGCCGAGGGGCTCGAACCCTCGACCACAAGATTAAGAGTCTTGCGCTCTACCGACTGAGCTAGGCGGGCAATTCGATATTTATAATTTAATTTAATAGAAATTTTAGTAATTGTCTTATAATCTATCAACACTAAAAAAATAAGGAATTAAAATGTCAAATAGGTTTAATGTTTAATAAGCTTGTATGAATCATATTAAAATAAGGTTATAAGATTATATTATACAATTTACAAAAACAAACAAATTAAGAAATAAAAATTAAATATTTAATTTATAATAAAGGAATTTAAAAGTATTTAAATTGCAAAAAAGATTGTTTAATTGATTTTTTTATGAAAAAACTTTCAAAATTTTGAAAATCAATTAATTAATATAGGATTAATAATTTTATATTTAGTGTTTAATATTATCATGCTAATTCGTTTAATAATTTTAGTTGAGGATCTTCTTCTACATCCATCTAGTTGTTGTTAACATTCATATTGGCATTATTTTTCAAATTGGTATTACCAATAATCATATTTTCTTTATTGAAGTTATTACCTAACTAAGCATTATTCTAGTTTTAGGATTAAACTTCTAAGAAACCAGTCTCTTATAATAAATCCTGCATTTCTTTATCTATTGCTTCTTATTCTTGCTAATTGAGAGCATTAAACTATTAAAAGACATCCTAAATTTCCTATTCCTGAGCATTTACCTCATCAAGTTATTCTTTAATATCCTCTAAAACAGCAGTATCAACTTGATTTTATTTAGCTGTTGCAACACCTTAGTTGAGAATATTAAGAACTCTCTTATTAGTAATTGCATCCTCTACATGAAGTTAGTTCTTTTTGAGAGTTTACTTCTTATTAAGCATATTATTTATGGTCTTTTAAATAATCAAATATTCTCTTAAGAATTAATTTTTCTTAGATTATTCTGTTTCTTTGCATTCTAAATATTTTTTTTTCAACTCTGTTAGCTGTTCAGTATACTTATGAATGTTTTTTTCAAGAATTTAGATATTATATTCAAGCTAGAATAAAACAGAAGAGTTTGTAAAATAATCTTCATTCATCTGGGATTTTTTATCCTTATCATAGAAAATAATCTTTTTGCCTAATTCTTTATCTCCAAAAGTCTTCATTTAACCATCTTTTTCGAGCATCTCTAAGAATAGCTTAACTTCTCCCATGTTCATGCCTGCTTTATGGGCTGCTTAGAGGATGTCGCTTTCAAAAGCAAAATGATCATTATACCATTCATTTTTATTTAAAAACTCTTTAAATTTGGTAAAATGTTTAACCATTAAAGTTTTATTGATGATAAAACCATTTTATTCCTAAATCTCTGCTAATTATTGTAATAATCCAATATTATTTATATTTTCTTCTTAATTTGTCTAGTTTTCATCTTTTCCTCCTTTAAAGTAATTGAAAATGTTAAATCTTTATAGGAATCCTTATTTCTTATGTTACTTTTACATTTCTTTTTACTCAAATTATTTCCTCTTCTCTTCTTCTTTTACTTCTTGAGTGATATCTAAGTTAAGCATTTTCATCATTTTTATTTTATTTCCTGCTAATGAGAAATTATTTTCTTCAACTAGTTCATCAATTACTTTTTATAAGCTCATAGGTTAGAATCCATTAAAATTAAATATTTAATGAAGATAGTTTATTGATATAATACAACTTTTTTCATGCTTTTTCATCACCTATTCAAACGATCTAGCCCAAAAACTATGCATTTTTTGCTTCTAACTCTCAAATTCATATTGTGCAAAATAAGGAATGATCTTTCTTTTTTCTTAAAACTCTTCAATTCCTAATAACACTTATGACAAATCATCTGATGTCTTTTTCATGTAATCTGGAACTTAATAATTTTTTATGCTATGCGTTGAACTACAACTATATGTTTCTTCTTCCATTTGCTTAAATTTCTATTTCTTCTATTTATTTTACACTTATTAAAAACTTTTGAATTTTTTTTCGATAAACTGATTATTTTTGTTAGAGTTAATATTTTTGATTTAATATTTGTTGGCTCCTTCTCTATTTCAAATGTTTGTACTAAAAATCATCAACCATAAAAATGAAATTGATCTCTTTTTTTAAATAATTTTGTAGATCAAAAATTATCAAAAAGTAAATTTTTAATCTATTTGTGATTCAAAATTTCAAAAAAAGGTACACCACAATATTGATCTACCTTCTACTTAAAATTAGTTATTTTAAGTAGGCATTAAAAAAATAAGAAATATCTATATCCACAGTAAAAGAGATCTACAAAATTGGTTTATAATATACAACAATATTTATAATGTTTACTACAAACAATTTCTAAGAAATGTAAATTAAAAAAAAATTTATTTGTAATCTTTAATTTTTTATTTTATTATACTTTAGAAAACAATTATTAATAATAATAGCCAAAAATAATCATAATTTATTTATTATAAAAGTGAATTAAAAGAAGGTAGTGAGCGTATTATTACAATTATCTGTTTGAAATAAATATTTCAATAAAAGTGAAAACAAAATGAATTATCAATATGTGATAAATAAATGGAATCCAAATTATATTATAAAGAAAAAACAGAAGAATATTCATATTAAATATATTTCTAGTAGATATTAGCTAAAATAAATTACTTAAAAACAATACAAACATTTTATTTTACTAATTACTTTTTCTTTTTATTACTCATTCTAACAACTCTTGGCAAACTTTATTTAGCTTCAATTCACCAGAATTGTATAATTCCTTATATTATTCTTTAGAAATTAAATATTCTTCTGGCTTATCACTTTCTAATGCATAGTTAGGATTGATTTTAATAGGTGGCCTTTTAATTTAAAATTAAAATAAAATAAAATTTTGTAGTTTCTATAAATAACTTACCATGATTATTCTATTATAGGAGCTAAACCGCCAAATTTAGTTTCAACTTGAAGTTTATTGGCATGGCTCCATAAACCCTTAGGTTCAGAAGTCTTTTCAAATTAGATTTTCTCAACAGTAGTATCATCAAGCATACTCTTAACCATACTCCATGGAATGGTAATAGAGCCAGGGCAATTTACTGCATATAACCTAAAAAGTCTACTTTTATAATGATCCATCAAATATACTATAATTTTTTTGTGAGTCTATTTAATAGAATAATATTAATACAAGAAAGATTATTTTAATACTTTATGATAAATAATTTTTGAAATACTTCAAGAAAAATAAAACAAAATCAAATTCGAATTCTCATTTGATTAATAAATTCCTTTTGCAATAAAGATTTGAGAGCATTTAGGATATACTTAATAAATGTGAAGTGTAATTAAGAAAAATCTAAATATGCAGTATCATTAGAAATTATCATCAAATAAAGCTTTTTAATTAATTTTTTTTGATGAGATAAATAAAATCACACATTTATATTGGCTATTTCATGCTAATTCGTAATTAAAAACATTAGAACTGACGTGTGTGGGAGGAAAATAAATATTCCTTAAATTCTAAATGTTCTAAGAAAGATATATTTAGAAAAAATTAATTTGTCTTTCATATTTCAATTCTACTATTTGTTACATAGCTGAATAGCTGAGTGCTTTTTGAAAATATTCTCAATCTAACTTTAAATATTAATACTAAAAAAATATCTTACACTAATAGGTAAACTTGTGACACCCATGTTATTAAGATCTTGAATGATGACCCAATTTTCTACCTAGCCAGGTAAGAAAAAGTGATTGACAACCATTTCAATAAAGAAAGTAACACCATTAATTACTTATTCTAAGGTATATAACTTCATGTCAATCTTATAAATATTTAAAATCACTATGGGTCTAAATCTGTGATCAATACCAGATAAATAACAAATTCCAGAATACTATTTTATAATACATAAATTGCTATGATTTTTAATTAAGGTTTATATTTTGCTTTTTATATAACTAGATTTAAATTTTTTAATGCTTAATAAGTACTATCTAAATCAGTACTAAGCTTAAGGTCTTTATTTCTTGTTACGAACGATGTGAAATATCTTAGTAAATGAAATGTGAAAAAATGGTATTACCAAAAATTGAAGAGTCAAATCTGTCATTTTAGGAGGAATTGAATTTAAAATCCATTAATTTTAATCCTTGATGGAGGCAACTGCTTTATCAAATTTAAAATTGTTTGCTTCTAAGAATCTCAGCTTCATTGAAATAGTCCAAATTGGATCTTTGCAACAATCAAGATTCTTATCAGTTAGATACTTTTCAAATTCCTTAACTTTTTATTCTTCTTCTGCTATCATTTTAATCTGTCCATCAAAGTACCATCTCAAAATTTTGGTTTTGGATTTCTAAACGTATTGGTTGGCCACTTTTAAATGATTTTAGATAATAATGTTACTGAAAATAATTCATTTGATTTATTCCTTAAAATAATATAAAATTCTCAGATTATCTTGCTAATAATTAATTATTAACATCCAATAAATTTAATTTACAAGGAGGGAAATATAAGTATGCCTCAACTGGTTATCTAACATAAGATAAATCTATGTTAGCTCCGTTATTAATATCTGATTAGTTTTCCATTTATTCCTATGCTTGTCTTTGTCACTTTGCTTGATAATTTAGTTTGTTTTAATAATTGAATTACTCAAATTTATTAATTAATTAATTATTTTAAGAATCCACCTAAGAAAGCCTCAGTATATATGCTTTAATAATATTTTTAAAGCTTCTTTTTCTTGGGGGTAATTAAATGAATGGTATATTTGTATATTCTTTTTTCTATAAGATTTATTAGCCTAAAATATAAAATGTTAGAACTAAAGATTTATTATACTTCTTTGAATGTAATTTATTAATATTTTTGATCAGCAAATTTCCTCAGATCCTATTGTCTTTTGTGCAATGAATTTTAAAAACATGATTGAATTTTTAATCTAATTCAAGCCTAATTACCTTTACAATTTAAGTTTACTTTATTTTAAAAATAATTTACTCGGTAATAGTCAAACAATTAACATTTAAACAGATATTTTAAGGCAATTAGATTTTTATAAATGTTCTACTGAGATAAAGAAATTATATAGAATGCTTAAATAAAGAAGTATTTAAAAAATTATGCTCTATTTAGTCTCATCTAATTGAATTTATATTTGGTTGATCTTTTTACAGGAAAAACTAAGATTTTAAGATCCAAAATACTCCTATAAATAAATTAAAATAGTATATTTAATGAATAATAGTAGCTCATTAATATATAAACTATAAATAAAACTGAGGTTTCCTATTGTTTATTAAATTTTGATATAAAAAAATAAATATATTTTGAAGAAAAGTATGCTAAAATATAAAAACATTTTTAAAGTTATAATGAACATCTCAAATTTTTTAATAAGATTTAATACCATAAAACTATATTTAAACTTATAAATCTACTGTAATCTTTAAAGCTAAAATGCATTACAATTTTGAAAATAATTATTAAAAAATAGACAGTTATAATAAAATAGAGGAAAGATAGCATAGACAAATATTTGGATATATTCATTAATTTATGTTATACTTAAAAAAGAAGAATAAACTAATAAGTTTAAATGTACTATTTATCAATTTCATTTAAATAATCATGATTTTTAATAGTAAAATTCTAGAAAATGAGAGATTTTTTTCTTTTCTTTGCATTTTAATTTTATAATAGATTTTATGAATAATAGCTACCTACTCTATTCAAAATAGCAGAGTTGTAAATCAACCAATTGAGTTATTTATCATAATGGAATTGTTTTTTAATCAGGATTATTTGATATCTATGTAATTTTAATGAACATTGTAAAATTAAAGAAGTAAATATAAATCTTTTAATTCTTTTAATCTTAACATTCTTAATTTTTATTTTAAAATATTCTTAATTCAAACTTATTGATATTGAGTGAAGTTTATTCAAAAGCTTAAATTTATTGAATTTTATATAAATAAATATTCAATTATTATTTTTTAATTATTTGTAACTAAGAAAATCTATTTATTATATATAGTTTTTGTAACTTATTAAACTAATTCAAGCAGTTGTAATTTCAAATTATTATTATTTTTGAAATCTATTATCAATTTTATGCTTATCAACTAAATCTAAACCATAAGGAGAGAACATTAATATTACCATAAAGTAAAGATAATAAATATAAGCGGAATTGAATTGATAAGCTTTATCATATATATTCTATAAGGGATTTAATTCAATAAAGCAATTATCCTCAACAGTTTACTTAATAAATCTAAAATCTAGGTATAAAGGATAGTAACAGAATATAAGATATAAAGAAAGTATCATTAATAAAAATGATACCTTATTTTTATCTTATTAAGTAAATAAGAGGAGAAAAGAAATAGTTTGAAAGAAAATTTGTAATAGAAAATTTCCTTGATAAATAGTTAGATTAAAATAATAAGAATTATAAAATAGAATATTTCTATCAAAAGAAAATAATTTAGAATCACACTAAGTGTCAAAAGGAATTTAGTTTTCTAGTGCTAAAGATATATTCTAATGTACTAATTTTGATTTAATAGAGCATAAAGGTTCTTTATTCCTTCTATCTCCATTGCATTTATCTTCAAACTTAAATGATAAACTATCTTGTTACTAAGATAATTTTAACTCTTCATTTCTATCATTTTCTATTAAAAAGTGAATCCCAGCTAATGGTGTATTACTATGATCACTTCTTCTCATAAAAAATTTAATTCATTGGTGTTATTTATTTTAACTTTTTCATAGTCTTAAATGTGTTCTTCTTTTGAAAATTTAATATCTGGGATTGGACAAATATTAGTACTTTTTAGAGATAAAAATATAATTCCTTTATAAAAGCAATCATTATTATTATTAATATTTAAAAACCTATTCTTTTCTCTATTATTTTTATTATAATTATAAACCTCTTAACTAATATATAGTATTTATTTTTGGTTATTCTCACTTTCAATTAACAGTAGTATAAATTAACTTTTATTTGTTTTAATTTTCTCTGTAGTAATAATTCCATTATCCCAAAAATTCCTTTTATTATTTACTATTCTAAAATTCACTATGTAGTTCTTTTAGAGATGATAAACTTACTTAGGATTTAATGTCTTATTAAAAGTTTGGTATTTCTTCAAAAAAGCTGATCTAGATAAGTATCACAATCACTAAAGGTATATTTATAATTACAAATAGGGCTATAGCTTTAAGAATTTAAATAATTTTCATTTTCTATTAATATTTTTAAATCCTAATCTTGTTTTTAAATTTTGTTTAGTATTAAATTTTAATAATAATAAATTATTTTATGATTTAAGGCATTTTAAATTTAAAATATAAATTTAATATTAGTAATAATCAGTCTAAGTAAAGAAATAATTCCTAGAAGTAACTTTAATAATAATAGATGATTTTAAACTGCAATATTTACTATTTAGAACTACAAATTCAATATTTATTTTTTCTTATTGCTTGGTTTTTAAAAAATCTCTAATTAATAAATGTTTAAAAATTCCTCTTCTTCTTTGAGGTATTTAAGCACTTAAGGCCAGTTGATTTAATCTGATTAATATTTTTCTATCTTATTTTTTATTACAATTTTATTGATTTTTACCTCATTTTGAAAAAAGTAATAAAATTAAATTCAAAATAACAAGTAAAGAATCTTTCTTAAATTAATTACAGGAATTAATATATTCTTATTTTGAATTTTTTATTTTATAAATCTTGCCTATATGTTCTTGATATTTAGTTAAGAGTAGTAATAACCTAAAAAATATATTTGATAAATAATTCTAATAATAAACATAATTTCAAAACATTCTACTAGCTTTATTTATTAAATTTCATTCTAATTTAATATTTATTATATCTTTTTATTTAATTTTATCACATTTGATAGAAAAATCGATAATACTACTAGTGATTATTTTTACAAAAACATCTTTTTATCTAATCTCAATTCTAATTACACAGCATTGCTAAGTAAATCAAAGATATTCTTTTATTTAGTAGTAGTATATTAATTTATGTTTTAATGATTATTTTAATTCTTCTCAATCTATATTTTTACACAATAATAATTCACCAAAATATATTTGTCAAATCTATAAAATTTATTTTAAATGAGGTCTGGATTTCAATTATTATATCATTTTTAGCTAATTTATTAGATAATAAAAATCTCATTTCTATTTTTGGGAAGTGCTTTCTTTTTAAACTAGTTTAAAACTTACATGAATCAAAATATATTATATTAATTCTACTTGAAAATTTCTTTATTTTTTACACAATTTTAGAACATGGTGAGAAATAAAAACTAAATATCTTTGAAAATAATAAATTTTCAACCTAAATAGTCAAATAAAGTTGATAAAGCAAGTAATAGCTAAACGAATATGAAAATAGTATTGATATTATTCTTATTTTTATTTATTTGTTTATTTTTTAATTTATTTGAATTTTATTTTTAATTTTATCTGTGTGGTGGGTGGTGTGGTGTTTTTATTTATTTATTTATTTTATTTTTTTATTTGTTTATTTATTTAATTTTATTATTTATTTCATTTTTAAATTTTATGTGCCATCATTTTATCTATTTTTATTTTTAGGTTAATATATTAAAATTTTTAAAAACTTAATCATCAATCATCATCATTTTATCATCAATCATCATTTTAAATAGGAAGCATTTTGAAAATAGTTTATTTGGAGATAAGAACGGGTGTTGACAACCACAAAATCAACAGTTTAACAGGGGAGGCGAGGGTTGAAAGTGGATAAGGATGAAAGCAACGAATCATTATTATCAAATGATAATAATTTTTTCCATCGTTTTTAAGATTCGATTTACTGCAATTCATTTGTATTAAAAACTTATTATTTATCCAATTCTTCATTAAAAATTCTGTTATACATTCTGATTTTGTGATTTTTTGGTACCCTATTATCGCAATCAAGATTTGAATAGTAATTAAATTGATTAAAAGCACAAATGAGCCACTCTTAGAGGAAGGATTAAATAAATAAAAGTAATCTAATAGTTTGATCGATTCGTGATTACTTAATTTAAAGAATCCTTGGTTCCTTTTAAAAACTAGAGTGGTCCAAATGATTTTCATCACAATTTTGATATTCTTCCTTGAAGGCGATTTTAAAAATTATATATTTTTCAAAAAATTAATTAATTATAATCTTTCTTTGATCTCTCTGAATCCAAAACAATTTAATGTGGGGGTTGATAAAAACTTTCCACGATAATTAAAAACTTAAATATCTTTTCTACTTCTTAATTAAATAAATAAAATTCAAAAACAATTAATATCTTTGACTTAGAATTTTGAATGAATTAATTACACGTCAAAAAAGAGTATTAAAAGTTAGCTGGCATATTGATAGTTAAGATTTAATATAAAGTGTTAGTTTCTATTAATTAATATTATATAGTGAATTGATAAGGTAACAAAGGATAAAAAAAGGAGATGATTAGAAACATAGGTGAAAAAATATTTAAGAACAAAAAAGTTCTATTATTAATAGATAGATTATCGTAATAAAATTTTAAGCAAGATAGAATCTAAATAGATTAGTTATATTATTTTTAAATCTCATTATAAATAGCTTTATCGTCCTATTATGTGGTATCTGCTACATCTTCTACGTTGCAAGAGAATCTGATTACTCAAAAATAGAAGAAAATGCATTGACTCCCACTTTAAATAAATTGCTTTCTTAGCACCAAATTATGACAAATGAGCACTTTAAAAATATTTCAGAGAGTATGGAAGAATATACAGAATAAAGTAGTGTTATTTCATTTTTAGAGAAATTTTTTGATCAAAATAACATGGAATATGCCATTTAGAATTTCACTTAAAAAACTGAAAGAGGTGTTGAATAAAGATAAAATATTGCTGGTATCTATCGTGTATAAAGATCTAATAATTATGAATGCAATCTTATAGCTTTTGACATTAGTAATTTTATTTTAAAGAAATATTTATATGGAGGACTAAACAAACATAATTATTAAATGCTATACTCCAAATGAAGAGATTAAATTCCAATTAATAATTTAATTTCTTTTTAAATATAAAATAATTATTTAGATCCAGTTCAATCAAAGATTAGCATTCCCTTTGCTTTGTCATTTGCTAAATATTATGAACATCACAGTAAAATTTTTTATTATCCAAATCTATATCTATTATCTATTAGGGAATTTATGAATTAACTAAATCAAATTTATTGAATAGAAATAAATTATGTGTCAAGAGATGTAATTTTCTTAGGCTATGATTCAAGAGGAAAGAATTTTGGCTACTCAGTTGAATAATTTTTAAAGTTGTATTTATCTGAAAGTAAATAAAATATTATAGAGCGAAAAGGGTAAATTAAATTATCAAATTAAAAATGTAAATAGGTTCTAATATCCCTAAATGTGGTGTGATTAGACAAGCATTAAATATTGATTTAGAAAATAACTTCAACCAACTTTATTTAAAATCATGTAAGAATACTTAAATAACTTTAATATTCTAATTGATATTAATTTAAAATAGTGGGATTTGATGGAAAAGTGCCAGATAGAGATTATTTCTTAGGATTTAATTACTTATTTAAAGAAGCTTTCAATGAAAGTGGCTATAAATACACCGAAGTTTCATCAAAAATTCCAGTTCTCTTTGGTAATTTCCTTGAAAGAATATGTAAATTGATTAAAAATCTTCTTTATCTAAATCATACTATTATTATAATATTAATTTAACGGGATATTTTTAATTTGTTTTAACTTCTCTTGTTTTTTAAATATAGTACATGAAGTAGGAAAATAATTATAAGTAGTATTTCCTGCAAATTTCTTTAATAATTTCAAGTATTTTTTCCATATTTTGATTGCTGGTATTTATGGAGAAAAGCATGATGCCCACTCCTAAATGATTTATTATGGAATCTAAGCTTTAACAATTAAAGGAAAGTAGAATCCTAAAGTTACTTCTGACTTCTAAACTACTTTAAATAATTTATTCAATGTAGTTGATGGAGGTATTAGAGCAAATTTCTCCTTAGATGAATAACTTCATGCTGGTTCTACTTTATACTACCCAGTAACCAAATCAACTTAGATCACAATTAAAAAACTTCCTATTGGCTTGATACTTATTGCCTTACCAATAGCCATCTAATATTTAAGTGTCTACTTTAAAAGTTAAGGTGATCAGTCTATAAATACTTTTAAAGTTTATGGTAGACATATCATTACAGTCTTCCATTCTTTATTCATTTTGGTTATTCCTTCATTTGCTGAAAAACTTTTTCCTTATGCTTTTCCTAACTAAGGAAATCCTGTTTTCTGCTAAGATTGGTCTTCTATTAATAATCCATAATTGATTAATGTAAAATATTATATCAAAAAGTTAATTATAATCTTATTTTCCTAAATTCATCTAAAAAAGTTATTCCTCCTCTTTGTCTGTTTAACAGTTGGAAGTCGTTTACTGATAAAAATAGTAGTAGAATATATTATTTTAAAGGGTATTGCTAAGGTGAGCTTGAAGGAAACAAGAAAGGATGGTGATTATTCTTCTACAGTTAATGGACTTATGATTGGTAATATTTACTTATTTTGTATATAACTTAATTTATAAAAATTTTTTTATTAAAAAAGGTCTTTCTGCTGTTCTTTACTTATTCATCAATACTAGTGTTTCTTATATTTTCTTAGTAGTTCTTAGCCCATTCTTCTACATTCAAAGACCTTTAATTCCTCGTTCTGCAAGAGATTTTTTGAGAACTGCTGCTACTATAGGTGCCTTATATCTAACCTATTTTATATTGGTTTAAGTCTAAGTTAATTACTATGAAGAGACAATAGAAGCTGTCATTACCTACTAATGCATTCCCTCTCATAAGTTATTGTTTGCAGTTGCTATATTATTTAACTTAACCTGGAACTAAGTTGAGTTATTTTTAATTTGAAGTCACCTTCTAAAGTTAATAATCTATGTTATTTGTAAATATCTTTTAATTAATCTGACTTACTTCAAATTTTTATTTTTTCACATTAAACTTTCTTCAAAACATAATAGTTCATAGCTTATATAATATTCTAACTAATATTATTTGAATTTAAATTAATTTTAAATGTTTACAAAATTTTATTCATTAAATGCATTCTTATTAGGTAAGTAGCAATAAACTCTAATATATAGTTTCATATTTAATGTAAGCTTATGAATTAATTAGGAAAAATCAAGCAACTTATATAGTATTATCCTTACTATTATTTCTTTAATTAGATAAATAAAACTAAATATTCAATCTTGTATTATTATACTTTCTTCATTGAAAGACATATAATGTATAATATTAATAGTAATTATAAGATTTTTGATAGAATTAATTGTCTTGTATTAGGAATAATTTTTGCTTTTATCATTTTAGCTTACAACTTGGATATTCTAAATTATGAGGTAATAATGGATTCATCAAGTATGAGATCATAAATTAAGATTGAGATATTAATTGAATATATAAATAATCAATTTCTGCTTCAACTCATAAATGGAATGATGAATTTAAAAGCTGACGATGAAGTATTTAATAAAAGAATTTAACTCTATAATCTTTTATTTTCTGAAATATATTGATTGCATAATAGTTAAAGACAGAAAATTCTTTTATTGTTTAGATCTCTCAATACAATTTAATCAATTAGCTTTTAAATGTTAAATTTCGTCCACAAATATCAGATATTATATCTAAATATCAGAAAAATTAAATATCTAAAAAAAGAAAAAATAAAATGAGAAAAACTGTCCAACTTTTGCTTCTCTTAAGTATTATCTGCTTAGGAGTTATAGCCAAAAACAATAATCAAGGTCACATACATTCTAAGACTTTCAAGCCTAAGGTACTCAACCCTCTCTAATATGTTAGTAATCTCCCTGATAACTGGCTTTGGAGTGATGCCAATGGTATTAACTACTTAACTTATGGACGTAACTAGCATATCCCTCAATACTGTGGATCATGCTGGGCTTTTGCTGCAACTTCTGCTCTCTCTGACAGAATAAAAATTGCCAGAAATGCTACTTTCCCAGGTAAAAAATATTTTGTTTATTTAAATAATCATTTGTATAAAATAAAAAAATCTATCAATATTAGATTCATAACAATAAATTTCTATCAGGATAGCTAAAAAATAATAAATTCTTCAAAAATATTTCTTCATTAAATGATTGAGTGATTGATAAATTTTGTACAACTTACTAGTTTAATTAGGAGATTTACAAAAGATATTCCCAAAATATTTATTTTTATACAAAACCTCTTAAAAATTTAAGGAAAAATATTAAATCTAAGTTTTTAATTTTCAAATCTAATTTTCTCAGAAGTATTTCTTCTCTAAAAATTCTAGATTTTAAATTTCAAAAAAACAAAAATTTCCCTGACAAAATTTACCACTCAGTTATTATCTTAAATAAACCCTTCAAGCTAATTAGCGCCATTAGATTTTATATTATTTTTATAATGGAAATATTTTACTTTGTTTGAACATCTCCTTCAATATTAATAAAAAGCAGATTACATTTTAAACTTTCTTATATTTTTTATACTTAAATTTAAGAAGTTTAATACTATTTTTATTAAAAATTAATTTTCTAATAATTATTAACAACTATTTATTATTTACCTAAAATAGATATCAATTTATCTCCCTAAGTTCTATTAAGTTGTCAATAGGACTCTGAAGATCTTGGTTGCAGCGGTGGTGATTCTAGAAATGCTTTTGCTTGGATTCATGCCAATAACATTACTGATGAAACTTGCTCCGTTTATAGAGCTTAAGGCTACACTAATGGTTAAGCATGCTCATAATTGTTGAAGTGTGAAAACTGTTCTCCTACTAAGGGATGTTGGGCTCAAAATAATTACTAAATCTATGGTGTTAGTGAATATGGTGATGTTTCTGGGGAAGAAGCTATGATGTAGGAAATCTACTAAAGAGGCCCTATTACTTGTGGTATTTCTGTTCCTCAAGCTCTGCTTAATTATACTGGAGGTATTTTCTATGATAGAACTGGAGATATGGATATTGAACATGATATTTCTGTTGTTGGTTATGGTACTTTATCAAATGGTACTAAGTATTGGATGGTTAGAAACTCTTGGGGTACTTACTGGGGTGAAAATGGTTTCTTCAGAGTTATTAGAGGTGTTAACAATCTTAATATTGAATCTGCTTGTGCTTGGGCTGTTCCTACTAATACTTGGAGTAATAACACTCGTAATTAAACTGCAGTAAATGAAGAACCCGTTTCAAACTTCAAGAAATCTTATGACTGTAAGAGAGAAAGTATCTTCAATAGACCTGAAAAGGTTAAATCTCCTCGTCCTCATGAATACTTGAAGGCTACAGATCTCCCCAAGAGCTTTAACTGGTAGAATGCTTATGGAAAGAACTATCTTTCAATAACTAGAAACTAACATATCCCCGTTTATTGTGGTTCTTGCTGGGCTCATGGTACTACCTCCTCAATTGCTGATAGAATTAATATTGCTCGTAACGCAACATTCCCTAATATCGCTCTTTCTCCTTAGGTCATTATTAACTGTAAAGCTGGTGGTTCTTGCAATGGTGGTAATCCTATTGGTGTATATGAATTCGGTCACGACAATGGTATCCCCGAAGATTCTTGCTAATAATATGTTGCTAAAAATCCTTCAAAGTTCACTTGCTCTCCTATTCAATAATGCATGAACTGTGCTCCTTCAGTTAATGGAACAAATTGCTGTAATCAAAATTAATATTAATATTATTTTAATTTTCAAATTATTAAATTATAATTAATAAAATAATAGGGGCTCAAACTAACTTCAAATAATGGAAGATTTCAGAATACGGTTATGTCAGTGGTGCTGATAAAATGAAGGCTGAAATCTTTGCTAGAGGTCCTATTGGTTGTGGTATTGATGCTACTAATAAACTTGAAAACTACACTGGAGGTATCTTTGAACAAACTCTCTTATTCCCTTCTATTAACCATGAAATCGCTGTTGTTGGCTGGGGAGTTGATGAGGCTACTGGTGTTGAATATTGGGTAGCTAGAAATTCATGGGGTACTTACTGGGGTGAAAATGGTTTCTTCAGAATAAGAATGCACTCTCATAACAATGGTATTGAATCCGAATGTGATTGGGGTGTCCCTATTGTTGAAGAAGCTACTGCTGAAGCTTATTGATTAAATTAAATAATTTTGCCAAAACTATATTGCTTACATTATACTTTTTAATTTTCTTTTAAACAGTATGTTTAGGTATTACCTTTAAGTAAAAAAAATATATAATTAATATATCTTTATTATGAAATCGATTCCTCTTTAGCTAGTTAATTAATTAATTATTAAGCTATTTTAGTTATTATAAAATTCTAAGACCTTATCTTTTACTTATTTTATTAATATATTTATATAGTATAATTTATTATAAAAAATATATTTTAGAATATTGCTTATATAGTAATAATATTATTACTATATAACAAAAAAAATTATTTTTTAATTTTGAAGATAAATTTTTATTAAAAAAATAAAATTTTCGAAGACAAAAAAAACCATTTGGGTCAGCATATAATATTATTACTATATTTGCTTGTTAAAAGTGATAGGTAGAGTCTACTCTAAAAACATAAATGCGATACTTAATACAATTCTTAACTTATATAATCACATATATTTTAATAATTTTCTAACATTTAATTGATTTTAATCTTATTCTGATCAAAATTCGGACTTTTAAAGTAATAAAATGCTAAAGGAATATTAGTTTTCGCTTTTAGATAAGAATTTCTAAAATACTTTAAAGATATCTGGTAATAAAGTTTGAGGAGTAGTCTCTCCATGGTTAATAGGGAAAGGCTTGCATCCATCAAGTTCATAGAGTACACCCTCTTAAGGAACTAAGCAGATAAAGTGATGAAGAACATTTTCATCTTCTGGGTCAACTTCAGTTTCCCCTTATTGAACAGCATCAACGTGTTCTTCTTTTAACTCTTTGTTTTTCATAAAATATTCTGCCCTCTATTCTGGATTCATCTTTTCAGTATTCTTGAAGAAATTGTATAAAATAGAATTAGGCCTGATCATATCTTTATTTTATTAAATCAAATTCATAGATGCATGCATGATTGCAATTGATCCACATGCATTCTCTGCATATTATTTCATGAAATAGAGCTTATCACTAATATGTTAACCTTTCTCTCTAATTTCTTCCATCTATTTATTTTATTCCTCGCTTGCTTTTTCATCTAAAGGGAATATCATCAAGGCTGCAAGAGTTTTTTCACTCATCTACTTCAAAAAATCCTCTTCTGTGTCATACAAATCTTGGAAAGAATACTTTTCTGTGTTAAAGCCTATCTTCTAAATATAATCATTAATAACATCTGGATTACTTTCTAAAGGCATCCAATTGTCAGTTTAGTCTTGTTCCATATTTTATATTTAATTATTGATAATAAATTTATTTTTTAGAGAGATCTATTTCTTTTTTTATCACTGATCTTTTCTTTTTTGATAATAAAAATTATTACTTATTTTTTTGATAAGGTTAACTTATTCTACCTCTTTTTTTATAAATTACAATTGAGGCAATTAGAGGTAATAATCATTCATGTAATAAGCGGCATCCATCAACAACAAAAACAATTAAATAATTTAACTAACTCTCTATTCTAATGATCAGAAAAGATTTATTATACCTCTAAAATATTAATCTATTATAAACATTATAATATAGACATTTTAATTTTAATAATTAACTATTATAATCAAATTAAAAATATATTCTCAATCATTATTATTATATGTTAATTGATCATATATTTTTAAATTAAACAAACTTTAATAGTTTCAGAGCCCTATCTCTTAAATCCCTTTTCAAATTTATGACTGAAAAAATTAATTTTAATATCTATCATCAAAATAAAATAAATAGTATTTATTATAAAGTAATTAATTGTCATTAAGAATTTTTTTAATTTAATGACTCTTTAATAATTTATTAGAATGTTACCGAGTATCAGAATAAATCAAAAAAATTTTCTAAATTTAATGTTTCTTATTGTGATTATAATTTTATATTAACACGATCAATTAATTAATTAATTAATTTGAAAAAAACATCCCAAAATTCTGAGGATATTTCAATTTTGAAAATACCGCTAATAAACCTGTTTTTGATTTTCAAATATTCATCGGTAACAAATAAAATTAAAAATTAAAAACCCGCAAAATTAAATATTAGAAATTATTAGAATTTTATCTAGGTTAAGATGGACATTGAGGAATTGTAAGATCTTGAAATAGAAAAATAATAGGCTTCTCCTATTAGAGGAGGTCTTTTAGAGGAATAAGAATAAAAAAATACTTTAGAATAACCTATTTCATCAATCCAATAAGAAGATTCTTCATTTGATAGCACTGAATCAAGCCAAAAAAGCACTCCAAAAAAAGAATAAAAGGAATAAATAGAGTAAAAAATGGATGAAAATAAGGAGTAAAGTACTGAAGATGAAACTAATCAAAATGAAAATATAAATAATAGCCAAGATTCTTCTACTAAAAATTCCTCAAGTTCTAATGAGTAAGAGATATTGAGAAGCTCTTGTAATTCACCAAAATCTTAAGAAATTAGAGAGTTAGAGTAAAGTTTTAATTATAAATATCTAATGTGAACATATTTGAATAATTTAAAAATAGGTCAGATCTTGAAGCCATACAACAAAAGGATATTTAATCAGATTTTAACTAACCTAATGAACTAAATACTTAATAAAATGTTATCAATATCGAAAACGATGAATCTCAAGATAAGCAAAGTTCATCTAATTAAGTCGATGATAAAATGGATCATGAACAAGCAGAAATATAATTAAACAATTCAAGCCAGGATATGAATAGTATTTAAAATAAAGATAAAATAATTGAAGAATGTGTACAAAAATAAAATGAAATAGTGGATTCAATTAATTTGACTGAAGTGATGGAAAGTGAAGAAAAAGTAGATATTTAAAAAGAAAATCTATGTTCTACTAATTAAGTAGAAACAAATTAAAGTGGAAATAATTAAAATGTATAAAATGGTGATAAAGAAAACCTCAGCGAAGACATTCAATATATTGAAAAACAATAAGAGTATTCTATTTAAGAAGAGAATACATCACAATAATAAGATAATGACAATAAAAATTAATAAAATATATCAGAAGATATTTCTACTGAAGTAGGACCTCTACCCAAATAAGATGCATCGGAAATTAATTAACTAAAATAATAAGAAATTGAATTTGAAATTTCTAATTTAAAAAATAAAGAAGAAGAAGATGAAGCAAATTAACAAATTGAAATCAATGAAAAATAAGAAATAAATGAAAATATTATTCCAACTAAAAATGAAGAAGAACTCTTAGAAAAAGTTGAATAAATTTAAAAAATAGAATGTTTTGCAGAAGAGGTTCAATTGGTGACTCAGAAAATGAATGAAGAAGAATTTAAATTACCTGAAGAATTATAAGATTAAGAATAAATTTCATAAAAAACTTTTGAATAATCAGTCATTATTTAAGAAAATGAAAATATTTTAGGATAAAAATTTGAAGACATTAAAGAAAAGGAGGAAGCTATAATTTAAGAAGAAAAAGAAAATAAATTATTAGAATTCAATTAAAGCATTATTGATTCAGAAAAAGAAATCTAAGAAATAAAAGAGGAGAACGCGACATCTAATACATTAGAGGAAACCATAAAAGATAATGGCAGTGACAACACTAAAGAAATTATAGAGGAGATTTCTGTATCCAATAATCTTAGAGATGAATAACAAGAGATAATTTGTGAGAATCTCGAAAATTAAATTGATCAATAAAGTGAAAACAAATAAGAGGATGATGTTAGATTTGAAACTAACCAAATTACAAAAGTTGATATTGTATAGAATAACTCAATCAGCTAGTCAAATTTACAAGAAATTTTTTATTAATAAAATGATTAAATTTAATAAGTAAACGAAAGTGAAAAAGAAAATAATGAAGTAGAAGATTTAGAAATACAATAATAAAATGTTAATGAAAAATAAATTGAGGATAATTAAGCTGAAACTCAAAATAAATTATCTGAACAAAAAGATGAAAACAAATCTTTAGAAGATTCCTTATCAAATAACAGTGCCTAATAAGAGGAGTAATTTACTGCTGATATTTAACAATCTTCCCGAATGGAAATAGAGGATGAATCTAATAAACTTATTGATGAGTAAGATTTATCAAAACAATAAAATAATATTTTGCTTGAAAACTAACCTAATTAAAA
The DNA here is from genome assembly GCA_000260095.1 of Tetrahymena borealis. Lineage (NCBI taxonomy): Eukaryota > Ciliophora > Oligohymenophorea > Hymenostomatida > Tetrahymenidae > Tetrahymena > Tetrahymena borealis. The sequence goes on from JH651320.1 coordinate 135,030, forward strand.
TGAAGATGATAAAGATCATATTGAGATTTTAAATGAAAATTTACCAGAATAATAACAAATTATTTAAGAACAATAATAAACTCCATTATAAGAGTAATTTGAATAGAATGAAAAAGAAACTACTTCTAACGATATAATTGAGAATGAAAAATAGAAAGATGATTTGCCATAAGAATAAAAGGATGATATAATTGAATAGATCAACTATTAAGACTAATAATAAGAGATATTATAAACTATTTCAAAGGATAATTCTGAGGTTTTATCAGAAGTTGAAGAAGAAAATCAATAACTATAAAATGAAGAATAATTATAAGATCAATAAACAGCAGCAGACACCCAAGAATCATAAATATAATAATAAATCGCTAATACTCTAATAGGTCAAAATTAAATAGAAGAATGCTAAAATATTATCCAAAATTAGGAAAGTAAAGAAGAAAATATAAATAGACAAGAATAATAGAGTTAACAAATAGAAAATAATGATACTTAAATATAAGAATCTTAATAATTTTGCCAAAATGATTAAATTAATGAAGAAATGGAAATTGAAAATAGCAATTAAATAGAAGAATAATCTGAAAAATAAGAATAACAAATTTTTATAGATTCTGAATAAAAAATTACTTCATATTCAAACCAAGAAGCTATCGAGCAATCTTTATAAAATATTAATTAAAATTAAGAATAGCTTAGTGATGATAAATTAAGTATATAAGAATAAATTAACTAATGCTACAAATAACTCGATATCAGTAATACCAATTAAGAAGAGCTTAATGGAAATCCAATTTAGAATATTAATGAGTAAGAAATGAAGATGGATATTGAATAAATTAATAGTGAATCTTTAAAAAGTGATCCCGAATAATTAGAGCATTAAGTACCAGAAATAAATCAACTTGAAAGCATCTAAGAGTAATAAAAAGCTTAAGAAACCATTATTTAAAACATAGAAAATAGTAATAACTAAAATGAAATAACTTAAATAGAATAAGATGTTGTGAATATATAATCTATTGAGGAATAAGATAAAATATAATAAACAATAATAATAGATTAAAAGCAAGAAGTCTCTAGAGATGAAACAATTTAGAATAATATGAATGAAGAATTGTAAAATTATGAATAACCAAGCAAAGAAATAGAAGTTGAATTGCACAATAAAAAAGATGAAGACTTAGAAATATAATTTTAATAATAACAAAATGAAATTAGGAATGAAACTTAAATTACTGAATAGGAAAATGATATAAATCAACAAAAATAATAGGATTTATCTGAAAATTAATAATTCGAAAAGGAAACTCCTTCTAAATTATTAATTAATGATGATATTGATTCTGCTTTAAATAATAATCATTTAACCAATTAATAAGAACATAATATCCAAAGCTTATAATCTAATTCTGAATTTGGAGTTTTAAGGGATATAACTGAGGATAATGCTTAACAAATAGAATTAGATTAGAAGTAAAATAATGAAAGCGACAAAGAAATTCAAGAAAATTAAATATCAGAACAGACAATATAATTAGCATAGATAAACAATAACACTTTAGAAATATAATAAAATGAAAATATTATTGAGCAATAATAAGAAGAGCAAATGAACGAGGAGTAATAGTAATTAATTGAATTATCTAAAACCTAAAATGAAAATATCTAATAAGAAATAGTGTAAGATGAAATAAGTGAAATCGAAGTAGAAAAAGAATAAATATAATAAAATAATGAAAATAGTTTGATAGAATAATAAAATTTAACTCCCTAAAATGACAATCAAATAAAAATGATAGAAAATGAATTATTAGTAGAGTAGAGAAACGAAATTACTGAAGCATAAATCTTAGCTGAAGAGGAATCTTAAAATGAATCAAGTTATTAAGAATAATAAGATTAACAACCCAAATAAAATAATAATCAAGAAAGTGAATAAACATAAAATGATATTAATGTTTAATTAAATAGCTAAACCTAAGAGACTTAAAATTTAAATTGCTAAGCAATAGATAATTTATCATAAAATAATACTAATTTATCTTCTCAAATTTGTTAGTAATAATTAAATTAAGAAAGTATTGAAAATATATAAGATTAAATTAATATTGATTAATAAACTCTCTTGAAAAATAAAGATAACTAATAATTAAATTCAAATGAAGAAAATTAGATTGAAGTAGAATAATAAGATTAATAAAGTTAAGGGATATTAAATGAAGAGAGTTTATAAGACTAATAAAATCTTTAGTAAGTTAAAGAAGATATTTCAATATAATTAGCAGTTAATTTCATTGAAGAAAAAAATAAAGAAGCTATTGATAATATTGAATTAAATATTCAAAACTAATCTAATGAATTATAATAACCCACAAATATTACTAATGGCTATTAAATTTAATAGATTGAAAATTTAGGAGAGCAAATCATTACAAATTACTAATAAACAACTCAAGATAATTAACAATCAAATTCTAATTAAGAAAAGATTATTATTGAAGAAGAATAAGAATCTTAAAGTTTAGAAACATTTAAAGAAGAATCCTAAAAAGATGAAAATAATTCTTAATAAATTGTTAATGAAGAAATTTAAATTTAATAAACCTCTGAAATTAATGAAAATGATAAACAAGAAAATGTAGAAGAAAGTGAATTAGAAATTCAAAATTTAAAAAATGAATAATAGTAACCTACTTAAATTACTAATAACTGTTTAACATAATTGATAGAAAATGAAGAAGAAAATAATAGATAATGCTAATAATCTTGTGAAGAAGAAATCTCTATTGAGTAAAATTAAAATATAACTACTGAAATGAATAACTAAAATTAAGAAAAATCTGATATTTTAGAAGAAAATGAAAATACTTAATAATAAAATTTAATTGAATAACCTAAATCCCATGATGAAATTGGAATAAATGAGTAATTAATAAATAATGAAGATGCAAATGATCAAATCAAGTAATAAAATGAAATTTAAACAAAACAAGACAATTTTTAAACTTAGGATTAAATTAATAATAGTGAATTAATGGAAAAATAATATGTGTCAGAAAATGAAAATATCATAGAATTATAAAATTAATTAAATAAGGATCAAATATAAAATAATAATCAATTAGAAGAAAATGAGTAGTTAATTCAAAGTGTTGATTTAATATAACCTTAATAATGTATCGAGTTTATTAGTTAAAAAGAATAATAATCATAAGAAAATGAAAACTAATAAAGTCATGGTAGCAATATGGAAGAAGAGACTAATTAATGCTAGGAATTAGAGTAAGAAATAAATTTAAATTTAGAATAAGAAATAATTCAAGAAGAATCTTAATAATAAACTATATTACCACAATAGCAAGTATTTGAATAAATTTAAATAGAAGCAAATGAAGAAGATGATAAAATTGACAATCAATTAAGCAATTAAGATTGTTAATAATAATAGACTAACTAAATAAATGCAAATGATTTATTGCCGGAATAAATGAATAGTGAATCTCATTTATAATTAAATTTAGAATAAGGAGATCTTAAAACTAAGGAAAATGAAGATGTTTCTATTTAAAATGAAAAAGAAAATCAATTTGAAGAAGAATAATAAAATAAAACAATTCAAAAAATAACCTAAAATGAAGATAATTTAGAATTTATTGAAAATGAAAAATTAAATAATACATTATAAATGAGAGAAACTGAATCTAAATAAGATATAACTTAAGTAGACGACTTAAATAAATCTTAATTAATAGGTGAAGAAATTATTGTCTAGAATATAAATAACAGTGAGTAAATAGATTGTAATGTTAATGCTGAATAAAATAAAAAAGATGTAAGTGATAGTGAAGAGAAATAACTTTATAAGGAATTTTAATCATTAGATGATGATAAAATACCCGATTAAATAGAAAAAGTTGCTATTAAAAATGTTGAAGATGATTTGATTTAAGAATTAACTTTAAAAGAAAAAGAAGAAGAGGAATAAATTATTCATATCATATCACCCTAATAGTTAAATGCTAGCCCAATTAAATTAGTAAATATTGAAGAAAAATTTGAAGATGAAATCATAGATATTATCAACGAGGAAGTATTAAACAAAGAAAATGACAATTAAAATATTTTAGAAGAAAAAAATGAATTAGAATTATCTAAAAGTTTGAGTGAAGAAAATGAGCTAGATTTTACAAATGATAATAAAGAAGCATAGTAATAAATAAATAAAGTATAAGAAACAGATAATGAAGAATTACAAGAAGATAAAAGTATTTAAGATTAAACTTGCAATTAGCTTGAAGATGAATTATTAGAACAATTAGAAAGAGGAGAGAAGATAAACTATGTTGAGATTATAAAAAAATATGAATAAGAACATCTTAATGATTCTTTGAGTGTTTTTAATGATAATTTAGATGATCTAAATGACCATAATTTATTATATTAACATCTTAAGAAGATTTCAGCTAGAAGAAGTGCTACCAAATCTTCTACTAAGAAGATGGTTTCTGAAGCTTATTTAGATAAAGAGAATATCTTAGATAAAGAAAATCTAAATTGGACTGATAGGAAATCAGTAGGAAAGTTATCTTAGAGTAAATCTATTTGTAAAATGAGTATTTCATCTAAGATATCTTTATCTAGTGCCACTAATCTTAATAGTAAGAGAAAAGATTCTCTACAATTTAATGGTTTAGTTAATAGGAGAGAAGAAAATATAAAGGTAAATCTCTTAAATGAATTTACTTCGAGTGAGAAGAATATCAGTGCTTTTGATAGATTAGCAGGTGAATCTAGATTGAGTAATCCAGGAATTTATAATCTTTAAAGTAAATTAACAATTTATGATGATGATGAGTGCAAAAATAGCTAGAGTTCCCTCTTTGATGTTATTGATGAAGGTGAGGAATAAAGATTATATAAATTTTTATTAAATTTGAGAGAACCTTGCTCATTCAAAATGATTTAGGATAGATTCCCTTACCATACACCAGCTGAGATTATGAAAACAATCGAAGAAATGAAATAACAATAAAAATTGTAAATTAATACCTTTATAGAAAATTATTAAAACATTATTAAATTATCAATAGGAATTCAATATAGATGTTCTTAAACAAAAGATAGAAGTATCATAGTATTAGAATGGAATATTTTGACACTGAATCCCATATCTTAGATATAGATGATCCTATCCAAATAGAAGAGAAATCTACTAAGATTGATTTAAATCAAGAAGAATAATAAAATGATATAACTTTAGAACTTAAAGATTCCTCAAATTTATAAGAAGAAGACTTAAATTCTTATAAGAAATCTTTAAGTATCCATTTAGCTTATTTATAATAAAAAAAGAAATAATTAGATACAATAAGTGAAGTAAATAAAAAACTCGAAGAGCTTCAAGAATTAAAAGTAATTATTTTTATTAATAATATAGTATTTATTTATTTATCTACCGAATTTATCAATTTTTTTTTATTTAAAAAGAATCTAGGTAATAATCTTTTCCAAAGATTAGCTACTATTAAGAAGCAAAGTATCATTTAAATTAAAGAAAAATATGGAATTTATGAAAGTGAATGAAATGTTGTAATTTATATATTAAAAGAGTGTAGGTAGGTATGTATGTGTAGATGTTTATTTTAGAGTTTTTAAATATTTCATTTTAAATATAAAAATTTAACAACATCTTTTATTATTTTCTACTAATGAAAGAATATTAAGTTGGGATAATACTCATTTCAATTTTATTTTTCAATAATATAATGTGTACTATCCTATTCACTTATTTTTTCTTTATTCTTACAATATTTTTGTTAAAAGTTTACAAATAAAATTAATTCTTAAAATCTAATTTTTTCGTATTTCTTAAATTAGAGCAGGAGTGGTATCTATTTTAATAAAATCTCTTTAATTAATTAAAGAGTAATCCTATCTTTAATAATTTGAAGATTATAAGTAAAACTATTTTATAAACACAAAGGTATATAAATAAACATTAATATGCACAATTATGCTAAAACATATTACTAAAGCAACCATAAAATAAAAATAATATTTCACAAGAAATATAACTAGATAAAAATCAAAAATATTTTAGAAGCTAATTAATTAAAATAATCCAAAAAATCAAAATTATTTAAACACCTAAAAATAATAAAAATAAAATGGGTTAAAGATGAAAATCTTTTTATTTCTTTTTTTTTTTTTTTTGAAGAAAGTAAATAATTTTATTTTAAAATAAATTTAAAAAAATAAAAAAATATTATTTATCTCTTTTTATTGTAAGTGGTTAAATAAAAAATAAAGAGAATGATAGATTAATAAAAGAATAATCCTTTCTTTAAGTACTTGAAGATTGTAATAAAACCTCTTGATAAATACAAAAATAATAGTTTAAATATTCCATAGATAGAATTATTCTATTTTAAATTAATTAAAATTTTTTGCACAAGATGTGTTAGTAGATATTGACAAACCATATTTTAATAGTTAATTAAAGCAATTTTTAAGTAAATAATTAAAGTAAATGCAAAATATAGTAAAGTAAAATGATTTTAGGTAAATACCAATTTATATCCTCCTTATTATAGGCTCATTCATTTTCTAGGCATTATTAAGATTAAATAAAATTTGAGATTTATTTTAAGATCTTACATTAGCTAATTAAATAAAATAAATATTTAGATTAATTTTGGTACTAATTATGAATTAAATATTTTAAAACAAAAAAATAACTTAAAACTAATCAATTATATATCTCTCTAATTTAAAATTTATCATTTCATTAAACAACTTTTTTATAAAGCTATTAATTTATAAAAAATCCAAATAGATTCTGACTAAATATTATTAAAACAAAGTAAATATATAAAATATGTTCTAAGAAAGGCTATAAAATTTAAAATATAATATTTTAGGGTAAATTGTATAATCAAATATATTTTTTATGATTAATTTAGTAAAATTTTACTGATTTAAATTTAATAGATATTTACTATTTTAATTTTTTGATTAACTAAGAATGAAATCTTCAATTTAATTTATAAAGTGCCAACAATATTTATTTCATTTTCTGTTAAGAACTTAATAATTTTCTATTTTTACCTTCCCAAAATTAGTTTCTTTTTAGAATATTATTTTTTATTTTAATAAAGCTTCAGTAAATTGATTTATAAAATTCTAGTTTACTAAAATAAGTAAAGCTACTATCTGTCTTATAATTCAGAAAGATAATTTAATTAGACACGAGAAATTGATTATCTGAAATGATTGATTGATCAATTTAATAGACACATATTTAATAAAATATAATATAGGATTAATAAATTGATAAATATTACTACCTGATTAGCATTTTTATGAATTAATTTATAGTAGGAGACACTATTATATTAATAAATAATATAAAAAACCCATTATATAACTCAACTCTAATACTTTTGATTCAATTAGCTTAATGTTTAGCTAAATTAGAAGCTATAATTTGAAGGTTATCCTTTAAACAGCTAAAAAATATTCAAAAATTCGACGGAGAAATTAGAATTGCTACTGTGCTGAGGCATATATCCTAATTCAAAAATGGGTTTTTTTTTTAATCTTAATATTAAAGTGCAAAAATTATTTTTTTATTCTTTCATTTTATATTTTAAATTTTGTAACTTTCCATGTAAGATTATTATTATTATTATTAATTTAAATATATTTATTATCTTTTGAATATTTTACACCAAAAAATTCAATATATTTCATTTTTCTTTCTGAAGACCTCAGTTTATTGGTTGAATAAAAATCTGAAAGTTTTTCTCTTAAAAAAATCATTTAATTGTATTAGTTTTTCTGCAAATAAAGGAAAATAAAGATAATTTAAAAGAAATAATATTAAAACAATATAATCTTTGATTAATTTCTACTTTGAACAAGTATTTTGTAAAGAAGTAAATATTATTTCTAATTTAGTATACAACCTCATAAATCTCTGTCATATTCCTATTCCTCTTTTGAAGAATTATAATTCACTAATCTCTTTTATTTTCTACAAAATAGTCTTCTCAAATAGATTTCTAAAGATTTTTTGTCAATATCTGGCAATCTTATTTTCAATTAAAATAGTAATAAATATTAAAAACATTTATCACTAAAGAATTAAAATATTTATTATTATTTACTTCTCAATTTAGAAAGAAAGGAAGTTAATCTATGTCAATTAAATCAATTAATAAGCTAGATGCTTAATACTGTTAAACCCACAATCATTTTTTCTTTAAAAAAAGGTAATTAATAAAATAAATTAGATTACTTTTTAAGATATTGATTTTTTAAAAAATTAAAAGTATCTTACTATCCAAGAAAGATTGAAAGATATTTCAGTTGATATAACTATTTGATTGAATCTGACAGTTTAATTATACCCTCAGAGCCTATTTTGTTAGAACTATTTTAAATTGTAAATAATTCTAAGAAAGAGCGAGTAAAATGAAAATGAAACCTTTTTATTTTTAAGGTTAGCTTAATGATCTATTTTAATTAAAATAATGAATTGGATAAGCAATTTATTCCTTCTATCTTGATTTGGTTATTACTATTAATAATCATTTTAATAAATAAATATTATCAAAGTAAAATATTCAAGATTTACTCATAAAATTCTAAGTAGAGATCCCTTATTTACTTTAACTCAACTAAACTTTCAGAGATAGATTTTATCCCTTCCTGTTCAATATGATTACTGTAGTTACATGAATAAAATAAGTTTTAATTAGAATAAACCTATACTAAAAATAAATAAATTCTAATATAAATACTATCCAATCAATAGAATTAGTGTTTTAAGGTTTAGTAAATGTCTCAAACAACTACCTAATACGATAGCACCTTATACTCCTATATTATTCTAACTAATTAAGCTTTTAAAATATTAATTATAATATTAAAAAGAATTACTGTATTCTTAAAGATAATTATTCTAATTAATTTAATTTTGAAAGACCATTGCACAACCCGATCACTCCTCTTGGTCCAATATTATTATAACTTATATAAATTAAAGAAATGAATATCAATTTGAAAGAAATATTATTAGTATGAATTACTATATATTTATATTTAATTAGATCAATGAATTCATTTTCGATAGAGATTACCCAAACTAAGTTAGATTCTCATAATCTATGTTATTATTACTAATAAATTCTTTGATAATTATTCTTACAATAAAAATAATATTATAAACATACTATCCAAATGAGATAGATAGATATTGCAACTTATTTAAACAAGAAATAGTGTCAGCAAGTTATTTTAGACCCATAGTACCAAAAAAATTTTCTCTAATTTATTAAGTATATTTTTAACTTTATTCAAAATAAAATATTCTTATGTTTACTAATCCACTTTTAGTTTTAAGCTCTTCAAGTTTATTTTATTTGAAATTCCTTAAAATAAACTATTTATTGCTTCTTAATTTAATTCACAAAACCTAATTTAAACAAATAGTTAAATGTTTCCAAGATTATTACTTTCTTCTAAAATTTACTATTATATTTCAATACTAAACTTCGTCAAATCCTATAAGTCCTCTATTGCTTTTCCGATATCAACTAATCCTTAATTTAAATAGCTATTAGGGCTTTAATAAAGAAAACATGTTAATTAGTTCTTTTAAAAGTTGAGTTACTGAATTTTGAGAAACAGGTCTTGTAACTATAAGTTGATTGTAATAGAATTGCATATTTACTTGATAAAATCCTATTTTAAAGATTCTTCTCTTTAAATAAAACATTAATTACTAATTTTTTATGAAATACTGTTACTCTATTAATATTTAAAGTTGATCACATTGATTATCAAATTATATTTCTTATTGAAATTCAAGATAATTGTTAGTTTCATTACTATTTTATTAAAATATTTCTAGTAAGCTTTCAAATAAAAAATAAAAAATATCTTACTTTAAGACATGAATAAATTATACTTTGTTTGCCTGTTAGCCTTATTTTAAATATTATTTTATCATCATTAATTTATTTTCTTTATTAATTTTCAAACTAATTTTTATGAATTATTAGATTTTTAATGAATTATATTTAAATAAATAAACAATTGAATGATAACAACTTTTTATAAAATTTAATTGAATATAAGAATTTTCTACTTTAAAATCTGGTATATTAATTGAATAAATAAATAAAGGTAAAAAAAACAAATTAAATTAATTAAATTGTAATCTGATTTTTTAAAATAATAAATATCTAATTACTTACTTACTTTTATTATCTGTAAACATTATTTTCAACTATCATTTTTTATTTCCACTCAGCTTTAAATAAGAATAATTCTAAAATGGTTTTAAATTAAAATCTATAAGCTCAAATTTATTCAGAGATCATGTATATATTTATTGGTTTTTTAGATAATTTAAAAAATTCTACTATTATAATTTAGGTAATAGATTGAGTTATTAATAATAAACCTAAATTTCATTAAAGAATAATTTGGTGCTATTTGTATAAAGAGATAGAAAATAAGATATCTTTTGAAGGAAAAAAAATATTGTAATAGATTCAGATTCTTTATATTTTAAAATTCAATCTATCAATTTTTATTTCATCTCAGCACAATTATTATGACGAATTCAAGAATTGAAGATGAAGAAAATGCTCAACACTAATTTTGATTTTGTGTTAAAAAAATAAAGTGAATTATCATCGACTATTAATCTCTATGATGAGGTATATTTTAAAAACAGGTAAAATATTTGAGAATTTCATCAGTAATTGATCATATGATTTCAAATAGAAATTATAAGAATAAAAAACGTTAATTAGATGAAATTAGTTTACATTAATTGGTTCTGAATTACGTATTGAAATTTACATTATTTTTAATCAAATTAATATCAAAAAATAAATTTTGGGGGATTCAAGTTACAAACTAAAAAGAACTTTTTTTTAACTATTTTAAGCAAAGCGTTTTCTTGGTTTAAATTCTTTGATTTTTAGCAAGATTCATCAAATAATCTATAAATAATATAAAAAATATTCTAATTATCATAAATTTTCAAAATAAAAAAAAGCAGCTCAAAAAAATGACTGAAACTCAAACTCAACTTGGCTATCCTATTACTGGTGTTGACATAAATAACCTAAGCAATGAATAATTCGAAAATATCAAGTAAGCTTTGTGGGATCATGGTATGATCTGTATCAAAAACTAAAATTTGACAACTGAATAATAAATTGCCTTTACTGAGAGATGGGGAAAGCTTGTTATCCTCCCTCCCTACTATGCTTTCGATAATAGAGATCCTTAGTTCCCTGCAATTGTTAGAGTTGGTAATATCAAATTAGATGATACTGTTAAACCTAATTCCAAAGATGCTGAATACTGGCACAAAGATGGTAACTTCAGATAAGCTGGAGAAAATTTCATCATTAGTATCCTTACCCCAAAGGAAATAGCTAATGTAGGAGGGCAAACTGGATATGCATGCTCTGAATAAGTTGCAAAAGATCTCCCTTAAAAGATCAGAGAACAATTAGAGGATGCATAGATTATTGTAAGAACTTAAAATATTTCTGATTTCACTAAGGCTAAACCTGAAGAGCATCTTCCTTAAGCACCCCATCCTTGTTTCCCTACTCACCCTATTACTGGAAGAAAGATATTTAATGTAACCCAAAAGAACCCAAATGATATTTGCCTTAAAGATGGTACATTCTTGAATTCTAAAGACTTAAATCCTGAAATAGAAAATGTTTACAAAGTCCACTGCCACAAATGGGAAATGGGTGATGTTGTTATTTGGGATAATATAAGAGTTATTCACAAAAGCATGGGTGGATTTGGTGATTCAAGAAGATTGCTTTTCAGAACACAAGCTCAGATTCCTTACTGAAAAAATATAAAGAATAGTAAATAATTGTAAAAAGTAAATAAAAATAAATAATAGATTATAATGAGCAAAGCACAATTTATATAATTTATATAATTTTTGTAATAATTTTCTATTTTATTATTAAATTTATCCATTTTTTTAATTAGAGTAAATAAATATTTTTACTAACTTCATAATATTTTGAGATTAAACTATTAATAGTTAAAATTTATTTGAAAATTAAATGATCTCAAAGATTAAAAAAAATATTCTTAAATATAAAGTCATTGAATTTATTTTAAAATAAAATCTTCTTAATGAATTTGTTTGATTAATTAATTTATATTTCCATCCTACTTTTATTATTTCATTTAAAAATTCTATAAGCAATTAAATTTAATAATTCTTGTATTAAAATATAATGTATGATAATTAGCCACTATTAGATCTTAAACTAGAAAAATATTATTAAAAAAAGTTAATGAATTTAACTATATTCTTTCCTTTTTTCACAAAACATGGTGATTATTTTCACTAAAGATTAGCTTGAACCTTCAAGTAGGATTATTTTAATCAAAATACTTTTCTCTTAATTAAATATCATACAAATCTATATTCCATTTTGACTTAAATTTGATATTCAGAATATCCAATAAACTATTCCTTTAACTTTTCACTAAATTTTTTTTAGATAACAAATATATATAGCTTCTAGCAACAATAAGTTTATATTTTTCCTTACCTATTCAAAATCTAATTTCATAAATATATTACTAATCAATATTAATATCCTTTGCGAAATTCCTTTTCAAATTTAAATGGATAATCTGCTAAATATTACAAAAAGTTGCTTAAAATAATACCTTAAACAAATTCCAAATTGTAGGATTAATTTGTCTTTACACTAACAACCACTCTTTTATAAGATTTCTTTTGGATTTTTGGAAATTAAATTTAGAAATTGTTGGAATTCAAGGGCTCTAATTTTTTTTCTATAATTAATTAATTCGTCATAATTCTTTCTTATAATAATTGAAAATGATTAGTATTAGGGGGATTATGAAATTAATTGTAGCTAAGTATTATTAAGCAAAATTTTAAGATAAATTTCCATTTACTGAAAAGCTAGGAGAGAGGGGGTTACTTCTAAACCTCCTTATTATTTTTTTTACTAATATTGTTAGAATTTTTATATTAAAAAGAAATAGAGTTCAAATAATATTATTTATTAATAACATTCAATTAATGAAGGAAATATTTGGATTATTCTGTCAAAATTATATAATTATGATCATTTCTCCATAAATATGTTAATAAATAGATGGATAAACGGATTTTATCTATATTCAAATAATTATTATATATCTCTATGAATGTTCAGCTTTCAAATAAATATAAGGAATCAAAATCAAAAAAATATTAATTTTTGATGAATAAGAAGCAAAACTTTCCAATTTTTTTCGTTTTAAGTTTTTAAAAAATAAAAAAAATTCATTGTTTTACAAAATAGCTCAAATAGTTAGTTATAGTTTTATTTTTTAAAGTTGTCAATCTTGAAGTTGAAATATTTACACAACGAATTTTTATTTAAATGTGATAGTGTGATTGCTTTTTGGATATATATTTGAATTATTTATGCGTATTAAAGTGAGGTGGATTAAGTAAGATTAGAAATGTTTTTCATAGTGTAAAATCAAATCTTTTTTTGAATGACGTAGGAAGTTAGATATATAAATATTGAAATCAAAAGTTTGGATCAGAAAGGAATAAATTTAATAATTTATTTGAATTACGTTTATTCTTTTACCTTATTATTCACTCTCTCACAATAACTCGAAAAGGAAATGTCTAGTTACATAATAAAATGACTATTATGATAGGATCATTTTTAGAGGTGGGAAGATATTTTATAGAAAAATTATTTAGGAATTGTTTCGTACAAATATGTACAAATGTAGATTTATTTATTGATTAAATAAAGCCATACCGAATTCAATTTTCAATTATTATTAAATGATAAATAATGAATTTAAAAATATTATATTTTTCTTAAAAAAAGGCAAAGCAATTTTTCTATATTCAGTAGAATTTATTCCATATCACAAAAGATAATGTACCTAAAATTTGTTTTTAATAAGAATATATTTAATTGATATTTTTTTTAGTTAAAAGACTTCAAAGTACATTATAAATTTTATAAATGTTATAGTGCATATAAAAACACGAATTAATAAATTTTATTATAAAATCATGAAGAAAAGGATTTGTAAACAAAAATTTCGATAAAAAGTCAAAATTATATCTTAATTTATGTAAACACAAAAATTACCTTAAATAATTGAAATAGGATAAATTAGGGGTTATTAATTAATTAATACTCTCTAAATTTATGGATTTGGATAACCAAATAATTATTAAAAAGTAAGATAAATAAATTGCCAGAATTGGAAAATTTGAAATTCTATCTTGGTTTTAGGAAATACATAATTTTATTCTATTTACAATAATTTACTTATTATGGATTACTACTTTTATTTGCGAATTTACAAAAACATTTTCATAAAAGAATCTGTTTAAAATTGGGAATTTACACATTCTTATCAGTCTTATCAGAATTTCTAACTAATATCACACAATTTATTAATTTAATTTACTTATTACTTTCTATTTTTAAGATAATCATTTAAGCTTTCAATTATATCCACTCTATTTCTCTCTCTTTGAATACTGCAACAAATAAAAAAATTTAGATGATATTATTCTATGTATACATATTTAATTGAAAATAAATTTATTAGTTTTTAATTACGAAGGAAGGTATAGTCTTTTATATAATTAACTTATTTTCATTAATAATTTATTCAATAATTTTTTAATTGAGGATAATATTGAAATCTTTCTTAAAATTATCAATGATTTAGTCTTTTTAAAGAGATATGAAGATGATATTTTGAAAATTCTCTTCTCAATTCTTTTCAATTTTATTAGGTATTAAACAAAATCCAACTCTAAATTGAATTTATATTTTATATGCATAAAAGCAGATAAATTTAATACAAATTATACAGTTTTCAGTTATATAAAATGTTAGTAATATACAATCATTCAATATATTCCTTCAGTCTTTACCTATTAATCTTTATTTTCAATTAAAAATTTGTATTTTTTGAACATTTACCTATTAGAAATGGATATTACTTTTAAATTTTGTAGTTTATAATATTTTATCACCAATCCAAAAAAGATCATTTAGATATTTAAGATTTATTTAGTGGTAATTAATATCTAACTTTCTTCAAGCAAATAAATATGGTGTTTAAGGTAATTATTCTCATAGATAAATCGTTTCTAATTTTAGATTTTTTAATGAAAACAGGGTATCTCATCTTATTTTTATAAAAAGTCAGTCAATTTAGAAGTAATTTGTTAAAATAATATAAAAAAGTATCTTTTTGATAAAATTAGCTTAATAAATCAAAAAAGAGTTATCCAAACATTAAACTCCTTGATAAAATTAATAATTTTTGATGTAAAATGCAAGAATAAAAAACCTTAATAAGATAGTTATTAATTATAAGATTAAACTATCATTTAACAGAAGAAGTATATGATAATTAATGTATAAATTGGAAATGTATTTAAATATAGATTTTAAATAATTAAAAATATTTTTTTACCTTAAAAACTATATAAATTGAGAAGATGATAAAGGAAATAATGATCAATAAATTTTTAACTAAATTATGGCGATTTTATTCACAACCATAAATTAATTATATGATTAAATCTTTTTTAGATTTTTTTTAATTATTCAATTCTTTATAATAGAAAAAGCTAATTATCTCTTTAATTAATCGCATTTATTAGTTAAATTGCTGAGCTAGTGTGTTAAAAACTGATAGAATTACCAAAGTTAGATTAATTAATTTCAGGTTATTTTGCTAAATAAAATAAATAATCAAACTAATAATTATTTATTAAAAGATTTTATTTCCAATTGATTATTGATTTTTGACATTAGTTATTATTGAAAAATAATAAATTTCTATTTTTTTCAATTTTTTAAATTGTTTTAATACTGTAATAATATCTATTTAGTACTAAATTTGTATTTAATTGTATATTAATTTAATATAATTAACAATTGAATAACGATTGGATTCTTTTTATCTAACAAATTTTATATGTCTACTATGGATAATTAAATTAACGAAATAAAAGAATATTTAATATAATTAAGAGAACCATAATCATTTAAACAACTTTAGGAAGTATTTCATGATGTAGATAGCGAAACATTAAAGGCAGTTGTTAATGATTTTCATGAATAAAAAAAAATGTAAGGTATTGATTTACTATTTTTATATTAATATTAATATAAAGGTATTTTAATCATTATTTTCATTAAGAAATGTAATAAGTCTATTCATGAGCAATAAAGTTAAATGTGGTAGTGTTAGAATTGAATACATAGAAGTAGAAAAGCATCCTAAAGACTAAGAAGAAGTTAATCAAGAAGATAATAAAGATAAACAAGAAAATAGTAAATAATCTGTAGAGAAAAATGAAAAGTTCTAATATAAAAAGCATGAAGATTTAAATGATGAATAGCTATTAGAGTATAAAAATGAATTGATAGGTATTAAATCAGGAATAGAAGATAAAAAGAAGGATTTAAATACAAAAAGTGATAGATTAAAGAAAATACAGGAGCGTAATCAAATGAAGGTAATTCATTTTTTTGAAGATTCATTTAAATAGAAAATTTATATAGATATTGATTCTGATAGAAAATAATAGCATATTTATAAAAAATAATCTTTGGCGCACTAATTCATTTGATTAAATAAGTAGAAATTAAAATTCATTACTTTTATATTTAGGAAATTGCAGGAGGTATTTTTTAAAGAATTGCAAATATAAAAAATGTCACAACAAAAGAAATATTCTAAGAATATGGGCTAGATAATAATGAGAAGTGAGAAAAATTTTAAGAGGGAAGGATGAACATACTTTTTGTATTAAAAATTGTCTTATTAATCAATTAATTAATTAAATAAATAAATTGTAATATTATGTAAAATTATATAGATGTCTTTTAATTATTGATAATCAATCCCTTTTTCTTTGATATATTTCATCATTTTGGAAAATGGTTTTAAATTTAATTAAAGTTTCTATCATCCTCTATTTTTAAACCTCATAAATTTTATGATTTTCTTTATTTATTAAAAGACCATAAATTTATGAAGAGTTAAAATGTTTGTTATTTTAAGTAATATAAATCAAATTATAATTATCTATCTTTTAAAATGATACATCTTTCTACTAATTATATTAATCAAAAAATTCTAAAATTTGTAATTTGAATTGTTCTTGAATTAATAAAATAAAATGTGGTAATAATTAAATAATTTTACTGATTTTTTAAATTAATGGTGCTTAAGACACAAACAATATATAATAAATAATGAATTTTTTGCTAGCTGCCCTAAAAAAATTGTTTAGTAAATAAATGAATGAATATAGTTTATTATTAAATATTATAATTATTGAAAAAAGAGATAGGTAAACAAAATTGAATGGATTGAATTAATCTGGGAATAAGTAAGTCAAAGGCAAATATTTTGAACAAAGTTGATGTAATGAAATCAAAATTGGAAGAAAAAAAGTATAATTTTTGCAAATAGTCAGTTCATAAATCTAGTCTATTCAATAAAAGAAAGAGTAATATCTATTGATTGTATGTAAATGAGTTTAAGACATAGGTAGTTATTAGCTTAATGAATTAGTAACATATTTGTTCTTTGAGTTTGTAGTGATTTTAGGTATATTAATTTGATAGATTGAATGATAATCATACAATTGAGTGTTGTTAGCAAAGAAATAATACAAGAAATATTAAAGAGTAAGAATAAATATTATTAACAATATATTTTTTGATACAACCACATATCTATTCATAAATTTGAATTTTTTGTAAGCTATAAGAAAGAATCAGACACTTAATTTAGCATAGCAACAAGAATAAAGTAAGCAGCTATAGTAGAATGAGTTAACTATCTCAATAAGGGAGATAAACTTCCCCAGGTAATACCACTGAGGAAACTAGGTTTTTAGATAGGTTGCCACCAATTAATAAATCTACAATAAAATATTAATTCAACTCAGAAGGGTAGGAGATATGCAATCATCATGCGTTTTGCACTCATCAATATGAATTTAATGATCAGTCCCATATTTTAAAGGAGTTGAGTCAACCTTTAAGTAATTTTAATGGTGTTCAATTACCTTTCCCTCGTGATTTGGATAATGAAAATCCACCATCAAGAGGTAATACAGGGTAAAGCGCAAAACGTTAGACCAGTAGAGGAGGAAAGAGAAACTCTCAATAGTAAAATGATGGCAATATTAGAAGAGGAACAAGTTAAAAACCAATAAATCGTATTGGTATTACTGAAGAAGCTTTAGATGATTGGATTGCATAGAGTTAGAATAGGCCAATCATTAGTTTCTTAGACCCTTACAAAAAATTTAATGCACCAGATAAATTATTAGGTGACTTCAAAGTACGTTATAGAAAATGGTTGAAGACTAAAGAAAGAGACTATGAGAAGAAATTACTTTATTTTGAGGACAGATCTAAGATTAGTAATATTCCTCATCATTAACTACCAACAAGAAGACCAAGGGAGGCAGAAAAAAATATTACATTTCGTTATTATGAATTGTAACCAAAGGTACTTAATGGTACATCGATTGTTGTTAGAGAAAATAACATTTGGAAGAATATATCAAGTAAAATGTAAAATTCTAATTATGATAATAGTGACTTCTTGGATTTATATGATGATATGGCTGGAGGTGGTTCTGCTGCTAAGGACACTTCAGAATTCTTGAGAAATTTAGATAAAAAAGTTTCAATTTCTCCACCTAATAGGTCAAAAATCTAATAAAATAATGATAATTTACAACTGAATTAGGGTAGATCTAGAGGAAATAATAAGAGTTTTCATGTCGTTTAATCAAACAATGATCGCAACAACTCGTAAGGTGGAAATAATAAATCCTTTAGTATTTAATAAAACAACACAAATGCAAAGCGTGGAGGAAATGTTTATAACAGCTAAGTTAATATATCAGTTAATTAAAATATTTAAGGAGGAAATAACAATTTAAGTATGAATGAACTAAGTAGAAATGTAAACCTTGTACCTACATTAAACCAGAGAGCAAATGGTGCATACATAAACTTTTAAAAACCTAATGATAACATGGTATTAAACAATTCTTCAAACAATATTAAGAAAAATGATCATTCTGATAATCTCAGAACGATATACCATGGATTAATCCCTAGAATAGAAATGCTTTTAAAAGATGATGATAAATTCAAGGTAAGGGGAGGGACTTGTGTGACATAAACTTCACCACGTCTCACTGAGAAATAAAATAATTCCTTAAATAATAGCGTTAATATTGGATAACCCAATTAATAATCAAATAGTTTAACAATTAATGGAAATTAATCCTAAAATAATAGCAGTATTATTAATGGCAGTGCTTAACCTAATGTTATAGACTTAAATTAAAGGAAAAGCTTTGATAGACATGTAGAGTGCCTAATAGATATACCAAATATTGAAAAAAACCTTATGACAGAAGTAGAGTTTTCTTTCTGGAAGGCAATACGTAGAATTTAAAAGAATTCTTATTTGTAAGCAATTTAGTGCCTAAAAGAGACTTTATTGTATGATAAGTTGCACAGCTAAGCTATTTTTAATTTGGGGTGTTTGTATGAATACCTTGGTTAATATGAAACTAGTAAAAAGTGGTTTGATATAGCTCTCAAATTGAATGAGCATCCCAACGAAGCTAAATACGGTTTGGCTATTTGTAATTACAAATTAGGATATTACGAAAGCTGCTTTGAGAATATAGATTAAGTAATTAGGTGCTCAAATGAAAATAAATAGGAGCATTTATATTTAAGGGCTATTTGTAACAAAAAATTAGAAAAACTAGAAAATGCAGCACATGACTACAAACAATTTATAGAATATACATGTCCTTCCAATTTTAATATGCTAATGCACCTTATGTTTGCAATGATTTTCAAGAATAAACGCGAAATGAGTGTTAAAGTAGAGCCCTTAGTATACTGTGATTTCAATTCTTTAGTTAGTTAAATTATTGTCTCCTCTGAGTATGTCCCAGCCTTATAGCCTTTTTGGGAAGATAATTAATGGGTAGATATTCATTTTCTAATTAAACGCTTAAAGCTTCTTTCTTTCTTCAATAGATTTGATGAGAATGATCTTAAAAAAATTCTACCAACAATGAAATTTAATATTGTACCTAAAAAGAAGATTATTTTCCCAAAAGCAAATGAAGTACTTGTTGTAGTTGCTGGTAATATTCTTGTCCAAGATCATATTAAAAATTTGGAATAACCAGACATTATTTCATACTTTGGAGAAGGTGATATTATTGGATTTGAAGAAAAAGATAATAACCTTAGTAAAATTCCTGATATCTGGTTTGGAGCTTAGACTGAAGTTGAGACTCTCACTTTCCCTAAAAATGTTTTTATAGATCTTTGGAAAAAGCATTCCTTCAATTTAATTAAAATGTAAATCTTAAATTATATTTAATAAATTAGTATCTTCTAAGGTGTTTCAGAACTTACTCTCTATCGTTTAGCCTTTGAAATTTTTACTACTCAATCATTTAACAGAGGTAAATTTTTATAAATAGATTGATCTAATAATAACTTAATTTAATTTGAATTTAAACTTTTAATTCGAAGGGGATATAATATTTAATGATGGTGAGTGTGCAGAATAGATAAAATATATAGAATTGAAGAAGACAGAAGGTAAAACTAAGAATGTTGCAGAAAGAATGAACAACAAAATGACTAAATTAGATTTTACCAAAAGAAAAATAAATGGATTTTATATTGTCAAAGAAGGTATATGCGAATTGGAAACTCCAACAGGATGGGTACTTAAAATAAATCTAAAATAACTTTAAAAATTAAGATTATTATTAATTCAAAAATAGATTGATTACAAATTAAGCGAAGGAGATTACTTTGGAGAAAGTTTAATATTCAATACCCTAAATATAAATAGATTTGGTAGAATTAAAGCAAAGAGTGAAAAGGTAGAATGCTACTACCTCTCTCGTTTGCATTTTGAGAAGATACCTCTTTTAGATAAAAATATAATGTAAAGCAACTGCCATAAATCTGCTCGTTTCAAAGAATGTTAGAGATTGCTGGTATAAGCATATAAAACATAAAAGTGAAAAATAATTGACAATTGTAACAACTAACTGATTAAACAGATAAACAAACAAAGATTATATAAAAAGTAAAATAAAAAATGATGAAACAAATAATATTTATATGAAAATTTGTAAATATTTCATTCATATAAAGTATTATTATTCTTAAAATTATCATCTATTTTTCTATTGATTTCTGTTTTGTCATATTTCAATTAAAATATTGGTTTTCATAATAACTTTTTTGTTTGAAATGAGTTTAGGGATATGAGTTATTTTAAATATTAACTAATAAATTAAATGGAAATTATAACAAGTGAACGGACGGACATAAAACAATAAATTACAATTACATTTAAATCCACTAATGAATTTATATTAATATTTTCATTAATAATCTTTTCAATATTTTTTTGATTACTATTACTATTGTTAAAGCTTCTTTAATTTTTATTTAATCAACTATTCAAGAACTTACTATTTCTTCACTCTTTTTTACTCTTTAAATAAAATTCTCAAGGGAAATGGTATCTTTGTAAGCAGATCCATAACAATTTTCAATAAGTTTTTTATTAATTTCAGCACTTGTCAAGCAATTTTATAATTTCTACTTTAAAGCTCTCTTGCCACTTTAGTAAAGAATATAATCTTTATCGCAATTAAAACTGCATTTATCTTTCAAATTCATATCCCAACACTTTTAACATTCTTATAGCGCATCTTAAAGATACTTTTTTGTTGTCTTGGAAATATATTCTTCGTACTTCAATTAATTCGACATTTCTATACGTGTTAACTTATCTTTTTTTGAATTTCAAATTTTTGAAATCTAATATTCTTTTCAATCTTTCACTAGTTTATTTTACTGATTTGATGGTTAGATCGACAGCTTGATTAATATAAAAAAATATTATCAATAATCTAGAAAATATAAGAAGCTTTATTTATTCAAAGTGAAAGGGAGTGAGAGTTAATAAGATTGATCAAATAATTTGCACAAATAAAAATATCCAAAAGAGTTACTAAACAATCACTTAATAATTAGTCTAATATTTTTATTAAAATTGTTTAATAAAGGAGAAGCTTTTTGTTTATCCGCTCACAATCTTTGATTTAAATTTGTATCTAATCAAAAAGGTAAATAAAAAACAAAATAAAATTCGAAGATTTTGCTGATTTTATTCCCAAAAAAAGTAGGGCTAATTATTGTGAATAATTAAAACATGAAAGCAAACTAATTTAGAAATTGAAATAGATTAAAAATATAGTTTCGCTGCTATAAAATATAGAATATATGTTAAAGAATAAATAGGAAGAGGAGGGGGGTCAAAGGGGAAAGTTGATTGTTAAAATAAATAAAGAATTTTATAAGGAAGTTGTATTTAATGATAAACTCTATCAAATCATCAAAGGAATGCACATCATCGTATGTAGAATATATACATAAATAAATTTAAAACTTGCTGCAGAGTTATGCTGAAGTATCAAACCCAACCAAAGATTTTTGATTGAATTTTAATAGTTATTAACGTTGGTTATTAATTATATCCAGGCAAAATATTTAAGATTAGAGCGTTGATATATATATATATACATTTAGCACACTTTGGGTGTGTATTTTTGATGATTCTTAACCCTTTTATTATTATATTTTATATTGACAGCTACTTCACATCACTAGCAAAATTTACTTATAGAACTAGATTTCTTCCAGCCTCTCAGATTTTTCATTTTTTCTTTATATTAATTACTAATCTTTATGGCCTTAGGATCACTCGCTCAAATAAAGCTCCTTTCACTAGTAAATGTGAGTTTTTGAGGAATTTCTTTACAACAAAAAAATCATTTCTTAGAGGTCTTGGTGGTCTTCTTAGCGTCCTTCTTAACGGGCTTAGCTTCCTTCTTAGCTTCCTTCTTGACGGGCTTGGCTTCCTTCTTGACGGGCTTAGCAGTCTTGGTGTCCTTCTTAACTTCCTTCTTGGTGGACTTGGGCTTAGCAGCGGCCTTCTTAGCGGGGTGAGCAGTCTTCTTGACAGCAGCTTCCTTCTTAGCGGGTCTTTGGGATCTGGAAAGCTTCTTGTTACCAGCAGACTTGTGGACGGACTTCTAAGCATCCTAAAGATAGTTAAAAATAGGATTTAGTTAGTTGAAAATCAATTAATTTTTTAATAAATTCTCTCATTCTACTTTTATTACTCCCTTCAAATATATGAGGTGTAGAATTATGGAGAGAATATCTTAAAGGTTAAAGAAAGATTTAAAGAAAAAAGAATTAAGGGAGGGATTCCAAAAGAAGTAAGTATGTTTTCGAAATTAAAATTTAAAAATAAAAACAAAATGTTAAATTTCTTACAGCGACGGTTTCCTTAATGGTTCTGGTCTTGGAAACCTTCTTGGTGTCAGACTTGACGGGAGTGGTGTCCTTAACAGGGGTGGTGGAGGCGGGAGCAGCCTTGGTGGACTTGGGGGTGACGGACTTGGAGGCCTTCTTGATAACCTTCTTGACGGGAGCAGCCTTCTTGACGTCCTTCTTTTCTCTGGTAACAGACTTGGAGGTGGATTGCTTAGGCATTTATATTAAGTTTTTTATTTAGTTTTTTTTTCTTGTTTTTTTCTTAACGATTTAATTTTGTATATTAGATTATAATATTGCGCGTTTGTTATGGGTTTATATCGAATTCAAAAATTCTCTAAAAAAAAATCTTGAAATCTGATTGGATAATCTTCTAATCAAAGCAGATTAATCCCTCCCTTTATTAAATATCTAAGAGGAAATTTGTTAAAGTATCTTTGATCCAGAGTCATTTTTAAGATTCATTAAAACTATTAAAATTGTATAAGTTTCTCCCATTTACTAAACTATATACCATGTTATTTTCTTGTCAATCCATTTATTCTTATATTCCCAATAAAACCCCCCACCTATTCCCTCCACTATTTTATGCAATAACATATTATATAAATAAAATGTTCTCTCATTTATAATGATAAATTGTTCCTATTTATTTTAAAACTCTACTCTTTCATCCACTTTATTTCTAATTCATTCCTTAGCTTGTGTCATACACATCAGACAAACATTCCATTAGTATTTCTTGCCTTTTATTGATTGATAATTGATCACTTTAAAGTGACTATACAAAATTATTTTCTTTCATAATTGGTAAATTAAAATACTTCGTTAAAGATTTCACTATAAACCCTCATATTTAAATTTCTCATATTGTTCGAATAAATAAATCAATCTCATAATCAAATAATCTAAAGACATTAAACTTTGATTAATTTCAAAATTATTAATAAGCGATAAAACAAAGTATTATTCAAAAAGAAAAGGCAAAGGTATCATAAACTTCCATTTTATTATTAACAGTTAAATTACTTCCTAAAGTATAAGATATCATAAACTTTTTACAATTGAAGATTGAATTTGACATTTTTCTTTACTCTATCCTTAATAGAGGTAAGCTTTCCCAAGGATTTCTTTGACTAAATAATATAATTTAATTTTTTTAATAATCATTTATTAGCTTTCCTATTTTAGAATCTAAACTATTCCTTCCTTATTACTTTTCTTTGGATATAATAGTTTAAAACTATATAACCCCCCCTCTTTTATAAATATCTCATGTATAGTTCCATTATCACTTTAAAAATTTTATATGACTTGCTTTAAAATTAGATAAAATTTATAATATTTACCTAGAGAATATTTAGAAGTTATTATCAGCTTTTAATCCTTAAGAAAGGTTATTTAAACTAAAAACCTACTAGAATATATATCCATCTAAATAATAATGACAGCTCAAAAAATATTTTATCTTATCATAATTCTTTCTTAGTAAATAAAATTTGCTAGAAGCTTTAAATAATTAACCATAACCATCCTATATTAATAATAGTTATTATTTAAATTGTAGGTTTTTTCTAGTCTTTAATATTGTTTCACCTCTAAATAGATTATTTAATATTATTTTATCTTATTATTAATTATTTACAACAAAATTTTCTCTTCATAAAATTATATAATGATATAGGCTATCAAAAAGTAAAAGAGTGGATCTAGTGATATATATGAATTGGTTTTATAAAATTGGATTAAACTGCAAAAGAAATAGTTTATTGCACAAAAGAACTACTAAATTGCAGGATAGGAAAATATTATAAAATCTTTAAGTATATTGAAGATTCACATCTTTTGAGAAATGCATTTCAATATGTTTCTTCTCTAATACATTGATAGCTAAATAGAATTTATGAGATCATTCTGATTATTTATATTACCATATATAAATAATTCGTTCCGATCCCAACATTTATTCATATTTGCTATAATTCAGATCAATATTTATTTTAATTTAAAGTTATTTTAAGATTAAATACAAAATTTTGCAAGATATTCTTTCATTTTCCCTTTTAAAATTATTCAATACTAGTAACTTTTTAAAGATATTTCATGCGATAAAGAGAAGTTTAAATCAATATAAATTTTTAGTTTATATAAAAAAATATAATTAAGAATTTTTAATTATTTATTCTCATTTATAAAATATCTTTTCCAAATTTTCTATTTAATTTTATCTAATTAAAATAGATATCTTATTATATTTATTCATAGATTTATATTCATTTTTTATGATTCTGCTATTGAACGTAATTTAAGTCCACTTAATCATCTATTTGTATCAACAATTTAATATAATCATCTTAAATTAAGTTCTAATAAATAATTCGCCAAGAATTAATTTACATCATTTTAACAAAAACATCCATTTTAAAGAACTAAATGATATAAAAGATTTTTCTTAAGAGATTCTTTTGTACATAATCACCTTAGCCGTTGCTAAAAGGAATTAGAGTAATTGATCTATCTCGAATTTTAGCTGGCCCATACGGCACTATGTATCTCAGTGATTTAGGAGCTGAAGTAATTAAAGTTGAATCATTTGAAGGCGATGAAACAAGAAGGTGGGGACCTCCTTTCGCAAATAAGGATGATTCCTCATATTACCTTTGTGTAAATCGTAACAAAAAAAGTATTTGTCTGAATTTAAAATCTCCAGAAGGATAAAAAGTTATTCATGATCTTGTTGAAAAAAGTGATATAGTTACAGAAAATTACTCTTAAGGAGTCACATAAAAGCTCAATCTTGATTATGAATCCCTGTAGAAAATAAATCCAAAAATAATCTATGCTTCTATTTCTGGATATGGCGATACAGGCCCTTTATCATAATCACCTGCCTTCGATTTAGTTATGCAAGCTAGATCTGGATTTATGCATATCTCTGGATAGCCTGATGGACCACCTACAAAAATGGGATTTGCTGTTAGTGATGTTTTAACAGGATTAAACTTATCTAATGGTATCCTAGCAGCTCTCTATCATAGATAAGTTACCGGAAGAGGAATGTAAGTTCTTTTATTTGTTCTTATTATTAAAATTACTTTTGTGAAGTCTGCATAAACTCATCAATTAGCCATTTTATTTCTTAACATTTTAAATATAAAAAATTAAAAGCTATATGCTTAAATTATTAATTTTAGAATGGTTACATTTTAAAATTCCAAAGTAACTTATAGATTAAAATAGCCATAACTTTAAATTTAATAGATAATTTAGAATTTTTAATATTATCAACAATTCATATATCAACTTAAAATCATTTACATTAAATAGGCATGTGAAAACTAGTTTATAGGAAAGCTCAATTGGATCATTAGTAAATATAGGTACATAATATTTAAATGGTGGTGTTGCAGGAAAAAGAATGGGAAATAATCATCCATCTATTGTTCCTTATGGTGTCTATAAAGTAAAAAATGATGAGTATGTAGTTTTAGGTTCCGCTACAAATGATTAATTTATACGTTTTTGCAAAGTTATTGGGATCGAAGATATTACTGATGATAGTAGATTTAAAACTAACTCAGATAGAGTAAAAAATAGATAAGCTCTTGATGAAATTATCAATGAAGCTTTATAAAATTTTGAAGCCAAAGAACTAACAGATCTATTAGAAAAGAATAAAATTCCAGGAGGTAACATTTATAATATTAAATAAATGTTTGACGATGACCAAGTAAGACATTTAGAAATGGCTGTTGATGTACCTTCAAAAAAGTATCCTAATTTAAGATTGGTAAGAAATCCAATAAATTATAGTGAAAATATTAAATCTGAAATAGTAGAACCTCCAGCATTAAATGAACATTGTGATGAGGTCCTAAGAGATATATTATAATATTCCGATTAATAAATAAATAATCTAAGAGATAAAAAAGTAATTTTGTGAGAATTTTTAATTTAAACAATTAACTTACTTTCAAAATAATTTTAAATAAATAATGTTTAGAGATTATAAAGATATACTTGATTAAATATCAAATAATGTAAATTTAAATGCAATAAACAAACATGTTAATACATTTTTAAGTAGTATTAGTTTTTATTAATTAATTTATTTCATTTAATTATTGTTATTTATTCCTCTTACTTAATTTTAATAGATCATTATTTTCATTAATAGTTTCTTATTTTTAATTTTTATCATAGCATTGAATAAGAATTGCTTCTTCTTTATAATCAAATGTGGATTGCAAATTAAAATCATTCATCTAGAATCTCACTTTTAGGTGCATTAAATGTAAGAAACTTAAAATAAGTGGCACATCCTTATGATAAAGTGAATTTTTTTCTTTCCATTTATTATTTCTATTTATAGCTTTCTTATTTAATGGTTGATCCAATACAAGCTAAGAAACAATCAAATATAGCAAAATTTAATAGAGCAATAATAGCAAAACCATTAATACCCATTCCCAGTAAAGGTATTACTGGATTAGCATAGTAATCTACATCTTGGTAGGAAGCAATCCATATGAATGATATCAAAGTTATTATAATAGCAGGCACTGATGCTATTCTCACTGTTTATTCGTTACATTTAACTACAAAAGTAATAATAAATAGACCGACAGATATAATAAATACATAAAATAATGGAGTATTCTTATAAAATTAAGCAAAAACAAATCCATTATTTTTAATATTCTAAGCAAAGCTAATTATACAAAATATCAATTAATAGATTACCCAGATTAATGTACACCATAAAAATAGATAGAAATTTTTATGATTCCTTTATCCTATACAATTTCCCATAAAATAACCTAATTTTAAGAAAGTAAGTTGATATTACATTTAATATTATTATATTAAACTTAAAATAAAGAGTTTTTATTTTGAATATTTTTTAAAAGAATCAAATATCTGGCAGTTAAGTAACTTATTATTTTAACAAAGCGATTTTAAAAAAATTAATTACAATGGTGATCAAAATTCTTAACACATTAGTTGCATTCACTACCTATTTTAATTGATAAATAATTATAAAAATATATTATGTTAATTATAAATTACAATGAGAAGCTAGAGGTGGTCTTTTTAGTTGACATGTTTCACAGTATCTTTCTTCAAATAAATTTCCTCCTTTATGTTTATTATTCCTCATGTGAGGAGGTAATTTGATGGGAAACGGGTTAATAAATACAGGTTATTAGCTAATATCGTTGGTATTTACAGTTGGAGGAAAACCCTCTTAATTTTATTAATTATTTATTCCATAATTTTCTACTTTAAGTTACTAATCACAGTTATTTAATCCATTTTATATTTAATTTAATCCTTTTTGCATTTAAGCAACCCATTCATTTAGACTATTATTTCCTTCTTATTACTAGATCTAAGTTAATTCTACATCTAATTTTGGCAAAGGTTATTCAGTTTTATTGTGTTATTATTCCTCAATTTTATTCTATTCTTATTAGTTTTCTCTATAATTTTAAAAAAGATATTATATTGTTATAGTATTAAATAAAATACTATAAATACCCTTTTAAATTTATCATCTACTGTATATTGCTATGCTTTTCATTTATCACTATTTTTTGAGTTTCAATATTATTTTCTCCTTTCTAGATTTGATTTTGGTTTTCTAACTTTTCATCACCCTATTTATCTAATGATAATGATTATTACTATAATATTATTTTTGCCTCTTTTATTGCTAAAATTACCTATTTTATTTTCACCAATTTATTTTTCTTCATCTTACTAATCTTCCTTAATATGAGTTCCTTTTTTAAGTACTCCTGGATCTAATTATTAATGCAAAGAAATATTAAGAAAATGGAAAATGCTTTTTATTTTTATTAATTTCTTTAAATAATAATATGTCATGTTAAGTACCTGTAAAATAACATTTTATTGCATTGTATAAGCCTGGGATTGATAAGAAAATCCCTATAATAGTTATAGCTGGAGAGTAGTTAATCCAAAAGTAAGGAGTTATAACTATCAAAAAATATGCGCTTGCAATAAAGTAAAATATCCAGAGAGATACTACAACTATTAAATCATTAGAATTTCCTACATAAATTTTATTGTTTGAGCAGGAACTTGACTTAGATGGAAATTTTACATCTTACTATAATTAAAATATTTCTTAAATTTTTTTATCCTATGGTACCATATCTAATTTCTAATAAGATATCTCGAATTTTAAAAAGTTAACTTAATTTCTTTTTCAACTATTATAGTTTGTTTGATCATAAATATTATTATATTTGCAACAAAAATAAATAATTAATTGTCCTACATAATTACAAATAGGAATATTTATATGTTATAATTAATCAATATCATTCTATAGCATAACTTTAAATATTTTGCAACATAAAAAAATATGTAATTTTTATAACTTATAAAAAAGGATGAGAAGAATAATTAATTAAAAAGAAGAGGGTATACTGTTATAAGGATAAGATTTCACTAATTCTAATTCATTATTTAAACTTTAAATACTATATATTATCTCTACTATTAATAAAATATAGTTAGTATCCATTAAATCTAAATACATCTAATTTATTTTTAAAAAATAAGTAATACACTTGTCTTAAAAATATTTAAAATTCATAAGAAGGTTTTATCTCAAGTAACAAACTACTGTTTTTTTATCCTCAGTTTATTATTTTCATTGTTAAATATATTTCCCAAAATAATTTTTCATGAAAAAAGATAAAATTTAGTAAATAAATATATAATTTCACTATCTTATCATAGAAATGGCATTAAAGGTAATTTATTTATTTTTAAATTCGCCAAAAATGTATTCTTTTAAAAATTGCTTTAATTAGATTTTAAAAATGTGAAACTAAATAACTAACGAAGTAACTAACTAACTAAACCATCATTATCAATATTAAAGAATATACTAAATTTCAATGAAGCAACTAAACAATTAATACTAATAATAATGATATCTTCTATTTTTAAGTTAATTATAAAGAGCATAATCTCATAAAATATGCCTAACATCAGCAATTTTGATCACCTCTTGTAATTATTGTTCTCGTCTATATCAAATGTATCCAAGCCTTTTTATAATATTAAAAATTATATTTTCATCTAGTGGTATTCATCTTAAGGGATTTTAATTAGAAATATATGTGTGTCTAATATTTAATATTTTAAATCTATTACTTTGAGCAGAAATCATTCTTATCAAGAACTCCATCATGATCTGTATCAGCTTCTTATATAAATTCAATAATATCAGAATCACTAATAACTATGTCTAAATATTATCCAAAAAGACTCTTTATATCTTATAAAGCAACTCCATTCTTACCCCTATAAAAATCATAAGAAAAGACTTTTAATATCATTTTATTTCATTCAATCTAAAATTAATTTACTTTCTATCAAATAATTTGAATATTTCATTTGCTTCTTATTCTCTACCACCTCCTAAGAACCATTTCTTGCTTATAATACTAAGTACTTCTTCAAGAGTAAATGAAGTTTTATTTTGAGGGTAATCTTTTCTGATTTCTTCTTCAATTTCTTTAACGTTCATACTAGTAAAAGCGAAATTCCCTAAGATTGATCTTAATTGAGTTCTATTAATTGAACCTAATTTATCAGGATCATAAAAATAGAAGGCATCTTTAACTTCCTTTTCCTTTTTTTTGTATAAGTAATTAAGTTCATGTACTTTAAAACATAACCAATTTTGAAATAATTTAGTTTTATTTGGCCATTGATGATAATTTAAATTCTTGAAAATTTGCTTAAATACCATTTCATCAGGAAGCTTTTGATTTTTTTGCTCCTATCTTCTAGGTTAATTTCTTGGTTAAGCTGCTTAAGTTCTTTTTTTATCCTACAATCTATTTTGATTGGGATTTGTGTTAGTATTTCCTTAATTGTTGTTGCTACTCATCTGTTTTTACAGTAAACTATCTAGTGGTTCCTAATATAATTTTTTGATTTATCTTAAAAAAGAAATTATTATTGAATGGAAATTAAGTTGATTTAATAAAAAATACCTCTAATTTTTTCAAACCAAATTAAGTAAATTATAGTATTTCCAATCAGTTATCTAATAACCAATATAAAGGTGAGTATGTAATATGTTAGCTTTTTGAAATTTATAATTATAAATTCACTCTTACAATTATATTTTATCTACTAATCTAATGTTAGTAAAAACATTATTATGATTTATCTTTTTCTATGGCTTAAAATAAATAATAAAAACCTATTTTATTGAAGCAAATATGGATATTTAAAACCATTTTTTAAAAATTAGTTAAATTGAAAAAATGAATGATAATAAAAAATTTATAGTCATTTTTTATGCTCTATTAAAGTTATTATTATCATTCAATTTAATTTAAATATAACTGATTACTCAATATTAAATAAACTAAGCTCATATTTAGAAAAATTAAAGCATAACCATGCAAGTAAAATAGAGATATTAGTTAGAGCTGTTGGATTATTTTTACTAAATTAAAGTTTCCAAGCATTAATTTTTTTTAACATAATATTATTTACTCCTTTAATGTTCAATAGAATTTAAAGGATTTTAATGAGGTAAGTTTATTTTATCTCCTGCAATTAGTAATATTTATTAAAGATGAAAAAATAATTTCCAAATATAAAATAATTTCGAACAATATCACTGATTTAAATCTTCAAATTCGTACAAAAATATAAGGAAAACTATAGAGTTCTTGATAAATACTTAAAAAGTGGGTAAGAATTAGTAAAATGAATTGAATACTTTTATTAAAATTAAGTGGATTTAATGTGTGATGTTTAATTGAGCTGGGAATCAAGTGCTGAGGTTTGATTGAAGGACCTTTGAGGAATAATTTATATTATAAGCAAAAGAGAATGAGAAGTGAAAAAATGGAGATATTTTATAATAGGGTATATAACAAGAATATAATAAAGTAGAGTAAGAGAATTTAGTACAGATTAAAAAAATTTTGAAGCTAAAGAAATGAAGGGAGAGGAAGGAAGAATCTTTAAGCGAAAGAAGAAGGATTAAAAATAAGGGAAAGAAAAATAATTGAAAGACTGAAAACACTTTGAGTTTAATTTAGTATAAAAAAAGAGGTAAACTAAAATAAGAAAAGATAAAAGAAAAGAAAAAAATTTATTAAAATAAAAGCAATAATAACAAAATGAGCACCCAAAATTTCTTCACCGTTAAGGACGTCGCCCCCGCTGACTTCATCAGAGAATACGCTTCTCACCTTAAGAAGGCTAACAAGCTCTCCATCCCCGATTTCACCAACTGGACCACCACCTCCGTTGCTAGAGAATTGGCTCCTCAAGATAGCGATTGGGTTTATATTAGAACTGCTGCTTTGGCCAGAAAGATCTACCTCAAGCCCCACACTGGTATCTCCACCCTCAAGCACATTTTCGGTTCCAACAAGGACAGAGGTAACTTGAGAAACAAGCACCAAGCTTGCCACGGTAAGATCCTCAGATGGGCCCTTAAGTCTCTTGAAGATTTGAAGATCGTCAGAAAGGACAAGAACTCTGCTACCAAGAAGCTCTCCAGAGTTATTACCAAGGAAGGTATGACCGAACTCAACAGAATTGCTACCCAAATCGCCATCAAGCAAAGACAAGCTTAGTGAAAGATCTAATAATTAGCAAATAAATATAAAATAATGATTAATTCTTGAATTTTCTCTCTAATCATAGGATATTAGAATAGAAATAGCTAGTTAGTAATCATTACTGCCATTTTTACCAATTATAACAAGCATTAATAATGGCAGAAGCACATTACTGGTATAAAGAATAAATGTAAAATTATAGTCATTTAAATGTGTAATCTATTTTTTATTTCTATATTATCCATTAACATAAAAGTATTTAAATCTTATACTTCTTAACAACTCACTTATATTAAATATTCTCAAACTCCTCAGTTATTTTCGAATCAATAAACAATATATCAACTCAAAATATAGCCTCTAATTAGCTTTATATTTAGCAAGATAGATTGAATCTAATATTGAATTTATAATACTCAAAATGAATGAATGATTGATTGATTAATAGTTAAAAACTAAAAAAATGCCTCAGATTTCAAATATATAAATAGGGAATTAGAATAATAAATAATATGATTACATGTAGAACTACATTTCCTGTTTGTTGAAACAGAAGTGAAACAAATAAATCTGATTTATTATAAAAATAATGGCAATCCATAAAGCATAATTTAAAGGATATAGATCTTAGTGAATTTATAGATAGATACCTAAATTTGGTTAATTCGATTTTTGCAGGAACTACTTAGATTTTAAATCCCAGCTTTAAAAAGAAATCTACAATTTAAACTCATCCACTTATTTAAAATTCCATTCATGTTCTAATTCTAATTCAATTTTTTTTTAACAACTTTATTTGGCATTTAAAAAGATATATCTGTCACAAATTTATAAGTTTTTAAAATCAATCAATCATGCATTCTTATTATTAAAATTACCAAAAATATCAATTTTAAATAACCAATTTTTCGTTCAATTACTCATGAATAAAAACTCTCAAAAAGATTATTCAAAGATAATTATTTGTATTTTCAAATTAAGTACAAATGAATAGAGAAATTTTATTTTTGTATGTATTGATACATGAAATTTTAGCTTCTTAATTTTCGTCTATAGAATCCAAAGTATAAAACATTAAATTATTTATAAATAATAATGAGCAAAATATATCAAAAAGATACATAATAATAATAAAATAATATTTGAAAAATAGAAAGTAAATTATAAAAAATATTTGCTCAAAAATAAATTCTAAAAAAAGATATTTGCAATCATTCACTAAAAGTTAGATTTATCATTATCTGACTAATTATTGAATGATTATAAATCTAATTAGATTTAATTGATATTTTAATACAAAGAGTAGAATGATATTATCTTAAATAAATATTTATTTTTTTACTTTTAACGTGGATTTTATTAACTACTAAAAATTTAAAGATTTCTTAAAATTTTTGAGAAATTAAAATTCTAAAAATAATTTATTCTTATTTGATTTGACTAAAATATTTATTAATTAATTTGCTTCCTTCTTATTATAATTCATCTAAAAATCAAATTAATTTTATCTAAAGAGAAGTAAAATAGAAATTATTAGACACTTTAAAATAATAAACTAAATGTTATAAACTTAAAAATTTTAAGAATTATTACATAAAGATAAATTTATTTCAAAAGAATTATGAGACTAACCTCATTAAGCTTTTTATTTAATCAATTAGAATGAAAAGAGCATTTAATCTGTATCTTTTTAATTGATATATTATTTGCAAGATTTGTTTGATGAATGAATTTGAAAAATAATGATAATGAGGTAATTGATGAATAGGATTTGTAATTAATAAGGCAAATAATATTCGATTTGATAAAATAAAACAAGATCAAAGATCTTTGAATGAAGATATGAGATAAAAAATATAGAGGCATAAAGAAATGGATAGATATATTAGACTTTTATTTATATAGGAAATACTTTATTTAAGGTATGGATTGAAAGAAGAAAACCATTGCACTTTAAAGAAAATGAAAGAATAATAAGAAAGAAGGAGAAGAAAAATAAAAGGAGTATCATTTATTAAGAGACTATAAAGAAACAAAAAGAAGAAGAGAAAAGGATTAACTCTGAAAATAAAAAAATAAGAAGGGAAAAAAGAAAAAATAAATTAACAAAACAAAATTTATATATTTAATAAATCAAATATTTTAGCGATAACTATTAAAAGAAGATGTGGTATAAATACTTTAGCAAGCAATCTTGGAACCTCAGAGTCTGGAGGTTAGTTAGTTTCTCATACTTATATTAATTTTTCAATTCAGACTATTCAAGCATTCAGAATTCATTTTATTGTCTCGCATTATCAACAGAAATTGTTTATTAGATTCAAAGTATTGTCTTTGAAATATTCCAAAAGCATTTTCAACTTCAATGTTATCATCTAATAATTAAATCTAGATTTCCTTTTGAAAAAAAAAAATAGATAATTTTTAAGTTTAATAAATTATTATAACCCTATTTGGATTTATTAGAAAGTGGAATACCTGAACATGCTTGAATATCTCAATTACATCGATGCAAATAATTTAAAATTTATCTTACACGTTTGTTTATAAAAAATTTAGAAAGGCTAACTTGAAATACAACCAAGATGACTACGGTATGATCTAACCTAAGTATATTGGTAGAGTTTATGATTTCATTTTCAGAGCTGTCAGAACTGAAGGTGCCGTATGAAATGTTTTATCTATTAAATAATATATTAACATTAGTAGGATATATTTGGTTAACTACGAGAATATCTACCTTCATTTATATCATTCAACTGTTGAATTAATTAAAAGATATGAAATTGCTGTAGAAAGCGCAGGAAATATTAAAATTTGGAGAATATAAACGAAATATTGCTATTAAAATAGAACATTACTATAAATATTAAATTGTTCAGCGATAATATGGCATTAAATTTAATCTACTACCCTAAAAGGAAAATAATGTGAATCAAAATGAATACTAAAAAGGATAGTTATGATATAGTGAAAATGATAATCTCTAATTAAGATAAATATATATAATCTTATTAAATCATAAATTTAAAAACAACTCCAATTAATTTATTCTTCATTAATTCAAAACAGCTTAGAGGTAGTATGTTCTTCATTGGTTTCGGTACCATTTCCATCACTTCTTACCTTTTCAGTACCTTCGTTGATCCCAGACTTGAACCTGGCAGATAAAAAGCTTAAGAAGAATTGAAAAGTAATAACAAATTAATTTGAATTCAATATAAAATAATGATTTATTATTATTAGGAAAGATATTTTTCAATTTGAATTAAATCCTAATATAATTTATTGTTGGAAATAATATAATAGTAAAACAAATTATTTAGAAATTTAAGATTTAGCAAATCATCTTTGAAAAATTGATACTATATTTCAATTAAATATTCTAAAAAAATAATGAATTAAATGTAAACTAGCTAGCTTATGATGTTATATAGAATGACAAGAAATAAAAAATATGAAATTAAATTAATGATTAATGTACTATCTAAATAAAAGTTTACTATTATAAAGTTTCTTAACATTAAAATAATTCATAATTTAATCTTTATTTTAAGTTAATAAAATTATATTATTTATTAATAGCTAATGATGAAGCCGCCGCTAAGGTTTTATTCTACAACAGATTTGGTGCTCCCTCCAGACCTCTTAGAAGCTTAGAAGATATGATGGCTTTCTTGTCTGGTTCTGCTACCTATGATCAACTCGCTGATTTCGCTTCATACAATCACGCTATGGACATCAACCAAGATCAACAAGCTGGTCTTGACTCTTGGATGTCTGAAAACGATAGAAATATGCTTAAATACTATCAAAAATCTATTGGTAAGAAGGTTGAAGGTATCTGAGTAAACAGAAAACTTCAATATTTCTCAAGAGAATTATTTTAAATATTATTTGAGAGTATTAATCAACTTGCTTGCATATATCTTAATATATTCTATTTTTTGGATTTATGTAGTATGTTTCCTTAATAGCACTTATTAAAGCCAATAATATTTAAATAATTTTTCCTACTATCGAGCACAATTTCAAAATAAAGCTACTTTATTAAAGATAATTTATTATCTAAATCAAGCTATTGATGTAAAGCTTCTATCCATATATCTTCAAATATTCAAAATTTGGTTTCTTTAAAATATTTGAAAATTTTATTGAAATGTAGTTAATTTAATTTAGCCTTCGTTATAGTAGTCATATAAATTATTTTTTTCTTAAAACTAAATAATAAAAAATAGTTAATTTTAATTTATAAAATAACTGTGATTAAACTTCTACCTTAGTGATGATTTACTAAACTAACTTAACAACCCAACAGTGTAGAAATATACCTAGATTTTTTCATTTTATAATCTCCTCACATCAATAATAAAATGTTATTTTATATTATCTTTTATGATAGGGAAAGATATTTACTAGTTCACAAAGAATATCAAATATTTTTGAAAGTTTTTAATAATAGATAAGAAGATCAGAGTAATTATTAAAAAATATATATTTGATTATTTTACAAGAATCAAAAATGTTTGGTTATTAGAACATAAATTAAAGTTTCAATAGTTTTATTCCATATAAAATGATACAAAAGTTAAATCAACTTTCGATGAGAATTTAGATTGTTATAATTGAACTAATTCTATGTTTACTTTTTTAGTTGGAATTCTAAAAAGTAGAATATTCATAACACATTTATCATTTATTGATTTAAGTAGAACTAGATTAATTGTAGGATATATTGATTTTGTTAATAGGAGAAGAGTAAAATAAAGTTACCATTTTTCTATGGAATTAAGGAAAAATAAATGATTATATTATTTTATCTATTTTTTATAAAACAGAAATTAACAAATAATTCCATTAAGAATTGTTTAGTATTACTATCTAATATCTGGATTTTTAGAGGGGAAATAAATTTTATTTCTCTCTATTAGAAGGCAATTATTGAGCTGGATTGATATTAATTTACTTTTATCAAATAAGTACGCAAACACTTTTTAATCATTCTTCTCAAGTTTACTAATTATGGTAAAAATGTATTTTGAAAGGTAGCCTATATATTAAAACATGTTCTCCTTGCTTATTATTAATGTACTTATTTATTTTATTCTAAAACTACTACTATCAAGCTTTTAAATATTATTATCTGTATGCCTTTCATCTATAAGGGTCAACGTATATGAATCTCACTTGCAAGATTTTAATCTCAAATACTTATATATCGATAAGATAGTAAAAATCAAAAATGAAGATTAAGGAATTAAGTAAAACAAAAAATGATTAAAAGGAGTACAGGCATAAATATAAAATGTATATAAAGGATGTAGTACAATCAATTTTTATTCAACTAATTAAGATGTGTTAACTTACTATATTATAGATAAAGAAAGGGAAGAGAAAATTTAGAAAAACTTAAGCTATCAAATTGAAGATTGCATAAAATTTCAACTGTAATATCTATATGAGTAGGGAGATCTGTAGTAGCTGGAAGAATAGTAGGGAAGATAGCTACTATTTCTTAAACTTGAGCTTAAGAGAGAAGGTTTATAGTCAATATCGCTAGGGGATCTAGAGACATAAGAGTAGTTTCTTGGGTAATAGTCTACATATTCATCAACATGCTCAACAGGAACATATTCAGTTCTTCTTTCATATCTTGTTTGGGGTTCATATTAAGTAACATGCTTAATTTCAACATAATCTCTTGTAGTTCTTTCTACAGGATGATATTCTATCTTAGTTTCAGGAACATAGTCAATGTACTTTCTTTCAACAGGTTGGTATTCAGTCCACTCATTAGCTCTGGGAGGAGTAACAGATGATCTGTAGACTGAAGAAGTGTAGGGATAAGTAGAGTATGCAAGAGTGGATGCATAAGGGGAAGAATAATATCTTGAAGAGTATAAAAGGTCTTTAGCAGGAGTACCGTATGAGCTCATTTCTATCTTTATTGCTTTGCTTTATGGTTTAATCTTTCTTTTTTTTTAGGCTATAGTTTTATTTGCAGAATAATTTATTATATATTTCCTAAAATTTTTTTTTTTCAGTGGATTATTTTTAAAGTTTGATTTGTATACATCCACACAGAAATCAATCTTAATTCATTGTAAAAGGAATGATATTATACTTATAAAGAGGAATAGAATATCTATACTTTTCTATTATGCTTTTACTAATTAATTTATATCAAGATTCTTCAAACAAGCTAGGGCATATTGTGATACAAACATAGTCACTATTATTTTATTATTGATCTTTTTCAGCCAACCAAGTATTGATTTATATCCAATCATTTACATCTCTAAACGCAAAATAACATTTATTTCAATCATGCAATAAATTATAATCCAGAATGATAAAATAAAAAAATATTACTGATCTTATCTTATCTTTTTATAATAATTATTTTATTCTATAAATAATACATTTAATTTGATAATAAGAGTATTTGCAACTTTATTTGGGTATTTTTTATTTTATAGTAGTGCTATTAAAGTGGATACCTTCATTATTAGTTTTTCTATCAAGTGGTTGCTATTTATATTTACAAAAATAAAAATAGAACAAAGAAGAGATCCGCAAATTAATAAATCTCTTGTAATTATGAACTGAGGCAACAATATTTTATATTTTTAAGATATTCAAAATAAATAAATAAAGTTATTTGCTTTCAAACTTATTATGAATAGATTGTTGAATTTATCCTAATCTTAATGGCAATTATATTGCTATTTTTTAAAGTTTTATATTATTTATTTAGTCATACATTATCTCTATCAATTTATTTTTATTTGCTTACTATGATCTATTTATTACAAATGAAATCTTATTTAAGAGATTAATTAAAATGAGTTTGGGTATTTTTATCTTTTATCTATTGAATGAAGAGATATTTTTGAGAATTATGGATTGTTTATAAGTTGAATTTAAGTTTAAAAGCTTGAAAAAGCAAGAATCAATATTACATAGGTAGGTTTTTATATCAAAAATACATAAAAATAAATACTTCCAAATTCAATTAATAGATAGAAAGATACCTTTAATCAAAAAGTCCAGTGAATATTTTAGAATACTCGAAAAATTAAATCATTCTAGCTATAATGAATTTCCTTTTATTAGAAAAAGGATCTCTTAATACAATTATACTTTTTACCTAATTTCCTAAATTATAAATAAATTCTCATTTTGAAACTATTTTAATATGCATCCACTAATTATAGTAAGTGATATTTCATTTTCATTTATTAGATAAGTAAATTAATTTCTTTAAATTGTTCAATCAATTGCTTTTTATTATCGTTTATATTAATCATTTCACATTACAAGATTTAATAAAATTACTTTTCTTATACAATTATGCTCATAATTTACATTTTAGAAAATTTATGATAAATTGACTTTCCTTTTTTAAATTATAAGCATTTACTTTAAAATCTGATAAAAAAAGTTACTATCCCATATAATTAAGTTGATTATTTTAATAAATATTACTAAAAATAAAACAAAAATTAATAAAATTGGATTGATATTTGTAAATTAAAGAATTCTATAAATTGAATATTTTATCAATAATTTTATTATCAATTCGATATCCTTTATTTGCAAAGGCCATATACAAAATTTATCATAATTCCCTCTTTAAAGAACTCCTAAAGACTAATTAATTTTAAATTATTAAAATAAAAAATAAATATAAAAGATAAAAACTCAAAAAATGATAATATGATAGGAATATTCTAACAATATTAAATATAATGAAATTACTTTTAATAAATGGATAATTGGTATTATTTTTTACTTTATTCTTGAATCTAAATAAATTACCTTTAAGTTTAATAATTAAATAGGATGTTTGCAAATAATTTTGGTGAGGATCTATACTAATTTAAATTTTAGAAGAATTGAATTAACAGAATTATATAATTTTTATGCTTTAATAGATGTATATTGCTTTATAATTCTAGTTCATATCCAAAATATAATTCAAATAGCAACACAAATTTACAGTCTATTTTCTAAGTTTAATTTACAAAGAAAATTTTTATATTAAATCAAGTAAATTCGAGTTTAATTCAAAAATAAATCATAATGATTATATTTAAATTTAATAGAAATTTTGAGTATATAAGTTTACTTTAAATAAATCCTCATAAATTAGCATTTATTCGCCCTCCTTAGCTTTGAGCATTATACTGAAGAGTGTTTTTATAGTTTGAATCTTTTTTAATTAAGCCTATTTGAATATACGAATTATATTTTTATTTTTCATATTATTATAAAAAATACTATTTAAATTATTTGTTAAATAGAAAATTTCTTTAAAATTATAATCAATTGATTTAAATTAAATATTCTATTATTTTTTAAGTACCTTATCTATCATTGAGTTCAATTATATATGAAAATAACCAAGAAATTAACTTTTCAAATAAACAATATTTATAAATTTCAACTGCATAATAATTTAACCATTTAAATAGTATAAATTATTTTAAGATTAAAATTAAATTAATAGAATGTTTAAAAATATTTATTGGTGGAGATTAGAATTAATACTATATACTAAAATAATTTAATTGTTAGTAGAGTAATTTAAATAAAAAAATCTAATGTTTAATTAAATAAACGCAATCACTTATTTATACACTTTTTAATGATAAAATTCTTGGAAAACATTTATAAAAAACTAATTAAATTTTTTTGAAGAATATTTAGTTTTCCGATAGTTTTTAATAAAGTAAAATCAATAAACTACCAAAACTTTTCAATAATAGCATAGATCTTTAATTTTTATGTTTAAAATAGAAACTATAAAAGATAAATAATAAATTTAATTTGTGTCGTTAGAAAATTAAAATGATTTTATTTTTGTTACTTATTTCATTTTTTTAGTGCAAAGTTTTATAAAATGTAAGGATAAAGTAAATGTATTTAATTTTTAAACATTTAAAAAATATAAAACACTTAGATTTTAAAGTATTTAGGATATTTTCATAAGTCTAAATATTCGGAATAAATTTATTCAAATTGTGTTAATAGATGGGAGTTATGAAGAAATCAACCCAAAGAGATCATAATCCACTAAAACTTAAATTACTATTACTGAGCTGATTAATTAATAGTTGAATGTATATTAATTTAATTTTAAGTAAAAGTTAAGCAATTCTCCCCTTTTTTATCTATAGCAAGTAACTAATCACTTTTTTTCAAATCCTATTATTTCGAAGTCATGAATATATTATCAATAACTCTTATTAGAAAGATAATTACAAATTGAGAATAATACTATTTAAGTACATGTTTTAAAAAACCAATTTTTTGATTCTCCTTTTAATTCTTATACGTTTGAAGGTGAAATAGATATAATTACATATACTTTTTAGAAATAAAAGCCTATTGATTTAGCTATTTTTATATAATAATCTCTTTCAAATTAATAAAGTATGAATGAAATACAATAATTAATTTAGAAAGTAACTTTTTCTTATGCTTGAATGAAAATAGTGTATAAGCCTAACAATTAAGGAGAATACCAAGAATTTAATTTTTAAGAAATTTTTAACGAAATTAGAAACTAAATCTAAAAATAAGTGTTAGTTACATAGGATAAAGCGAATAGAAAGATTGTAAATGTAAATAAAGAAGAAAAGTTAGTAGAGAAGTTAAATCAAATAATTAGATAATATAGAAAAAGTGAATTTACAATACAGTCTAATGTAAAAGTGTTAATTGAATCAAAAATAAAGGTTGAATGAAATATCCTAGGGAATTTTATTGTGTTTTGTAGAATGACGTAAGAGGGCGTATATATTATCTAAAACAACTAAATATAAGTTAAACCAAACACTCAAAATTCATTGAAATCAAAATAATAAGAAAAGATAAGGAGTTGAAAAATCTTATTATCTTATTCAATATGAGAAAATAAAAAGTAAGGTTAAATAAAAGAAAAGTTATGATAGTGATAGAGAAGGAGTAAGAAAGAATAGTTATTAATTTACTAATTTTTGATGGGTTAAAATCTATAAGTGATAAAATATAATGTGTTATTACATTAATTAGTATTATTTTAATTAACATGCTAACTAACTAACTAATATTTTAATTGAATTCCTTTTGAAATGCTAGAATTTATAAATAAAAGGTTTAAACTACTCTATTCACTTCTTATAGTCTAAATTAAAAGTAAGCTTATCATAGCTTTTTTTATTAGTAATTATACTGTTTTTTCAAAGGGGTTAATCTAAATGGTATTATTTAGTTCAAGAATTAGGAGGATTTATAATAGTGAAATATCTAAACATTAATGTATTTGCTTTTAAATTAAAGAAATTCTAAGTAAGTGAGTAGATCAATAAATAATATTAATATTTTGAGTAAAGTTTTGGGATGTAAAAATTATCTATCACTATATCAAAAAAATTGTTCTTCTACCCATAATCACTTTTTTTTATATAATTCAATTTTGGCACTCTTTGTAATATAAAAATGTATAATTGGCTTATTCCCAATTAAATTCTCACTTTTTATATTTCTTAATATCAATTCAATGATTTTTTTTCTATCTTGGAAACAAAACTAATTAATTATAAAGATAAGAGGAGAGTACCAATACAGATATAGTGAG
This sequence comes from Tetrahymena borealis, assembly GCA_000260095.1. NCBI lineage: Eukaryota > Ciliophora > Oligohymenophorea > Hymenostomatida > Tetrahymenidae > Tetrahymena > Tetrahymena borealis. The sequence goes on from JH651320.1 coordinate 178,811, forward strand.
CAAAGAATAAAAGGGAGAGAAAGCAAATAAATAAACAAGGAGGGAATTTCACTCATAATATAAAGGTATTAAGAATAAATAAATAAGAAGATAGGTAATAAAAGGGGGCAGTCAAACAAACAAAAAAACAAGAAATAAACAAATAATAAAAAGCAAGGAAATAAGTAAAAAATAATAGCAAAAAATTGTTTGTTTGAAAGAGAATCTGCTGCAAAAGGATATAATTTAGAAAAAAAAAAAATTTAAAATAAATCAGCATAGACAAATAAATAACAATCTGTGTAAATATAAAGTGATAGTTAACGCAAAAAGGATTACAAAGTAAGTAAAAAGATAGAGATAATATTCTCTACAGATAACAAAAGAATAGAAAATCCATAATATTATTTTACTAGTGAATAGAATTTAAGTAGTGCTTTATCTGCAACATTTCAACTCATCGCCTTCCCTTATAAAAGAGTTAATAATACAGTGAATTATCAAAATAATATAAGGTATTAACTACAGAATTACATTCTTAAAATACAATAGTATTCATAGTAAGCTTAACTAAACAAAATATTTGTCCTATTAACTATACTAAAAAAGGACATAGAAAAATAACTTATATTAGATTGAACTCCCCTCTCTCCTGATATTCTTAAAGATCGGATTTTAAAATTATAGATTTACTAATCACCTTTAAAATTACTTAAAGCGTTTGCTACTGAACTTACTTATTCATATCTTCTTTTAAAAGAATATATTTTTTCAACAAAATCAAAAACAAAATTCAATATTGAATACAATGGGAAATTATTTTTGTAAAGAACAACCTGTAACAAGTTCTAATGAATCATAATCAAATGAAAAATCTAGCTAGGTTCCTAATAATTAAATCAATGTTTTCGTAGTTGGTGCCGAACAAGTCGGTAAGGATTCCTTAATCAGCGCAATTTGCCAATAAGGAGAACCTATTGGATTACTTGGTGATGATAAATCTGACAAATCAATGAGATACGAATAGAAATTAATAACTTTCCGTCGTTTAAAGAAAAGCGCTCCTGAATTCTTCTAAATAAACTATAGAAATTGTTTGAAAGATATTGATATTGTTCTCCTATGTGTTGATCTTGCTAATGCTCAAACACTCCAAAGTTTCTCTGACAGCTTTTTTGAAAAGATAATTGAATACGTGAGAACAGATCAAAGACGCTCATTCCGTGTTATTATAGTTGGGTTAAAATGTGATAAACAATTCCGTAATAAAGCTGAAGAAGAAGCTCTCCTTAAGAAATGTAGAGAATTGCAATTACCTTTCCATAAAGTATCTTCTCTAAAAATGACTAACATAGATCATGTTTTAAAGGAAATTATTAATTATCGCGAAAAGAATTTAACTACTTTAACAATTGAAGATAAGATTTCTAACTTATAAAACAGCCGTTATATGGATGTTCACAGCTCTCTTCGAGATGGAGGCTCTAACTTGAGCGTCTAACCTTCTCTTACAAACGGAATGCGTTCTTAACCTACTCCTGCTTAACCTTACTAGAACAATAATTTAAACACTGTTAGTTAAGTAAATACCCATCGCGACGACGATGAAGAAAGTAAAATTGACACAAGAGTAAATAATAATAATCAATAGCCTTAATAATAACTTCAATCTTAATACATACGAATCATTCCTTCAGAAAAAATGTATGTTAAATCTCGTATGCAACTTGATAAGGGAAATTTTGGTGTAGTCTATCGAATTGATTTAGAAGGAGAAACTTGTGCTCTTAAAATTTGTAAAATAGAAATGAATGATGATACGGCTATGAATAGATTCCAAATCATTTTCTCAGAAGCAGAAAATATGCAGCGTTTTATGCTCAACAGAAATATGCGCATCATGCCTCTCAAAGGTATTTCTTTCTAAGTAGATATGTAGCGTCAAAATGTTTTGATCGGTTATTGGATGCCTCTTTGTAAGTACAGTTTAAAATATTTATTGAAGAATTGTTTCAACTAAATCACTATTGAATTGAAGATAAAATGGTCTCTTCAAATCATTGAATGTCTAGAAGTCTTTTATAAGGAAAAAATCTAGCACATGGACTTAAAACCTTAAAATATTCTTTTAGACTAGAATGACGATATTGTGGTATCTGATTTATCAATGTCAAAAGTATTTGAGGAGAAACACACTGAAGCCTTTAATATGCTTGGTACAACAGCTAAATATGCCCATCCTGCAGCTATTATTAACCATGAGTTATCTCCCCGTTTTGATATATATAGTTTTGGTGTCATTCTTTTGGAACTCTTCACTGGAAAATAACCATGGGGTTAGATTAAACGTGATGAATTAAAAGATATTTACATTTAAATCCTTGCCCAACCTGAAGTTATGAATCCCCTTCGTTATCACAAAGAAAACTACCCTATTGACATGAAATATATTGAGGGTAAATACTAACCTATCTATGATATTATTTACATGTGCTGTGTCTCTATTTTCATTAAGGAAAAGAAGGATGACATTACGATTAACAATATCAAGTTAAAATTCAAGGAACTTTAAGATACTCTTATCCCTAATACTCCTACCCATGCTTGATTAAACTAAGAATTGAATTAATCACATACAATAAGAATAACTCTTGGCTAAAAATATCAAAAAATCAGCTAAAATGATGACCTTTTAACAATATCCTTCTCTCTTTTCTATTTTCTCTTCTTCCCCCTCCCAAAGAATATTATTTAACTAACACTCTTACTGAAAAAAATGCATTTTAACCTCTAATATCCATCCTTATTTTGAAATCTAAAAATTACAAATAGATATAATGGATTATTATAGTAATTTAAAATTCAGAAACCAAAAATCAAATTTCTAATGAGTTATGTTTTATTTATTAGATTATGGTTCAAAGATTTCATAACCTACCTTTAAAAGGAATCTACTAATCCCTCTAGAGTTAATAAAAATGCAATATAAATTTATTTCAGAATAGAGTAAGTAAATAATATTATCCTCACCATAAATGAATGTCATAATATTAAAAATTCTCTTTTCTCCTTTATATAAAATACAATAAACAAGAGTTCACATTCTTTCTGGTTTTGGTCTCGAGTCATTCTTCTCTTTATTATGCAGATAATATAAATAAAATTAACTTAAAAAATTTATTTCTGATCATATGATCATAATACGATCAAACAAATCAACTACAAATTAATTCAATCAAAAAATCGATCAAATAAAATTAGCTCTATATTTATATATGATTAACTACATTAAAGATATTAAATTATTAATATTTACCTTCTTCGGTTCAGAATATTAATAAAAAAATAAATAAATCATTCAAAACAACGTTGCTTTCTATATTTATCTTTGTACATTATTTTATTTAACTCAAAATTTGAGTAATACCTCCCTAAAAAACAATTAATTTTCATCCTATTGAATTATATTTCACTGGTGATTTTTTAAGATACTATAATTGCAATTGTAATTTAGTATTTATCCAAAAGATAATTTAATTTAAAGCAGGAGAATAAAATTATACTTACAAAGAAATAACTTTAAAAGAATACATATTGTAGCAATAAACTTGAATATGTACTACTAATAGAAATGGATTTCATGACTTACTTACTATGTTTTTAAATTTTTTAAATTGAGTTTATTCGATACTTAAATTACTTAATATATTCTATAGTAATGATTTGATTTTATAGTATTTTCCCTAATTATTATATGGGAAAAAGGAGGCTAATGTAATAAACAAAAAAAACAAAAAATTCTCAACTAAATTATTTGATAGTTTGCTTACATTAACTATTGAGTTTTATTTACTTTTTAAATTTCACCCAGTTTTATCAAATTATGTAAAAAATCAATAAATTTAGATTCCTGTAATTCAAGTACAACATTTTTGTTATAACAATAAAGTAAAGCTCAGATAAATAGTAATATAGATATTTTTCTACCCTTATCAAAATCAAGATAATCAAAAATAAGTAAAATTAATTTTTTTTACAAATTTATTTAAATTTAGCTTTGCCATAACTTAAATCTCTAATCTAAATTGATCAGTAATATTTTTAAAATTAAAATTTGATCTTTATAAAATGTTAAACCATATTCCTACAAAATATTTAGGCATATGTATTTTAGCCATTAAAAATTAAAAGAAATATATTAACTAATTAAACAAATTTATTTTCTTTCTTTAAATTATAAATCACTATTTTTTTAAAGAAATAAAAAATGCCTGCGGAGGGGATCGAACCCTCGGCCTCGAGATTATGAGACTCGCGCTCTAACCAACTGAGCTACACGGGCTTTACATTATTTGAATATAGAATATTATTGTTTTACTTTACTTTTCTTATCTATATTTAAAAGATAGTACTATTTTTTTAACTTTTATAATTACGAATATCTCTTAAATTTATTATTGAAAGATTTTATTTAATACTCTCAATTATTTAGTTTAAATATATTCTCTCTTATTTATATCCAAAATAATTAAAAAATCATTTTAAATTTTTTGAATTAAAAACTAATTTTATAATTATTTATTAAGATTTAATAATATTATTTTGATTATATTTAGAAAATTAAGAAGAATTTATTAATTTTTAAAGGTTTTATTAAAGTTATTTATTGAATTTTCCTTTTCTATGTTTGGTAAACTATTATCTTAAAAAAATATGTTACTCGTTTTTCTATCTAAATGTATAAATTATTGACAATGCAATAGTTTGTAATATAACACAAATGCAATCTAATAAAGAAATTTATCAACCATTTAAAATGAGGACTAATTGATTAATTTATTTAAAATTTGTATCCATACAATTATTAATGCTAAGAACCACACAATTTTTGTTAATTTTGTTAATTTCCCTCTTATCTTGAAATCTATAACCATACCTTAGTTGCTTAAATAAATTCAAAAATGATATTGTAAGCTCTTTTAGAGCACCTTCCATTTTATCTGTTATATATACTTTCTCTATTAAAATTATAGTACTTCCTATTTATATTTACCTAAAAGTAAAATTAAACCATTAGTAAGTAAAGATAATTATCTCTTTTTGAAAATTCTAAGTTAAAAATGTTAAATTCCATTAATTATAACCCAAAAAATTTAAAATTAGGTAAAGTTAAGAAAATAAAAAGAATTCCCCCACCGGGACTTGAACCCGGGTCTGAAGGGTGAAAACCTTCTATCCTAACCTGCTAGACTATAGGGGATTCATTAATTCTAATAAATTTCTAAAAGTTATACTTAGGATTTAACAAAATGTATTAAATTGAGTTATTAGCAAATTATTTTAAAAATAGAGATTTAATAATAAAAACATAGAATTGCTTCTATGATATTCCTAAACAAACAAAATGAAGAAGAGATTTATTGAAATTAAAGTAATAGTTGAAAAAATGCACGTATATACCATTATATTGAATAAATAATCATTATGATTAGAATATTAATTATATTAAATGAATATTTTTTCTTTTAAAAGTTCTTTCAATAACTTTTGATTGTTCTGTAAATTTACTTTCCTTATTAAGCAATTAAATTTTAACTTTTTAAAGGGATTTAATTTAGTATAAGCTTGAAGCAAATAACTATAAATGAACTGTCTCTACTCCATAAAATCCTATATTTAATGTTAACTCTTTTAAATTAGTAATCTTCTATAGAGATTATCCTAATATTTAAACAGTTTCTATAGTAATGTAATGATTAGTTATGAATAGTGAAAGTATGATTAATTTTTTAAAGTAAATGAGCTAATTGCATATTGTTTAAATAGCATTTATATAATCAATAAATTCATGTGATATTATTTCTAGTTATTCTAAATTTTATAAGTAGCCTAACGACAATAATAGTGATTGTTATCCATAAACATTCGTCAAATTCGATTTTCCTAAATATAATTTGAGAGTTGATAAATTCTTTTAAATTTTTAATAATTCACTTAAGTCAACAAACCCTTAATTGCTAATTTAATTATCTTTCAGAACCAATTCAAGTGATTTTAGCTATCTTAAATTTTGAATTCCAAAATAAAAATCTTTTATTTCTTCATCCTAAAGTCGTTCATCTAATTAAAAAATGATCGATAAGGATTATAATTAGCCCAAACTTGAATATAAACTTTGAATAGAAAATATAATTTTTTTTCTTTCTTCAAAATCATCTATGTCTTAAAGTTGTCCTTCTATTGTTAATTTCATTATTTTTATTTTGTTTAGCTATTCTAATGCAAATTTTATTTATTTAAAGCCTTCACATGTTATTTTATTGGAATTATTAATTAATAAGCTAAAAGAGATTAAGTTTTCTAATTGGATTAATCCTTTTACTATTCCTAGTACTCCATAATAACCTATTGAATTTTAATCACTTATAGAAAGTTAAAAAATCTCAAGTTCTTTGAGAGATGCCAAAGATTCTCCTATAGAAATAGCTCCCATTTATTTAAGATAATTACATTTTTAAATAACTAAAGTTAATCTCTTCAAATTTTTTAGCTAAGAAATTGCTTTTGAAATTACCTCAACACCATTACTTCCTAAATAATTATATTTTCCTATATCAATACTTAGCGATGTTAATTAATTAAATTGAGAAATTAAATCAGCTATATTTTATACTCCAGTATCTCCTATCTTACTATAATCTTCACTTTGGAAAGTAAATTATCTTAATGAGACAAATTTTTTAAAATATTTAGAAATCAAATTCAATTTTTAAAATGCTTGCTAATCATCTACTCTAAGAGTTAAATTAATTGAACTAGATTTATAGAAGTTACCTAATAAATATAATTAATTATTTAGAATTTAATTTTAAATTTATTCACTCAATTTTTTATTAATTACTATAATGGTTTTATTTAATCCTTCTTTCTTCCTCAAGAATTTTTTGAGCTAAAATCAATATGTTCATCTAATTAATATTTAAATTTTGATACACTATTTTGAAAATACTTCAACCTTTTTGTGATTTTTATTTTTCCTCAATTGAAAAATAATTGCAGCCTTTATTTTAGATTAGTATACTTTTAAAATTGTAAATCTCTTTATTATTCAAAATTAATAAGTTAATTATTACTTCTTACAGATAAAATATAATGGCTTACGAATAGCAAACAATAAAAATATTATAGTACTAATAAATAGAGGTTTAATTAATTATTTTATAGCATTCATAAAACCTCTTGAGATCTATTTACTCACTAAAAAGATTATAGTTTGAAATTCATTTTCTTTTATTTTTTTGCATTAGAAAAAGGCGATTATGCAGTATTATTTTTACTTAAGCCATATTTAGTTAATTTAGATGATTCTAAATTATATTCAGTAAACAAGGTAGCTTAATTATTATTTTATAGGACTCGCATAGATTAAATTTAACTATTATAGATACTTAACTTCACTTAAGGTAAATTTTATCTATTTAATAAATATAATTTGTATTGAATTAATTAATAATTAAAAATAATTACTTTAATATTTTCCATAACTAAAATTTTCTCATTGAATTAGGAGGCTCTCTGAATGTAAAATATTTTTAAAGAGGTGGGAAAAATTTTAAAAAATATAATTTTATTGATTTAATATAGTTGGAAACTATAAGATAAGCAAAGCTAAAATATATCCCAAAATATGCTACAGTATATAAGCATAAGAAGAATATTGACCCACTAGTCTAATCTTAAACATAAATTCCTTAAACTATAAAAAGAAGGGAGGTCATATTAGAAATTTTTTAGTCAAGTTTATTAAGATCAGCAATTAAAAAGGGATTAACCATAGATACTAAAATAGAATAACCTGTTAAGATTAAAGCTGGTATACTGTATTTGAGAGAAGTATACTATTCAAATAAGTTAACCACAATAATAATTAATAACCTCAAAAATATTTTAACAAATTCCCAGTAATAGCTTTTTTCTTTATAATCTAAAAAGAATAGCCCATATTTTACAATAGATGTTGTTGAATTCAGTTTTTTTCTATTTTTTGTGATCTAATAAAAAAGCTTTAAAGGGAGTACGAATATTAAAATCACTGACAATGGAATAAAATAAGCATAGATATAATTTAAATGTTCGGGCGTATAGCATTCTTTATTAATTTGAGATTAAATGAAAAACTGAGATCCAATCTTTCTACAAAAAATGATACCAATTATAGTTTTTGTTATACCACTTTAGAAAAACAAAATCGCAAAGTTCATGGAAGAGAATATAAAATAAGATCTCTATCTAGCCTTTGTAAAGTAAATATAAATATAATTTATAAGAAGAGTAATTATAAAGTATTATAATGGAAGATAGAGGTTAAACAGAGCTCTTATAAGATGCAACGGCATAACTTCTTATCTACTTAAAATGCAATCGAAAGAGTAGCTACTTTACGTTTAAGGCTCACCAAAAATATTTAAAGCTAAACTAAAATTATAACTGAATGCATCTTATTTAGATAATAAGCTAGTTATTTATATAAAGTGTATAATCATCTTTTGTAGTGAGTTTATTTTTTCATTTCTTTGACATGTCATGCTGATGTAGAGCATATTTAATTTCCTTAAAACATTGCAAACCGCTCTTTTCTTAGCTTTTTCCTGCTATTTTACAACAGTGATGTAAAAGTATAAGCCAATCGCGGCTGTAATTAAAGCTGTTTTGATATATATTAATGAAAAAGATTCGCAGCTACTACATTCATACGATCCAACTCTAGCAAACTTTTATTACCAAATTTCTCCATACGAATCACATGTTTCACATAAAGGGCCTATTGGTATTATTATGATATTTATGAATTTTTGATAATTTAAAGAAAATAGTTCCATAATTTAAAATTTCCTTATAGCTAAAATTTGATTTTTATTGCAAGCTATAAGGATAAATTTCATGTACTGCTTGCTAATGATTATAAAAATAAATCTTACCTATATACCCCTCTGCACAGTATCCTTTTTGAGAATCTCCATTACAGCTATTAGGGTTATTTTGACAATAAATAATTTCATCCTGATATTGTGATTCTCTCCAATACCTGTTTTTGAGTGTAATTTAATCTAATTCACACTTTTCCATTTTATCTAACTAGCATAGCTTACATGTCTATTAGTAGTCATCAATAATAGGTTCAACGAGTGAATATCTATTATCTAGACATTAAAAGCATTGATAAATTCTATCTGAGCGCTTTTAATACAATTCTCCTTTTATACAATCCCTAAAAGAAACATTTACAATAAATTTAGAAATTTCTTATGAGATAATTTTTTAAATGTAATCATTAATAAAAGGAGCAGTAAAAATTATTTAAGATGTACTGTTAGGGATTCCATAAATAACTAGCCCAGATAAATCGAAATAAAGATTGTTTGAATCATATTTGAAGCTTGTAATATTACCAACTTATATCTAAGACATGTTGATTGGTTGAACAGTGATAACATACTATTCTAAAATAGATGTAATAATATTATATGCCTAATCTAAATAACCATCAAAAATTTTTGGAGATAATTAAATACTACTTTTTATGAGCTATTTTGTCTTGTTAAAGCTTTATTCAAAGTTAGAGTTAATTATTTACTTTTCTTCATCTAATATGTAAACTTTTATATCGAGTATCGCTTAACCACTTCTAAATTCACTTATCTCTAATTCTCTTAATGTTTATCTTGAATTAATTACTACATGTCTTACATCTGAACCAATATTTTACCCAAAGATGTGCCCTTCATTTTTTAGAAAAGTGTTGTAATTCGTATTTTATAGAATAAATTATGGTATTTATTCTTAATATCTTATTGCTCCCCCTATCATAGCAGAATTTTAGACAAAATAACAGTTAAAAATGTAAATTTATGTTATTCTTAAAAATATTGCTCCACCTTCATAAATAGCAGTATTTTAAGTAAAATTACTATTAATTAATCTGCTACTCAAAATACTTTCATTTATAAATTAAAGGTTTTGTATACCTCTTTAAATGTTTAAAACTGACCCAGATACACCAATATTATTAGCAAAACTACAATCCTATATTTTAAAAAACTAACAATTTTTAATGCTGATAGCAGATGAGGTTATACTATTATTTATTTCTATCCTTTTAATATTTAATTATGCTATAGCGTTAAACTCTAAAGCATTATCACCACATTAGATATGATTCAATTATATTTTAAAGAGGGTTAAACTAAAAATATTTTTAAAACTCATTAAAGAGAGAGAATCAATATAATTATTTTTCGAAGAAATATCCCTGATAAAAACTGCCATATTAGTATACTTTATAGTTGTTTCAATGTTATCGGCAAATTCAGTAGAAGAAGAGGATATATCCATTAGTGAAATATTACTGTTTTCATTATATATCAAATTAGCTATTTATAAGTTGAGACTATTCACTATTACAAATATCTTTGATAGATAGAACTCAATATTTAATACGTAATTGTTTGTAATAGAGGAATTTGCAATTAAACCATTTTGAACATTTATAATTGCAATAATTTAAGAGGAGTTATATATAATATTATTATTTATTACAATTTATTCCATATTAGCATTTTCAATATCTTTACAATTCAATAAAATGCTTTATGAGATCTAACCTTCTTCTACTCTAAAACCATATACTATAAGCTACTACACTTTATTTATATCAAATAAAATTACATTTTTAGTTTTTAATTAAGGAAACGAAATGCTTAATAAACTAATCTAATCCAGATCTTGGAAAATAATTATTTTAACCATGTTATCATTACTATTATTTTCGATGATATTATTATCAAACTAAATAGTACAGTTAATTATCATTATTCTTTTTAATATATCTTAACTTACAGTAAGATTTTCAGTTATATATAAATTTAAAAAAATAAATTAGACTTCCACAAATTTTTTATCTTTAAAGAATTGTGAACTGATTTGTAATGTCGGTCTCGTCGGATAGCTAGAACCATCAAGGAGTAATCTTGAATTATTTTATAATTCAAATGGAGGAAATTCTTAATAGAGCTTATAAAAATTAGTGAATATATTTAAATTGATCATAAAAAAGTTAAATTTATCTTTATTTAATTCTATCAAAGAATTAAATTAGTTCCAAAGATCAAAATAAGAAAAAGGCTGTAGGTAAATTGTGCATCCAGAAAATTTTTATTATTCTAAAAAATAAAGCTTATAATACCTAATAGAATTTGACTCAGCTCCTATTAAAATCAGGTTACCAATTTTTGAAAGCTCAAAATTGTTGATAAAATAGTAATATAATTAAAAACTGCGAGATTTTAATAGAGAAAGCGATGAATAAGTACTATAACTTTCTTGATACTTATGTTCTTTATAATCTATTATTATCACTTCAAAGTCATTTTCACAACTTATCATAAACCTATCCTAGCTAAGTGAAGTAACTTGTACGATCCTATTGGATTAATAGTTTTTAGAGGATTATAATAATAGCTTAAATTTACTTAGACCAAAGATAGAAACTTAATAGCTTGTATATATTATTAATTATCTTTGACTAAAAAGGAAATCTAATTTATAAGTTTAGCTCTTGATTTATAGAATAAGATAATCCATTAATTCTATTAGTATATTTTAATCTTATAATGAATAGTTGTAGATTTCTAAATATCTCCAATTATTAAATCCTAAATATATTTATTGATTCTCCTAATCTATTTTTATCATTTTAATTGATTTCTCAAATGAGAGAACCTGCTAAAAATATATACTTTTTCCATCTTCATCTAATTTAAATATATTTAACTCCTTCTTTCTTGAAAACGTTACAATCATCAATAGATTTTCATCAAAAGCAAGTCCTTGAATTCTAAAGTTTTCTAATTGAGTATATAAAATTTACTCATTATTTTCGATATCGAATAAAGTAATATATCCGTTTAGATGAGTAGCTAAAAGCATTTATCTATTATTTAAATTAATTACTTAACAATTATCAAAGTTTTAACTGAGATTAATCTTCTAAAAATTTTTAAATTATTTAGATACTATAGTTATAGTATTTGGTTTTTTAATTACTATTTAATGGTTTAAGATTTATAAAAACTAAGTATTAGGGATGTTTAATATAACCTCAATCGTTTTTAAAAGGATATTATAAATAATAATACTTAGAGGGGTTTGTAAATAAATATATTAAGAAACATTTTCATCTAATATATTTGAGCAAGATAAAATTCTTACATTAAAAGTCTCTATTAGATTAGCAATCTTGATATCTAAAGTATTAAGCATATAAAGATTTCCTTCTCTGGAAGCAAAGAAATATTACTAACTATCTTAATAGCAAAATAAGAAATATTATTCTCTAGAGTAATTTTCTTCTATTTGCAATTAATTATTTGCTTAACTTAAATCTAAAACTTTCAATTAATGCTGAATTTAATTTTTATTTTAATTATAAATTGAATCTACATAAATGAATTATAATTATGTTGGTATAAAATAAGAGATTCCAATAACTTCTGATATCTAAATTGATTAAACTAAATCTCCTGTTGACAATCTTATTATTTTGATGTAAGACATATCCATATCTGGTATCCTTTAACAGTTCACTATAAAAGCATCAAGACTAGGGATTACGCTTAATGTTTTGACGTAGCATAATTTCTTTTAGTATATAATTGTTTCTTCCTAGTTTAAGATGTCTATCTTACTGTATCGGATATTAAAATCTGAATTGCAAATAACGAAATCCTTATTTATATCATTATAATAGATTTGAGAAATGCTTTATGAAAAGTATTTCTTTTGAAATAGAATTTCTTAATCTTAAAGTGAGATAAATACTACAATCCCTCTATTATTTTAATTATAAAATGGTTTTATGATAAATTAAATAAAAAACTTACTTCACATTCGTGACTGCTGCATATAATTCACTTAAGAAAAATATTCCATCATACTGAAAAAAAGAAGGAAGGGAAATAATTTTTAATAAAGTATAGTCTTATTTATAAATTCTTAATGATTAATTCTGATCTAATGAACTTAGCATAAGCTAATATAGAGTATTTTTATCAAACCTTAAATTATTAATATTACCTATCTCCTTTAAGCTATTTGAGTTAATAATACTTAAATTTTTAATATTAATAAGGACTAGAATCTAATTATTTTAATTATCTTTTAAGATGAATTAAATACTATCAACAAAATGGATAATTTCAGAAATTAAATAGTAAAAATTGGGTTATATTTCTTAGTATAATCTCTTTTACAATAATCTAGATTCACTAAGAGAAATAGAACATATCCAGGTATTTGAGCCAACAATTAAAACATTATTTTCTTCGATAAGACAAGATTCTATAGCAGTATCATATTATTCTAAGCAATCATCAACAGTTGTCATAAGTTTATTAGTCCTTATGTCATAGAATTTAATTAAATTACCTTGAATAACTATTATTGATTTACTAATTGTACTAAAAAATATATTTTGAATTAATGAAGTAGTTTAATCAAGCTATATTTCGGCTTCAATTATGCTTTCATTATTTAAATACATACTTAAATCATTTTAGTTCTCAAGATTTCTAATTTTAACTTTTAAATATAAAAAAAAATAAGTTTAAAATATTTTAAAAAAAATAAATAATTTACCTGAGTAAAGCTTTTATTCAAACGGGTGCAACATTATTGAATATAATTCATTAGACACATTTATTTATTTGATTTTAGATAAAGCCAAATCTGTTACGAGGATATCCCCATTAATCATTCCAATATAAATAAAATCATCCTTACTTTTTACAATCGTCTAACCATCATTTTTAATAGTTAACAAATTTATCATCTTTTAGCTATTCAAATCAAATAAAGCTATAGTACTCGAACTTCCGATATACAAGTTTTCATAAAAATACTCCAATATTTTCAATCCGTTATTATTTAAAGTCTAATCATAAATAATATCTCCTCCAATATTGTAAATGTTTAATTTGAGTGAACAAAGAGATAATATTAAGTTATGCTTCATAAAGAATTATGTTTTTAAATCACAAAGTTGTTAATTACTATCTTAAAATCTAGAAATTAATTAAAAGTCTGGATATGACACATAAGAAAAATATTTTTATAGGTTTAAATCATGAGCTAGAAAAAATTAGTTACTATCTGGATTGAATTATCCATATAAAGAATAGCAACCATTTATCTTGAATGAGTTTATGATATTAATAGAGTTTTAGCTTTTGTCTAAAGTGAATAATATTAACTCGCAAGAAGAATACCTTGTAGAATAGAGTATTTAATCATTGTTGATAATTCCCATTTAGGAAATTCTTTAATTATTTATAAAAAAATATAATTATTGATATATTGAATTTATTAAAAAGGTACTCATTTAATTAAGGAAGATAATACGAAGTATAGTCTAACAGACTGATAACTATGACACACTAATCTATTTAAAATAATAAAAAATATTTAAAAGTGTTTAAATTCTTCAATAATGTACCCTTGCAATCGATATAGGAATAAAATATGGCTAAACCTTTATAATCTATTAATTCATTAGTGAAATAAGCAGATAGATTTGCAAACTAATACTTTTGAATAGTTTAAAGATTATTTCTGTCAACAATATTTAATTAATCATAATTAAATACAAATAATATCTGATATTTGAACAAAGGAATAACTTTAGTTATTATTTCGTTTTAGTATATTTTTAATTAAATTGAACTATCTTAAAATGAATCATATAATTCTATTGTTTTTTCATTGGAGACAACTATTAATTCAGATTCATCATCATAGAATATTGAAGAAGGTTAGAGTTGCTAAATTGGATCATATTCATAGCATTTAAAAATTCTAAAAATAGATTTTTTAGCTAGAGAATATGTTACTATGCCATAATTATGGTCTTAATACAAGCAAATGATGAAATCATTGGATATGCTTATTTATTTAATCTAGACATTCTTTCCTAGGGGATAAAAAGAAATTTCTTTTGTCATACTGTGAATTAAAGTAATAGTATCTCCCTCTGTAAGAATTAAATAATTCATATTATCATACAATATGATATCTGTATTAACATTAATTAGATTACTAGCTAAATTTTAACAGGTAAGAAATAATAAAGAAGGATCAGTATTTTATTAATCAATATATAGTAAGCTTAAAGAATTAGAAGAGATGCCAAATAATTAACCTGTATTTCTTTCTATTATCATATTAGAAATTTCATATTTACATTGTGTAATAACTTATTTTTTATTTTGTAAAACTAATTCCTTCAGCTAATAAAAAAAGTTTTATGAATCGTCATTTAAGCATATCAAGTATTCGCTGAATATTAGTGAATTAAATAAGTTTAGGTGATTATCCATTACCAAGATTTCTATAAATTATATAGGATCCTAGAATACCAATAAGGTGATTTGTTGTGGACTTACAATTATCACATTGACGATTCCATTTTCTAAATATTCGTGAACATTTATTATCCTTTCATAACTCTTAGATACTTTAAATACTTCTGGAATTCTAAACTATGAGTAGTCTAATATGAATATCTATTATTTTATCAAGAAATATTATTAAACTTTGTAGTATTTTGCGTTCTCGCTCATTGATTAAAATAATTTCACTAAATTTATGGAGGGAAAGGGTAGAGAAGTAATTAAATTCTACTTAAAATAATAAATAAAGAATAAAAAGATTGAAAGATATTATACCTCCTAGTCAACTATATTATATCCTACTAAGTATTCATAATTAACTAGCTAAAACACATTATCTTTAAAAAAGCTTTAAAAATATTTATTCTACTTATTGATTTATCCATTTATCTAATTATAATGTATAACACTTCCTGTGGATGTTACTGTAATTATAGCATTACTAATCGGTATAATAAGTAGAATACCGCTTTGTTCACTCTTAATTTAGTAAATAGCTTTATCTTATATGATATCCCAAAAGATAATTGCTCCATCATTAGAGTAGCTAATAATCTAGCTGAGATTATCTAGTTGCAAGAATCCATTAATTTTATCTGTATGGCAGATTTATCCATAAACATAATCACTTTGGCATTGTTAAGTAGCAATTATTTATGAAAAATAATGATCAAAAATGAAGAAAGCAGCAATAAAAGTTTAGGTAATTATTACCTTAGGATTTATAATGGTTTCCATAAAAATAAATTTTAATACTATTGTATAAGAAATACTTAATATTTTTAATCTACAATCTTAACCTTTTCCTGTTTTTAAATATAAAGCTGAGTATACTTAATCTTAGTGTTGTTTTTCCAAAGTTTATTTCCTCTAATTATCTATTTAATCTAAAATAACTATATGAATTTTATTAGTGTATTCCTTAACCTTCGTTTATTAACAAATACACAATAAACAACGTTTTTTATTGAATAATTTTTTTATATTTTTTTAAACATAAGTGTTCTTTTGAAATAGGAGATTACATTCAAAGAATGAGATGTTTATGAAGAAATTTAAAAAATTATAAAAATAAAGTTTTAAGGATAAAGAGAAAAACATAATCTTTAGAGATCACAAATGAACAAAGTTATTTAATAGATATTAATTTGTGATTACAATTCTTATATTAATAAATTTAATTCTTACTGAGTTTGTTAAAAATGTGTTAGAAACAAAAGCAATATTAAAGATTAATTCATGCTTTATTAATATTAATTACAAAAGAGGATTTACAAAAAAGTAAATTGTATGGTTTTTTATATTCATAAATGATTTAATGAATTAAACTAAACTATTAATTTTAAATTTTAAGATAGATAAATAGGTAATCAATCTATGGTAGTACTTACTTTAGATATAAAATATTTATCAATTATTAGATATATAATTTACCCAAATTTTTTTTTTATGAGATATTTATGTATTTTAAACTACTCTTTTCATTTTTATATACTTCAAGCACTATTTTTTTAATTCGAAACTGTAAAAAATTTCCCCCACCGGGACTTGAACCCGGGTCTGAAGGGTGAAAACCTTCTATCCTAACCTGCTAGACTATAGGGGATTACAAATTTGTATAAGAATTTTAGAAATGAGTTTTCTTATTTTTTAATCAATATTGGAATATTTAGGTTTTATTTTGATGTTCTTAAATAAATTGAATAAAAAGAAAAGAAATCCTATTTGAATTATTTGAATATAAAATTAAAATATAAAATAATAAGTACAAATAAATATGAAGATATTAATACAATTAAAAATAAAATATTAAATAAATTTGACTATAAAATTATAAATCCCATTTATATTTAATTATAAATACATTTAAATGTAAAGAATTAAAATAAAATAATAAATACATTTGAATATAAAATAATAAGTACATATATATATAAAAATATTAATACAATTAAAAATAAAATAATAAAAACATTTAAAAATAAAATTATAAATCCCATTAATATTAAATTATAAATGCATTTAAATATAAAATAATAATTACATGTAAATATGAAGATATTAATACAATAAAAAATAAAATAAAAAAACATTTGACTTTTAAATTATAAATCCCATATTGGTAATAAAAAGAATTAAAAATAAAATAATAAATACATTTAAATATAAATAAAAAGAAATTAATACAATTAAAAATAGAATTATTAATACTTTTAAAAAAAAAATTATAAATATTTTTAAACATATTTTTAATCTTCAATTTTATTAATTCATTTAACTTTTTAAATCATTAAAGTTGTTAATATTGAACAAGAAATTTATTTTTTCGCATTATTTGATACTTCATGATATTTTTTAATTCCTTATATCCATGTTTTAATTAGAGATTTAACTCTATTACCTTTTGAAGATATTTAATTCCTTCAATAAATGCTAAGACATCTTCTTGTTTTAATTTATTTAAACATATTTCTAAACTAAGATGTTTTAAATTTAAATTATTTTTAAAAAGTTAAACATAACTAACTACTTCTTAGCTATTTATTGATAAATATGGTATTAAAAATTGTAATTTTACTAAATTAGTAAGATTTGAAATTTTTGAAATAACAGTATTATTTTCTTAATTGAATGTTTCAAAACCTATTAATTAGATCGTTAAATATTATATTTGAGGAATTGCTAATATTGTTTACTCTAATTATTGACTTCCAATTAAAAAAGTAGAGCTGCGAGATTTAAATTAAAATTCCACTAAATTTGTTAACTTTTCAAGTGAATTTTTAAGTTATAAAAATGGCTCACTGCTATAAAACATAGATCTTAATAAAAAGAGGGTTAATTTTTTTAATTTTAATAACGATCCTATCCCTTAAAAAATTGATACAAGGGCCTTATTATCATGGTAACTAATTCCAAAAGCTAAATCTAAATCTTATAGATTATCTAGGTTTTTAAGGTTCGCCATTAATTATTAATGTTCTACTAAACATAATTCATTTTTATATAGCTTAAAAGATTTGAGAGAGGTAAGATGTTATAGGCCATCTAAAAAATAAATTGGGGAGCCTCTAAATTTATCATAATTTAATTCTAGATGTTCTAAATGACTGCATTATTCAAAGCAATTATTGAGAGATAATCCATTTTAATATTCTTAAATTACTTGGCTTTCATTAAGTAAAGAGAATTTAAATTTTTTTAACTATTTTAATCCTTTAAATCCTTCTTGCATCTTTAATTCCTATGTAGCGAAACAATTAGTTAATGTTAAATTAAATTCTTCTAAATTAGAAAGACATTATAATCCTTAACTAAATCCTATTATACCTTCTTCACTAATGTTATTGGAGAAGCCAACAAATAAAGAGAACTGTTATAAATTGAGTAAAGTTTATAGTCCATCTCCAATTCCTATTAATCCTTCATCATTTATCATATTATCAAACCCAAAGTGAAGACATAAGTAATTTAGATTTATCATCTTAGATATGCTTTTTCCAATGAAAATTGATCCCTAACTAGTCATAACATTTTAGTTCTGAAAATATAAGCTAAGCCTTTTTAAGTTTATTAAATGTTAAAGATTTTCTGCAAAATCAGTGACTGGTTTCTTTCCAAAAACATTACCTACAGAAAATTCAAGAGACAGCTCCTATAAATTTGGGAGTTGTTTAAGTTATTAGCCTAAAAATATCAATCCTTTAACCCCTATATTATTATATTATCCTGTTGTAAAAAATAATGATCTAAGATTGATTAGACATTTAAAGAACTTCATCAATGATATAAATTCTGAATCAGAAATCTCATTAAAACCTTCTAAACAGATATTTAATAAATCTAATTGTGCCAATTATTTGAGAGACTCACCAATCAACTTCATTCCTATAGAAAAAGGTTTTATTCTTTATTCTAATAATAAATAAAGTTCTAAAGTATTCACTGAGTTTTTTAACATGTTATTTATCTATTACATATCTTTTCCACATAGTTAACAATTTATAAAGACCTTTTTTTTCTTAAAGCCATCTTTTTATTTCTAAAATAGAATTTTGAATTTATCCTAATTATATTTCTTAAATCTCTTCTATTTTATTAAGTTTTAAATTTAGTATGAGTTTGAATTTTAAATTGTGTCCATATTAGAAAGTAGGAGGAAGATAATTTTCTTAATTTTTTATTCTTCTAAATTAATAATCAAATTATTTTGAGGGGATCTATTTAAGGATAAATAATATCCAAAAGATCCCTCCACAATTCGTTAGTTTAAATTATAATCAGAAAGTAATCAGATATTTAAATACTTTTATATTAATACCCTTAATTCCTTAATGATAAATATTATATAAGTTATTTATTTAAATATTTTGTTAACAATAAAATTTAGGAATTCAAATGGTGAGTAAGATATTAGTACTAATAAACTAATTTGATTAAAATAGATAAATTTAAGTACATTTAATTCTAATTATTATGGTTATATTATTAGAATTGTTATATAAATTTGAAGTAGTATTTTTATTAAAAAGTATGTAAATTTAATGCAATAAGTAAATCTAGCTAGTAAGTAATATTTTTCTATTAATAACTTTTATTTCATCAAACAATTTTATTTTACTTAATATAAATCTTTTTAATTTGGATACTAAATTTTATTTGAAATGAAAAATATCATTCAAAATTTTCAATAAATTTGATTTATTAAGATCTCTATAAAATTACAAACTCATAAAAATATAAATACATAATAAATCTACATAAACTGTAGATTTTTATTAATCTTAATCTAAAATTGCAAAGTGAATACATACTATGGCTATGCACTATAAATAAACCATTTAAATAATTCTGATAATTTGTTGATAAAAAAAGAATTTTCCTTTGTTAACTGTTAATGTAAATATTATTTAATAGGTAATATCAATAAATTGGTTAGTTGAACTGGACAAGTTTCAAACAATTTCTAATAAGATTATTTTTCAAAATTAAAAATCCTTTTCTTCTTACTTTTATAGGATGATAAAGAGTGATAAGGTTTTCTAAAGATGTAACAGTATCAATAAATGTTTAAAGATCTTAATCATTAATTTCTTGTAAATCTAAATCTATCCATAAGTGCTCGAGATGATTCTTTTACTAAACAATCTTATTTAGCTAAGAAAATCCTTTCTTTTCCACTACATAATACTTAAAGTTTAATTTTAAATTTCTGAGGAGTATCAAACTATCTAATTTACTGAGGAGCGCCTCAAAACTACCTTATGTTTCAAATAAACGTTCTTCTAACCTCAAATTCAAGTGTTCTAAATTAGTTAGAGATCCTAATCCTGAAGCCAATCGTTGAAATACATTTAATGTTATGGTACTATTCTTTTCTATGGTTAAAGATAAATCCTTTAGGTGTTAGAGTGATTTTAGTGATTCTCCAAATAGAACTCCGCCTGTGCTTGATATTTACTTACTATCTCCAATATAAACTTCTAATTTATTTAGTTTTATTAAGTTCTTTAATCCATCTGCTAAATCTTAACCTGCAATTTATTCTAGATCGTTACCAGGATAAATTAACATCCTTAAATTTACTAGTTAATCTAAACATTTGAAGTTTTCCATAAGTTATTTCATATTTTCCTCTCCATAATTTGTAGACTTAATTTTAATTTCTAGATATTCTAAGTTTTTTAATTTCTAAAAACCTGAGCTTAGATTACATAAACAATTCATCTTTTCAACATTTATTTTTAAACTTTTTAAATTTGGTAAGTTCCAATACAAATTTTCTAATTTGAGTGTATTAATTGGAACATGAGTATCCTCTGTATATATACTAAGTGTTAGTTTTTCTAGCTATTAAAAGCAATTTGCATTCTAGTTAAATAAAATACTTCCTTCTTCTGAAAAGAAGTGTTGAGTTAGGAATAAATTCAATTCAACTACCTAACTTAGATTCATTAACCCTTTGCAAATTACATGAGCACCTTCTTAATAGATATTATTTTCAAATCGAAAATCAATTGAACAAATTTTTAAATTTTATAAAGATTTTATTCCCTCTCCTATACCTGCTGCGCCTTCGTTTTGAACTTAATTAAAACATCCAATAAATATTTTTAATTTTGTGAGCTTATCTAACTTGGATAGATTCTAGCCTAAGGAAATTGAACCATTTTAGCTAAGGATAACATTATTATAAAAATTCAAACTTAAAACTTGTAAATTATTTAATTATCCGATTCCATCAGAAAATTATATTATCCCTTTAGCTCCAATAAAAGAACCTTCACTGATATTTATATCTAAGTAAGTTAAATTCTACAACGGCTTGAGTGCCTAACCGAGAGCAGTGATGCCTTTTATACCAATATTGTTTTAATACCCAGTAAAAATAGTTAATCTATTTAGATTGGTTAATTGCTTTATCCACTTAACTAATAAAGTAAAATCTGTCTCTTCAATACCATTATAACATTCAAATGTTAATCTCAATTCCTTTAAGTTTTATTACTACTTAAAAACTTCTCCTATACTTTTGAAGGATTAAGGTACAATAATCTTCATTTCAAAATTTATTGAGATATATTCGAATGAATTGATTTTTTTAATTTTATTTGTAAGCATAATGACTTCTTTTGTGGTAAGACCGCAATTGATGCTTAACGAATTAGATAAACTTTCTATGAATACATCTATATCGTCCTGCGAAAAAGGAGACTTTAATTATTTATCATACTATTTTGGAACAAAAATAAATTCTTCTCTTTCTAATTCATGGTAATACATTTCAGATTAAGTATTTATTATGCCAATAGAATTGTTCAAAAAGAAGCTTGATGCTTTTTTTTAGTTTTAATAACTTTTTTATTCAAGTAATTAATTTTATTAGTTTGATTTACTTGACTTTACTACAGTAAAATTTTAATGGAGATAAAAGATTCCTTCTCACAAAAAAATTTATTGGATAAATTTATATAAAAATCCTAATGTAAATATCTTTATGGATTAAAACCAATTAAATAAATTTTAACAATTATTGAAAGATATTAATGTATTGTTTCAAGATAGTAAGAAATATTATGCTATGTGCTTAAAATAACTTGCTAATAAAATAATAAAAAGCGAAATAAGTAAGTTTAAAATAGTATTTCTGGCTAAATAGGATTATCTTAATTTACTATGTTTCGTTACCAAAATTCTAACAATAAAATATGTACAAAGAGGTGATAATCGCGAAATATCTTTTTAAAAAAGAATTCCACCACCAGGACTTGAACCCAGGTCTGATAGTGTAATACCTTCTATTCTAACCTGCCTGACTATAAGGGATTTCAAGTATTTTTCACTTATTAATTTTTAGTTATTTCAATTTTAATTTAAAATAATTTCTATTATGATAATTTCTTATATAATAGAATTAATTAAACATAATTTATTTAAAAAGAATTCCCCCACCGGGACTTGAACCCGGGTCTGAAGGGTGAAAACCTTCTATCCTAACCTGCTAGACTATAGGGGATTCTATTGATTAAGTTAATAATACCTATAAGTATTAAACTTTTCAATTTTTACTTTTACATTTAAGAGTTATTTAAATTTACGATTTTTAATGTAAAAGACACCATAAAATAGATGCATTTTTTATAGTATTAACAATTATAGTAAAAAGTTGTAGCAAACTACTATTTTAAGTTTTGAGTAAATAAAAATAACTCTTATTTTAAAACAATAATAAAAATAACTGTGAATTAAAATATTCCATAAACATCTTGAACACTATTCTCTCAAACATTATTGGATATAAATTTAAATTTAATAAAAATAATTCCCCCACCGGGACTTGAACCCGGGTCTGAAGGGTGAAAACCTTCTATCCTAACCTGCTAGACTATAGGGGACTTCTACAAATTACATGAAAATGAATAATCTAATAGTAAATCAGAATTAAAGTAATCTAAAAAAATGATACCTTTAATTCTATCGAATAACTTTTGTTTTTCATTAAAATTTACCATTCTCCTACTTATTCAAATGAAGTTTATTAGAGTAATTTTAAACTGAATAGAAATTCAAAGTTAAAAAGTAGGGCAAGTTAAATTATGGAATACATATATATAGAAAATTCTCTTTTCAGTTAAACTAATATAGAAGGGATTTTTGTTTAATTTCTATTAAAAGTAGAATAGACTCAATAAATCACCGAATTTAAATTATCAGTAGGAAAGAATATTCTAAAGGAATTTCATCAGCCTAATTATAGATTAAATTTTTAAGATAAATTGAAGAATCCAAAGTGGGTATAGAAGAGGATAATGAATGCTCAAGAGTAATATACACCTACTTCATATGTAGTATTAACTAAATTAACTAAAGATAAAAACATTTTAGAAAGAAATAGATTTATAGTTGGATTTCGCTAAGAATAGAACTTTCTTTTTAATTGAGATTTATTGGTGACAATTAGGTGATATGATAGCCAGGTAATTAAATAGTGATGGGATAAGAAATGTGTGCTTTATTTTTATAATAGATATCTGACATAATGCGAACAATTTTTGTTAATAGAGATTATTAATGGTTAATGGTAAATTGAATGTATTCATTTAACCCTAATTGAAATCAAAGAAACAACGAAGAAGATTTAATTATTTTAAAGGAATTAAAAACAAAAACATTCATACATATATTTTATCAAAAACAAGTTATCAAAATGACAAGTACAAATAGCGGAAATACATTAAAAATTGAACACTATCTAGTAGGAAAGACATTAGGTTGTGGTGCTTCTGGCAAAGTCAAGCGTGAGTAGTTTGGATTTTATTCTTTAACAACTTTAGATGATAGCCTGAGTAGTTTAATCAAGTAGTTTAGTAGATTAGTCGAGGTTCATTTATCCTCACGCACTTAAGATTACCTACATTAGAATTATGTTTAAAAGCAAAGATATCAACATTTTTATTAATTTAATTTTTAATAAAAAAAGTTGCCAAGCACGATATAACAGGTAGAGAAGTTGCTATAAAGATTATTAATAAAAAAAAGATGACTGTAAAGAAGATGAGTAATAAGGTATGATTTTCTGTTTAATTCTAACTATATTCTAGTTAATGTTTAGCAAATGCCTCTCAAATAATTAGGAAATAATCATTAAAAAAAGAAAGGAAATATAAGTTTTACATAAATGATAAATTTTAAATGAGATCGTTTCATATTATAAGATCAAATAATGAGGAGGATTTTTAATAACTGAATGAAAGAATCTTATGGTAAAATTTTTTTTATTTGTAAAGATCAAAAGAGAAATCAGATTATTGAGATTCTTTAATCACTAAAATATCATTCGTTTGTACGAAGTTCTTGATACTAACACAGATATCTTTGTCGTTACTGAATATATTCCTGGCGGTGATTTATATGATGTTATTGCATCAAAGGGCAAACTTCCTGAATAGGAAGCAAAGAGATATTTCAAATAAATAGTTGCTGGTGTTGATTATTGCCATCGCAATCTAGTTGCTCATAGAGATCTTAAACTTGAAAATATTTTGATTGATGATAACAATAACATTAAAATTGCAGATTTTGGTTTAAGTAATATCATGAATGATGGTAAATATTTATCAACTTCTTGCGGGTCTCCAAATTATGCGGCACCTGAAGTTATATCAGGAAAGTAAAAAATAAATTATTTAATAAAATTCTGATCACTTAAAAAACATGAATTGATAATTGATAGATCCAAATAATTCTTTTTGCCTTCATTTAACTAACTTTATTAAAGATTTCTGTGAATTTTATTTTATTTTCAAAAATAGTAAAAAGTTGAAGGTATTTGAAAAAAATAGTATTGTGTCTTACAATTAATGAAATACTTTCTATTAATCTATGAATAACCAAATATTTATTTATAAATAGACTCTATTGTGGTACAGAAGTTGATACTTGGAGTTGTGGTGTAATATTATTTGCTTTACTAGCAGGATATCTCCCATTTGATGAAGAAGTTATCCCTGCATTATATAAGAAAATTAAAGGTATTACTGTAATTTTGGAAAATATTCGTTTTTTTAAATTATCAAAAATAAACATATAATTATCATTTTTATAATTTATTAATTCTATTTTTATTATTTTAATAGAGGGTGATTTTTAAATTCCTGCCTTTTTTTCACCTGAAGCTCATGATATCATTAAAAGAATGTTACGTCCAAATCCTATTGAAAGAATAAAATTCCATGAATTAAGACTCCACCCTTGGCTCAGAGAAAATGTTCCTTTTTATGTAGAGATATTTAATTAGAATACAAGAATGGAGAGTAAGAAATTAAATGAAGAAATCTTGAGAAAGTTGGCTGCTTTAAAGAATGTTAATTTCCATAATCAGAATGAGTAGCAAATTAGAGAAGCTATTATTAAAAGAGATGACTATAGTTTCGTTATTGCATATGACCTCTTACAAGACGATTTCAAAAAGAATAACTATCATAATAAAGGTATTTAATTTTTACTATTATTTACATTATCTATGAGAGTTTCATTATTTATTTCAATTTATAACAGAGAATTTATAAAACACTTTCATCTTTAGACCTGTGTAGGAAGACTGCACTGTTGAAACCAATAATGCTTACATAGATTAAATCTTTAATTAGGGGTAATTTTTTTAAATATAATCTTTATAAATATGAAAATAATACTCTATATAAAATTATGAAAGTAAATTGTAAGATGTAACTCAAGAAGAAGAGGAAATTTTAGGATAATGGACTTACGGTAAAATATACTATAATAGTGCTCGTACTATAATGAAAGCTGTATATGAAGTCGCTAGTCAATTGGATATTGTGATCACTATTAAGAATAGTGACTATCGTATCAAATGCCATAGAAAGAATCCTAAGAAAACTTAAAGTGCATACAATAGCCATATGGAAACAATAAAAACTGATAATAATTCAAGTATGAATACAAACTACACTAACAATGGAAATAATAATAACCACCACCACCATCATTACAATAACCATTTCCATCATGTCGCAGCCCAAAATAATAATTACAGCAGCTATTAGAGTGGTAGTAATGTAGCTTTAGGAACTAGTTTCTAAAATACTTAAACTAACTCTTATTTGGTGCCACCACAAAGCTAATATAATAACTAAATGAGTACTAATAATGATTTTGCCTCGAATATGGATTCTCAATCATTTATGGGAGGAACTTTTAATAACCCTAATTATAGCTAGTAAGGTTATTAGTATGACTCAGGAATGAACCTCAATAATGGCAGCAATAATCTTAACACTACCTAAAACTCTGCTATGGATACTAATAATATTCCTAAGTTTTCTAAACAAGACCTTGTGTTCACTCTACAAATTTACTAAGTAAGATTTTTATTTGAAATAAAATGTATTTTATTTATTTTTATTCTATTTAAAAGATACCAAGTTAGTCTATCTAATCTGATCAACATATAGTAGATGTTATCTTAAATAAGGGACATCCAATTATGTTTTTAGAATTCTTTAATCAATTCCTAACACTTGTTAACAAAAAACTCAATCCTATGCACTGATTGGCTGATTGATAGGTTAAGTCTGTCCTCACTTCCTCCTTTTTATTTTAAATCTTAATATAATCTATAAATATTTTTTGTGATACTAATAATTTAAAATCAAATCTAATTTATATAAATAAATCTATGTTCTATAAGTTTTATGTAGTAAATCTAATCTATTTTAATGAGAACTATCCCTTATTAATAAATTAATACCCTTTTTAAATCCTAAATTCGTCATTATATTTCTCAATAAAATAATAATGTTAACTTTAGTAAGATAATATTATAAAAGACTTTTGAAAAGAAGAAATGGCACTAAGAGCCAATCAATCCTTTTTTTCCTAATATAATATCAAGTGAAATCGAGCTGTATTAGTTTTTGTTTACTCAAAGAAAATTAACAATATTTTTCTGATCATATATATAATCTTGAACAAATAAGAAGAATAGTAAATCCCAATGGAATATGATCGTAAAAATATTTGCCTAATATCTAATTAGGTAGCATACAAACAAGTAAATAGAATTATAATTTAAAATTTTCTGAGGAATTAAGTATCTTGATCAGAACTAAAATTAATTTAAAAATAAATAATCTTCATAAATACCATATTATAAAATGACTGAAAGCAAGTAGAACTAAAATCATCCCTAAACAAAAGAGTATATTCCAACTTAAATGGAAATGTGGAAATTTTACTGGAAATTTATTAAAATAGATTGGTATATAATAATCGGATTAAATGTCTAATGGTTGATAGAAAGTATATTGCACACGAGAGCTCCATTCCTTCTTTTAGACATTAAAAATGAATTACTAAAGATGAACTCTAATAATTAAAATTCCTTTGTGCTGCTCGTCTTAGAATTTATTTTTACTCACATTATACTATAGTCCTTCAGCTTTATCTAAGTTAAAGTAACAAATAGAACATCGAAAATGGTATAGTAGAATATATAAAAGTAAATAATTGACCATTTATTTACTCTTGATGTCCAATTCTTTGAAGATAATAAAACTACTTCTCTACATTAAATCATCCTTTAAGGATCAGAGTAGATTTGTAAAGAAATTTAATATGGGAGATTATTCTAAAAAATTAATTAGTTTATTTATTTTGCTAGTAGAGCTTACTTTATTTATGTATAGAATAGCTTCATGTTCTTTTCTGTGGGAATAGTGGCTTTAATTTGTATACTACTTTAATAATACTTCACAAAATGTAAAATAAAACTTGAGAAGATGAGTGATAATATATGTGAATTCGAGTCATTTGCACTTGATGAAATATTAAACAATATGCTGATTATAAAAACGTTCTGTAAAGAAGACAAAGAGAAGTCCAATCTTGATACAATTATGCATAGAAATAGAGATTCTAGATAATAAACATTAATATATTAATAAATTATAAACACGATTTAGAGTTGCAGTCATGAGATGATGAAGATAGCTGTGATTTGTCATGCAATCTATTACTATTTTAATCACTAATAAAAATAAAGTTATGAAAATTCCTATGAGGTTAATCCTATGGAATTGTCACATTAATAAATTCTTTCTAGAAACCTTGGAGAAATTATTTCCAACACTTACTGTATTTTGTTTCTAGTTCGCGATTTTATTTCTCTTTTAAATAAGAATACAGATGATTTCTATGAAAACAGAAAAAAATACATAGGAAAAGTAATGAAATTATATAAAGTTAGCTCATAGATAAATGAAACTAAATCACAACATTTTCAAAACTAAATAGATTTGTAAGGTGAACTAGTTTTTCAGAATATTTTCTTCCGCTACCCTACAAGTGAAAATTAACTATCAAAAAATTACAAATAATCTTAAGAATTTAACTACAGAAACCTTTTATCTGATAATTTAGATAAAAAGCCTATTTTAGACTCAGAATTTAATCAATTAGATCATACAGAAAATTTTGTTTTAAATGATTTAACTTTAAAAATTAATTAAGGAGAATGCGTAGGATTAGTAGGTGTAAGTGGAGGTGGAAAATCTACAATAGCGAAGCTAATTGAAAGATATTATGATCCTCAGGAAGGTAATATTCTGATAAATGGAAAAAACATAAAAGATATCCCATTATCATTGTTAAGAAAGAATATAGGATTAGTTCATTAAGAACCATTATTTTTCGATAATGATATAGAGTATAATATAACTTACGGTTGTGAAGGAAATTATACTTAAGAATAACTAAATAAAGTACTCTAAATAGCGGGAGTAAAGGAATTTATATAAGACACCAATAGATTCCCTGAAGGAGTTAAAACTTTAATTGGAACAAGAGGAGTAAAATTAAGTACAGGATAGAAATAAAGAATAGCTATTGCTAGAGCACTAATAACAGAACCAAAAATTTTAATACTCGATGAAGCTACTAGTGCCTTAGATGCAGAGAGCGAAAGTTCATTTTAAAAGTATATAGAGTAACTATAGGCGTACTAGAAGATGATAATCATAATAATCACTCATAGATTGAGCACTGTATTTAATTGTAATAAAATATTTGTAATTTAAAATGGAAGTGTTGTTGAATAAGGTAACCATTCTCATCTCATAAATAATAGCTCTGTTTATGCAAACTTGTTTAAATGCCAGTTTAATTAGGATTCCTTTTATCCTTAACTTATTCACTCAGATTCTATAGAAACTTCAGATACTATTATTTGATTGTATATTAAGTAGATTTTAAAAGGTTTTTTATTGAATTAAAAAAATTTTTAAATGAATAAACTATTTAACCTTTTTTTTATTGCCATTCAATCTACTATATATTTATATATTTTAAATGAAAAGATTATAATTAAAACTATAATTAGTTAACCACTAAAGCCTATTTGAATTTAGAGTATATAATTTCTAATAATAACTTATTGTAAATTCGATTTAAAAGATGATATATTTTTTGCAGATCAGTAATTACTGGAATAACTATTTAAATAAGATATATCAGTTATGTAAACATTTATTTTTCAAAAGTTGTTCGATGAAACGTGAAACAAAAATAGAATTAAGTCTGTTTTAACAAGATCTTTAACCAGATCACAGATCAGTAGAAAATGTATTTATTATTAATTAAATGACCTTATGAATTGCAGTAATACTTTTGATAATTATAAATTTGAAATAAGTTTCCCAAAAATTTTGTGTTTAATAATAAATTATTTACCATATATTAATAATTGAAGTCAAACTTACTTCTTTCTTATTAAAACTCTCCCCATAATTTGATTATATTTATAGTATAAAGTTTATAATAATTCATAAAATAACCTTAAATATTGTAAACCTTCATTCATTAACTTCTTCCTAAAAATTTTAATGGAAAAATTTATTATTGTTATTTTTAAGAGTCTAAAAATTGAGGGGGAGAAGGGGGGGTCTTAATATAGAGAGTTTACAGTAATTAATTTATTTAGATATTTTAAATTGCCTTAAAGTTAAAAGTATTCTTAAAAATATGAAAGAATATAATACCCATTGTAAAATATAATTTGTTAAATGAATCCTTACATTTATTGAGGTTGTATAATAGAGACTCTCCTTACATTTATTTAAATATTAAAAGCAGTTGAAAAATGAAAAATTTATTATTATCATTTAAAAAAATTGAACTTTAAAAAAGAAAACATTAAACAATCAAATAATTAATAATTCAAAGACCTTCATGTGATTTTCTATTTTTAAAAAGAAATTTTTATAAATTTTGTAATAAAACTCTATAACCATTCAGAGATGAAATAAATTGAAAAGAAAGAGGAATTAGGAAAATAATTATACTCTATAATTAAATTCATTAGTGTAAAAATCGTTATTAAGAGCTAAAGAAAAAATAAAAGATCAATAGAAATGTCAATTAAGAAAACTCCCTCAAAAAATATTCTGTCTCACTTAGATGTCTTTGGAGTAGAAATATCTCTAAAGTATGAAAACTAGAAAAAATTTAAATCTAGACTAGGGGGGTTTATAACTATAATAGTAGTAGTAGTTCTTCTAACTCTTTTTTATCAATAGATTACTTAAATAACTAACAAAGAAAATCCAAATATTCTATACTAATAAGTCCATGTTGATAATCCTAGTAGATATGACGTGACTCCTAAGAACTACTCACTAATGGTAACTCTACTTAAAAATGGTTTAACACCATGGCTCGATGAAACATTTTACACTGTACAAGCTCTCTTTCACGAAAAAATAGAAGAAGTTTAACTTGATGGATCTCTTAAATCAGTATAACATACCTACCCTTTATAAATTGGTCCTTGTGGTTTGGAAGATTTCTAATTCAATTAAGTTAAAGACTACTTCTAATCAATAGATTACAAAAATTGTTATTGTATAAAAGATAAAAGAGTACTTTATTTGTAAGGGTAATTTGAAAGAAAAATTTTTACTGATATTTAATTTAAATTTTTTGAATGCACGGGATAGAATTGCTAACCTTAGCCAGTAATTCAAGCAGCTTTGAAAGTTGCTAAAGCTTAAATTTATTTTACTAATCGTATTCTTAGTCTTTCAAACTTTGAAAAACCATTCACAGCTGTTGGAAAAACCATTTTCTACAACATATTTTATGATTTTTTTGTATCAACTGGTTTCCTTTTTACAAATACATTCATTGTAGATGATACAGGATTGTTTACTCAATAAAAAAGCCAAGCTAAGGATTTAATATTTAGTTAGGATAGACTTCAATTAGCTTCAAGAAATGGTGCTTTATTCTTTTAATGTACTTTTTATCTTGAAAAAGACAGAGAAGATTAATATCGCAGAAATTACAAAAAATTATCAGATGTAATATCTTCACTTGGTGGCATATTTAATGTACTATTCTTGTTAGGAAGCATCTTTGTGAAACCTTATAATAATATGTAGTTGCAAAAAAGTTTATATAAGGAAATATTTGCAAAAAAGAAAACTAATAATTAATAATTAAAATAGAGTTCGCAGTTAGATCAGAGTAAAATAAATTAAAAATCAAGTTAAATAGATACAGGAATTAATAATTCTATTATACAAGATCCATAAAAGAAAGAAAGCTTTAAAGATAAATTCGTTTAATTACTACAAAGTTACTTGAGAACCTTTAAATGTTTTAAGAATGATTTGACAGATATCCTTGATTTGAGTTAGAATAAACTAGATAGCTATACTAACATTAAAACAATAATAAACACAATTATTTAATTCCACAAAGTAGAAACAATAGTCCTAGGTGAAAATACTTTTTTAAGCTATTCTCCAAGAAAACAAAATGAAAATAAATAATAATAATAATAATTAGATTTAGAAAAACCAATAGTAAACTTTTAATCTATATAAAAAGAGTTTAAATTACATAAAAATATTTCTCAAATGCAATAAAGTATTAATAATACTTTATTTAGGATGAATAGGAACCCTTCAACTGTAAAAATGATAACTGAAAGTAATAACGAACATAAAGAAACATATACACTTTCAACAGATCATAATATTCTTTAAATGAATCAAAATATAGGCAGAGAAATAGATAAAACGAATAAATGTTAAGATTCAAATAGGCACAACTAAACATTTAATAGGCAATCTAATAATAATGATTCTATTTATAATCAAGATCTTAGGGATAGGTATGATCTAACTGAAAATACTTCTAGATTATTCTATGAATAAAGATAAAATTCCAAGAGCGATATAGGTGATGAACCTCATATACCATTTGGGTAATATAGCAAGAGATAAGCGCATTTTACCAAGAAAATTATAGATGATAATCAATATTCAAAATGATTAAACAATAAATAAAATTAAAATATCAAATTTTCCTTATCAGTATTTTTATTTATATTTGCTTCCTGTAAATTTGAAATAAATAAAAAACTAAAGTAAATAAGAAAAAAATCTAATATTATTATTTAACATTTTTATCAATCAGATTTAATAAATTTTTTAATAACTCATTTTGATTAGATTAAAGCTTCTTTAATTTGAAAGAATTTAACCTTATTTAATATTTGATCAATAGATCAGATCATATTTTTTTTATCTTTATATTATACCATTGATATTTGCTTTAAATATTTACTTTTTCTTCTTTTAACATACCTATAATATATCATAAAAATATGATTGATTATACAAAATAGGTATTGTAAAAATAAAACAGTGATAAACAACTACTTAAATTTAATTATTTAATAATACAACAAAAATAACAAGGGGATAAAGTACATCATATAAAGGATGTTTTCAATAGTCATAAATAATTATATAAATTCAAAATGAAAATTGAAGAAAAAAATTAAAAAAATGATATAAAACAAATTATTATTAAATTACCAAACCTTGAATAATTAAATAATCTTAAATGTAAATAGTAATTAACATTCAAAAAGAATTTCATAAATAACATTCTAATAAAAAATTAGAAATATTAATTGACTGCAACTTACAAAAATAGTTAGAATAGAAAATATAATAGTTTATACCATATTTATACTTTTTTCACTACAATATTTGTATTTTCCTCTTCTTCTTCTTAGCTTTTAAAACAACTTTTTCTCTTATTTTAGATAAAACTATTACTTTTTTAATTGTTAATATTTTTATTATAACTTCTATTCATATTATCATTATTTGGGTTTATAATTATTCCTTTTTGAATTATTTCTGTTTTAAGTTTTATTATATTAATCAAATCTATTTATAGTTATCTCATAATTATTATTATTATCTGTGATTTTTTCACTAATTTCAGTATCCTTTTGATTATTTTCTAAGTAATGTTTAGAAAATCTTTACTTTTCTAATTATAATTGCTGGAATAAGTAAAACTAAAATTATTTGCAACTTTATCACTATAATTTTTATTTTGTTAACAATTATTTCTTTGATTTCAATTATTTTTTCTACTAAAAATTTGATTTCTCTTATAAGTCTTGTTTCTAATATCATCTTGATAATTTCTATCATAGTTAAATTATCTGCTTTAAAATTAGTACTACTATTAATGGATTGCTACTTTTTTCATAATTTGATGTGTTTATTTTACTAAAATTAATGCTTTTATGACATAGATAATTATTCCTATTATCATATTTATGATCTTTACTATGTTAAATGTTTTATTATTTTAGTATTAATTTTATATTCCTTAATTATAAATATTATAATTGTCTTATAAAAAAAATTTATTTTTTACTAAGAAATTACTATTTAATTATCAATTTTTGTAGGATTTAGTAATAGATCAACTAATTTATTAGAATTTAAAGGTTCATATATTGATCTTCTACTGTCGTAAATCAAAGAAAACTGCCCTTCTTTTTATTATCTTAAAATTACTTAGTTATCTTTATTTTTTTATTAGTTTTCTTAACATAAAAAGATATTAATCTAGCTTCATAAGTATTGTTTTTATTTTAATCTAATTTATATAAGATTCTTTCTGTATTATGAATAAATAACTATATTATTCATTGAAGGTGGTTTCCGCTTTATGGTATTATTATCAGTTCTTGGTTTATATTTTGTTTATTCTTTGTAAATATTTACCAATCATTCTTGTAGTTTAAAGTTTATGTCTAGGTTTAAAAGTATATAGTTACATTTTGTATGTTTGATGAAATTTTTTACAGCAAATTTAAAGAGTAAATCCTTATTAAAAGAATCTTATTCTTCTTCTCAGAAATTTAGGATAGAGGAATTATTAAGTTGTGTATATAGCATAATTAATACAGAAAATATTTTTAATGCTCAATAATAGTGTAACAAAGAATTTAAGATTATTTTTATTGAAAAATCTTTATTTTACTTAATTTTAGTAAAATTAATTTTATTTGTAATATTTTTATTAAAAACACCCTTTTATTTGATATTTGAGAAAAATCTAAATTTATCTTTGAGTGAGTGTATATATTTCTACTATTTAAATTAAAAGTTAAACATTTTTATACTTGCTTGATAAATTTATTTGTACATCTATTATTGTTTTGCTAAGTTTTTAATATTTTTTGCATTCCTAAAATATAAAATATGGATGGCTTGGCTTAACTTTCATAAAGAAGTAAGAATTTATTTAGGTATAATGTGAATTTTAGATTACAATTTCTAAGATTTAGATTTGCTTAAAATTATTAAGACATAATTTTCTGATATCATTAAATACATTTGAATTTTAGTAGAAATAATTAGTTTAGTTTTGACGAATAATGAGATGGTTTTAATGAATTTGATAAAATGTAACCTTTTCAAACATAAAAATTAAGAATTTTAATTTCGTACATATCTTTATTTTTCTTGATGATTAATTGATTAACTCTATTCAGTTATGTAAGATTAAAAAAAGAAAAATACATATTTTCGAGTCCTATATTTTAACTGTACTAGATATTCAATTATAATTAGCTTATGGAGAAGGTTGAAAAAACTATTTGATTGAAGAAATCATCCATTCAATAATAATAAAATTTGTTCAAAATTGGCATCTTCTGATTAAAATTATCAAGCTTTAACTATTAAAAAATTTAAGAAACATAATAAAGAAATCTAAAAAAAGTATACAATCAAAACATTAGATAATAAAGTCAATAAAAGATGAATTAAAAATAAAATAGAAGCTATTTAGAGAAATTAGATGTATTTGGAGTTGAAATCAGTTTAAAATATGAGGATAGAAAAAAGTTTACTTCTAAGTGTGGAGGATTAATTACTTTC
The DNA here is from genome assembly GCA_000260095.1 of Tetrahymena borealis. Taxonomy (NCBI): domain Eukaryota; phylum Ciliophora; class Oligohymenophorea; order Hymenostomatida; family Tetrahymenidae; genus Tetrahymena; species Tetrahymena borealis. Next base: position 214,572 of record JH651320.1, read on the forward strand.
ATTGTTGTCTGTGTATTGCTTTCAATATTAATCTAGTAATCATTATCAATCTATAATAGAGAGAGTCCTAATGTTGTTTTCCAATAAATACATGTTGACAATCCAAGTAGGTACAATCTCACTCCAAACCAGTTTTCCTTGATGGTTGCACTTTTAAAAGATGGCTTAAATCCTTATATTGATGAGGAAATCTATACAGTAGAAGCATATTTTCATAAGAAAGAGTAAATTATTTAGTAGGATGGTTCAACTATTTTATAAACTGTTCCTATAAGCTTAAAACTTGGAAAATGTGATAGTAGCGACTTTAAATTCAAAGATGTTTCATAGTATTTTCTCAATATTGATTACTCAAATTGCTACTGCATTAAAGACTAATCTTTTATATATCTTTAAGGGCAGTTTGAAAAAGATTAATTTACTGATGTTTAATTTAAATTTAAAGAGTGTATTGATCCTATGAAATGTAAGGATTAAACCATAAGAGAGAATTTCTTAAAAGTATCTAAAGCATAAATATATTTTACTAATCGAATTTTATAGTTTACAGATTACGAAAATCCTTTTAAAGCTGTTGGAAAGACAATATTTTACAATATATTTTACGATTACTTCGTTACAACTGGTTTATTATTTACTAACACTTATTTGATGGATGATAATGGCCTCTTTTTAAAGGAATATAAGGAATAAAAATAATTAGTATTCTAAGAAGATAGATAGTAACTAGCATCAAAATCGGGAAGCCTTTTCTTTTAATGTACATTTTATTTAGAAAAAGACAGGGAAGATAGATTCATTAGATCATATAAAAAAATACCAGATGTAGTTTCTTAAATTGGTGGTATATTTAATGTTTTGTTTTTTATTGGTAGTCTTATTGTAAAGCCATACAATAGCATTTAACTGTAACGTAAATTGTATTAAGATATATTTTCTACATCAATGAAGCAGAAATAAACTAAAAAAAAATTTACTTCTTAAGTAAGTAGAGTCAATGCTACTTAAAAAATAGAAAATGCTTAATCAATAATCTTTGATATTAACACAAATTAGTAAAGCTAACCTGAAAAAAAAGGAGCTGTTAAAAATGAAGATATTAATGAAAACTTGAATAAGTTAAAAGGTTAAGGGATTATATAAAAAATGAGATATTTAATGTATAGCTATTTAAGATGCTTCTAGTGCTGCTAGAATGATTTGACAAGATTATTAGACCTAAGTCAATCTAAACTGGATTATTATACAAATATTAAAACTTTGATAGGTATCATTATCTAATTAAGCACAAAGTAAAATTAAAATAATGAGAGCTCTAATAAAATTATGAGCTCATCTAAAGATATTCAACTTTAATAAATTAATCCCCAATAAGCATAGACTTCTTAAGTAATTATAACTGAAGGCGAGTAATTCGAAACAGAGTACAAGGCAATATTACCATTCTAAGATAGCTAATAATTTACAGTAGACAATAAAAGCTCTAATTAAACCTCAGTTCTATAAGGAGATTTCCTTTAAAAAAAATTAATTATCAGAAATACACTAGACCAATAAATAGACTAAAAGGAAACATATGATTTAATACAATAAAAAGATACTTTAGCGGATTAATAATATAACGATAAAGAAAGAGAGTATTATAATAGCTAAAACTACGACAATCCTCTAGATAATCTATTTATTAAAAATAAAAAATTTCCTCCTTCCCATTCTCTATAAACTCCTAAAAAATCTGTGAGGTAGTAATAATAAAGTGAAGCTTAATTTATGAAAACCAATAATGAATTAAAAGAATCATGTCTTATTGAAAATGAAGAACCAATGATACCATTCAGTAATTATAAATCGCCATAACCATTTCCAAGAAAAAATTAATATGATGAGTATAGCTCTTAATATACTGTAGATGATCAAATTACATAAGAAAATAAAGAGTCAGAAATTATAAATTCTGAATAAAAATCATAATCAAACTACTCTTACTTATAATAGCATTAAAATTTAATTAATTAATGAGATTAATTCTCTTCCTGATATTTATATTAATCTGTTTTAACTTATAATTCTATTTATTTTCATTTATTGCTTACCTAATTAAATCTTTAATAAAAATAATTAATTAATTAATTTATAATAAACCTCAACTTTAAATTAGCTGTTTTTACTTAATAAAGTAACTGCATAACATTTTTTCCTTTCTCTTGCTCACCTCACATACTATTATAAATAAATATACTCTAAGAAAAATGTTACATATCTTTAATCTGAAATTATGTCTTTTATGTAAATAAAAAACTATTTATTACAATTTGAAATGCTACAAACTATATTTTAATTGATATTTCAAAAATTGATTACTTTTTCATAAAAGCTAAGAGCGAATTATATCAAAATAAAAGATGAGGAGAGAGTTACTAGAGATTTATGATTTATAACAAGTAAAATTATTTTAGATGCTGGATTTAATCTAAAATTGTTTTTTATTATATTAAAGTTAGAACTGAATGATAAATAGTAGATTAAACTATTAGATTTAGAATTTTAGTAATTTTATTAGATAATTCCTTTTTTATTAAGTTATTCAAAAACAAATAAAATAATTAATCAATAACTACATAAATAAATAGGCATAATTTAGAAGAATACACTATAGATAGACTTTAATAAGATATAATAACTTGTTCAAATTTAAAATCATTAACTTTGACCTTGATGTATTTTAACTCATTCAAACTTTTTTTAACTGTTTAATTTTATTTTCTGTCCTAGTGGTAAAGAAATTAATAGTTTGGGAATGTTAGAATTAGGTTAAGGAATTTCTGAATGCAAGAATCTGGAATATTTAAACCTCAACCTTAAGTAAGAATAAAAATGGAACATTATATTATTTATTTATCACACACAATTTAAAAAATTAAGTAATAATAATATTGAAGATTCAGGTGCTGAAGGACTAGGTTTAGCAATTTCTTCCTGTGATAAGCTCGTTTCGTTGGAATTGAAATTAATGTAATAAAATTTAATTAAATTTATTAAATTAATTATTTCTATTTAAAGGAATAACATGATTGGAACAATAGGAGCTGAGGCTTTAGGGTATGAAATATCAAAATGTCTCAGCCTTGAATAACTTTCTATAGATTTTGTGTAAAATTAAATAAATAAAATATCATATTCTTATTTATTGTATGCTTAACAAAGATTTAATTATTTGGGAGATTCTGGTTTAGCAGGATTTGGATAGGCTATCTCTAAAACTTAAAATTTAAAATCGTTAACAATCTACTTATAGTAACACTTCACACATCTATAATACAACTTTTGATATTTTAAAATTTATTATACTTTATTTTAATTTAGCGATAATAATATCGGGTATAACGGGGTATTAGAATTTGGAAAACATATGTCAAATTGCTTCCATTTAGAATATCTCTACCTAGATTTATAGTAAATTTATTTCAAGTATAAATAAAGTTGATTCTTATTTATTTTTATTTTAAGTTAAAATAAAATAGGAGCAAAAGGTGCAAAAGGTTTGTGTTAAGGCTTAATACATTGCAAAAATTTAATTACCCTAACTCTTATTCTATCGTACTTTTAATTTACAAATTTAAATCAATTTAAAATATCTTAATTTAATTTTAATAATTAGAGCAAACTTCATAGAAGATTAAGGATTAATTGAATTAGGTTAACAAATTGGACATTTTACATCTTTAAAGTCTTTGAATTTATACTTAGCGTATTATAATTAGAATATTAGGTAGTAGAAAATAATATTTAAATTATAAAAATAAGGGAAAACTTTATTGAAAATAATGGAATAATAAATTTTAGCAATTAACTTAGAAAATGTTAAAATTTAATTTCTCTTAAGCTAATTTTAAGGTACTTAAAATTGAGAAAATATCCATGAGTTTTACTAATTACAATTTAATCAATAAAAATTAGCAAAAACAAGTTAACTGATGAGGGAATAATAGTTTTATCATAGTCTTTAAGTTTACTCACTAGTTTAAAAAAACTCTCTCTAAATTTAGGGTAAAATTAATTGAATAATTAACATTTAAAAAAAATTTTATAATAAAGTGAAAATAGCTATGAAGGAGTATGCCTTATAGAGTTAGGTTAGAATTTAAGTAATAGAAATTTAAGCAGTTTAGAAATTATATTAGAGTAAGCAAAACAATTCTTTATTAAATTTGTAGTAAATACTATTTTATTAAATTAATAAAAGGAAAAACAATTCTTTAAATAGATGTTTTCTCCATTGTTTAAGTGGTTTGGATTATTTAGAGTATTTATCAATAAACTTAAAGTAATGTTTCAATTTTAAAGATTACAAGTATCTTATCTTTAATAATAAAAATTAAAGGTCTAATGCAATAAGTTAATTTATTTTTATAGAATTTGGGAGAGTTCTAGGCTAAATGAAACTACTTCAAGAATTTAATCTTAACTTGGAGTACTATCTATCTTTTTTAATTAAAACTTTTTATAAATTTAAAATAAAACTCTAAGAATCAAAAATGTATTTATTAATAGAAAAATAGAAAATTTAAGCTATTTCATCCTTAGCTAAAAATATGTATTTTTACTAATTAAATTCATATTTCATAAAAAGTGATAATATTTATTATGGTCAAGAATCAACATATTTATACAATGGTATCTCTAAGTGCATTAATCTCAAGATTTTAGCTCTACATTTAAAGTAACTTAATTTATGTATATTCTTTATAAAAAAAATAATTCTTACAAAAGCTTAATACTTGGGACTGATTTGAACATATTAGAATTAAGTCTAAGCTTAAGGCACTTGTAGAAATTGAACTATTTTAGTCTTTGGATAACGTATTTAAATAGAAATAATAAAACAAAATCTTTCAATTTTTTTATTTTATAGGGAGAATTTAACAAAAGAATAGGATAATTTAAAAAAATATTTTTTCAAAGTTAAAAGAATGGTAAGGTTTGCATTATTTTGAACTATTAATTCTAAGCTAAATTAATAAAACTCCTATTAAGATGTAATTCAAAAAATTCTATTTGTAACTACTTTTATTTTTGTTATCTATTGTAAACTAAATAAATAAGAGTAATTTTTTTTATTTAAAAAATATATTTTATTAGACCTGAATACCTTTATCTTTTATAAATTTACTTAAATTACAATAAAATTGCATGGATTTTTTATTTTTTTTATTAATCTAATAATGCTTTATTATATTTAGTAATAGATAACAATCCTAAAATTAAAAAGTATTTTATTAGAATGATTAAAAATATTTTTTTTCATTTCCAATCATATTTTCATCAAATAATATTTCTATCATTAGAATCTGAAATATAAATTAATGCCTTTTTACTTTAACTAAACCATATTTTTAATTTAAATTTGTTTCTAAGAGCTAATTAACTGTATTAATTGTACCAATTATAAATTAATCTTAAAATATTATGTGCTTACATTATCCTAATAATAAAAGATACTAAAATAAAGGTTCAAATCAGCTGCAAATAAATTATAGTAGTAATCTAACTAACATTTAAATTACAATAACAAAACTTTTAAAGAAAAGTGATCATCTAAATTAATAAAAGCATAGAAATACTATTAATCATTTTGAATTTTGGAAAGCTACTTTTAGTAAAATATCTTTATTGTACAAATAGAATGACTATAAATAGTTAATAGCATGAATGAGTTGTCATCTATTAATTAATTATAATAGATTAGAATTAATATATTTTTATAGAATTTATAATAATAAAAAAATCTATTTTTTAATTCTTCTATTTTGTGTTAAAATTGAGGAAATAATATCAATAAAAATCAATAGTAGTAATATTTTCACCTTTCGAATTATTTATATAAAAATAAACACTATCTGTTTAATGTATTTAATATTAAGTATTAAGCCTTTATAGCTCAGTTGGGAGAGCGTAAGACTGAAGTTCTTACGGTCCTCGGTTCGATCCCGAGTGAAGGCATTTTTTAATTTTTGTAATTCTATGTATCAATAAATAATTGAAATATAAAATGGATTTTTATATTAAGTTTTGATTAATTAATTATAGAATAAGTTTTATAATAAATTCGAATTAAGAATTGATAAAATTTGTTTGCTAGAAAAATCAACTCTTTTCTATAACTAATCTATCTATATTAATACATTTTTTCAATATTATTATTGTTAATATTAATCTCTATTTATTTCAAAATTAATCTATACCATCTAAAAACTATGTTTTTATTATTATTAAAAAGTAGCTAAACATTTATAGAAATATCTATAAAGTTTATCTATAAAAAATATCCATTAAAATCAAATTTAATAAAAATGTAAAAGTTCATTATTTTAACATTACTTGCTCTAAGCATTTGTAGTGCAACTAGAACATTCTAGTGTAAAGAACACAAAGACCATAGTCGAGATAATGAAATGAAATGCCCAAGTAGTATTGAGCATGTCTGTGCTACCTTTATGAATAATAATTAAAAGTCTATGAAAACATACTAAAACTCTTGTCTTGCTTGTATGGATGATAGTACTATGTATTATGCTCAAGGAAGATGTGAGAAATATCATAATAAGGCTAGATTTTGTGATCCAAATAGAGATTTTAATAATTGCAACAAATCTTAACCTAAAGTTTGTGGTTTTATGGATGATAGCAAGAGTTGTAGAGGAAATAACTGTAAGACATATATGAATAAATGTGCTGCTTGTAATGATGATTCCGTTTGGTATTATATAGAAGGGGGATGTGGAAATCTTTAGAAGTAATCTTAAAATTGAGCAAATTATGTAATACTAAATAAATTAATATTGAATATTTTTTATTATGTTTTAGTTCTCATAGTATATTTCAAATTTTAATTTATTTAATTCCTCTTTCAGTAAAAACTTTTATAAGCCATTTTATTTAGAAAAAATTATAATAGTCAAGGTAATTTTATATAAATACTCTTAGAACAAAGTAAAAAGTAAAAATTAAGATGAAACAATTAGAATAATTGAAATGTTTGTAAAATTAGAATATATGTGTAGATGATAATTTATAAGGATTTACAATATATACTTCAATTTACTAATAAAAGTGTTTCTATATTTGATAAAAATAATTGCTAAATTTTTATTAATAAAAAATTAATTAAATTTATTTAAATATACTCATTTAAATAATTTAATAGATTTAAGTAGAAGTTTAAACATCTAATCATTATTTTTGAATTCAATCATAGTCTCTATTATTATGGACCTTATGATTATTACTATTCATTGAAATAATGAAAAGTAAAAAGACAATAATGAGCAGTAAGAAGATTATTATGCAAGTTTTTGTCTCAATTTATTGTGGAAATAATTAATAAATATTCCATTATGGTCTTGAATTCATTTCTCTCTAATCAGAATATTGAACATTGAATTGTTAAGGAGGCTATTGAAAGGGTGAATTTAATTAATTATTCTAAATAGGAGTGTATTTAGGAGGGACATAGCCTTGATTACACTATCCTTATTTCTGTAATTGTTTTTCTTATCGTTATTTAGGTTTAATCGATGCATTATTTTATTGAAAATTAGCATTATCATTAAAACATTCAGTGATCTCAACAAGGTTATTAGAGTTATCTTGCTAATAGTTAGAACCAGGAGTATTTATCTCAATTTAAACTTAATTTGAGGTATTATTTTATTAATTTTACTTGTTATTACAATTTCTCAAGTGATTAGATTTGTCTATGTTGACGTGATTGATGGAATTTTAAGTATTATTACTGAAATTCCTTGATTATTTTATATCTTAGTTGATCTTATCATGATTAACCATATTTTGAAGTGGATTTGGGGTGTACTATGCAGTTTGATACAAATTATTGCTAAAAAGGTTATTTTTATTATGAGTTTGTTCCTCATCTTATTAATCATTGTTAATATCCTTTCCCTTTTCTCTTTCATCAAGAAAATCAAAACTCATTTATTTACCTTTAGTTTGTAATTGATAGTCCGAGTTGTTTAAATCTACTTTGTCTTTTTTTTTAATAAAGAAGAAATTTAATAATATATATAAAAATAAAGATAATAGATAAGAATTTATGGAAATTATGCGATGAGCGAAACTAAGAACTATAAATTTCTCTATTAGTGTAAGATAAATTTTGGGATAGGAATTCATTCTAATGGTGTAGTAATAAATCTAAGATAAGCAATTAGATTTATTATATTTAAATTAAATCAGTTTGATGTAGTAATAAAACTTCCTAATATGCTATTAAATTTATAATCCTACAAATTCTGATAATGTTAATTAACTTATAGATGGATAAATCACTAAAATACTACTATCGGTTTAGCTTTTGACTCGCTTCATTATTTTTGTTTAATTCTGATATAAAAATATTTAAATTAAACCTGATAAATATAATGAAATAAACAAATTAATTAATTAATATACAATTAATCTTTCTTAGATTGTTTTGCAAATTTATATGAGATTATATATTCTTCTTAAAAATTATTTTTAATTTTATTCTTTAAATAGTTAATTTATTAATTCTTCATTATTAAAATATTTTTCCTATTTATTTTATTACATATTTCAATTATAAGGATCTTTGTTTTTATTCTATCTTATTACACATCATTTGGTAATAGTAATATTTTTCAATTTTTTAGTTTACTAGACTCATTAGCTCTTTTAATAGCAAATAGGAAAAGTCAAAGTTTAGGAAAATAATTAAATTTTATCATAATTACTAAATTCTTTAAAAAAAAAAAATGTAAAAATTATTATTAATTGCTTTAATTTCCTTGGGTTTTGCTTCAGCAATTACCTCATTATGCTAAGATTCTGAAAGAAAATCTATGATGTGCAATAAGATGCTATAACCAGTTTGTGCAATTTAGATGGATCCTAAAGGTAACTCTTTACCTATTAAAAGAACATTCTCTAACAGATGCATGGCTTGCTCTGAAGAAAAAACTGCTTATGTTGCCTAAGGATCTTGCGATAGTTATCCTAAAGAAGCCATTTTCTGTCATCCAGTTGAGCATTTAATGAAAAGAATGTGTTTTGCTATCAGTAATCCTGTCTGCGGTGTTATGTTCTCTAACGATCAATTCGCCTGTGATAGCAAATATTGCGCTAGCACTTTTTCTAACAAATGCCTTGCCTGCTCAAATAGCAGTGTTGGATATTACCTTCCTGGAGATTGTAGTCAACATAAGTTTGAAGACAACATTAATTATTGAATAAAATTCATTATGAAAAGATATCTATTATATATGTCTAAATCCTTAAACCGAGAAAAATAAATTTATATATTGAAAAAAATTATAATACCACTTGTATGAATGATAAGAAATTTACCTAGCAAATTAAAATCCTATTTCTTTTATTTTTCAAAATAATCTATAGTTTGTTTTTTATTAATTGAAATAATCCCTCAATAAGAAGTGTAAGTTAAAATCTAATAAATACTTTTATCATCTCAAAAATAATTAGAATCTGGTATAATCTACCCAGTAATACATATCTTAGTTTTAAATGTGTTTTTAATTGATTTTAATTACCATAGTTATCTATCATACTTGTGTAATTATTAAGGGTAATCAATTAATAACTATTTTTGGAATCATATTTGTAGTTTACAGATCGCTAATCAATAGTTTTGGCAGGATAATAAGACAATCATACTAATTTTAAAGTATCTCCATTGACAATTTTTACAATTACAACTAAATTAGTCCTCAAATAAAATATTAAATAATAAAATCTTCTTAATATCTAGAGAGATTTAGAAAGAGGAATAAAAGCATTGAGATTCCTTTCATAATATCAATATTTTACTTTGATAGATAAGTTAAAATTATACTAACTCAATTAGTTTTTCCTTAAGATAGTAGGTTATATTCTTTAAAGAGACAATTCAAATCTGTTTAATTACTCTTTTTTAAATGAATAATCTATAAAATTTTATTTAAAAGTAGAGAAAAGGTAGTATTTTATTTTTGATAATAACAAAGATGATTATTGGTATTAAAGGAAATTATTGATAATTATGTTTTTTTGTGGCAATAGTAATAAGTAAGGAATATTAATATTAAAAGAGTATTGTGATTAGCATAAGAATATTTATTTGATTATAATTATAATTTAGTTAATTAGTAATAATACTTTAAATAAGAAGATAATATTGGTAATAAATAGTTCTACCAAATTTAATCTAATCACTGATTTTTTATCTCTAAAATTTTGGATAGTTGGCTTTATAATGTTTATATTTATTATCTTATTACTTCTATTAATAACTTTGAATTATATATAATTAATAAATTTAATATAGATTAATACTAACAATTACTTAATAAAACTTAACTCTTCTACTTGCATTTATGACAAATTTTAATCAAAAACAAATCAAATCATCAAAAATAAATTAAAAAAGTAAAATATCTAAATGAAAGAACTTTATCTCATTTTTTTAATTATTAGTGCATGTACTGCATTAAATTTCAAGTGTTTTTAAGAGGAGAGAGGACTTTAATAATGTTCTGAAGAATACTCGCCAGTTTGCGGCATAATAGTTAGTAAGCAAAGTAATTTCTCTCAATCTAAGAAGACATTCAACAATAAATGTTTAGCTTGTCATGATGAAAGCATAGATTTTGTTGCTGAAGGTAGTTGCGATGAATATCCCAATACTGCCACATTCTGCCATCCTGATTCTTGCCACCATAAAAGCTGTTCTAAAGAATATTTCCCTGTTTGCGGAATGTTCGAAAATAGCCATAGATGCATTCGCTCTCCTTGTGGTTAGAATTACTCAAATAAATGCTATGCTTGCAATAATAAGCAAGTTTCTTACTTCATCCCTGGGCACTGTGAAGAGCAAGAATAGTACTAACATATAAGTCTTTGATTATAATCTCACTAAAATTAATCTAAAGAAACTAAATAAATTGTGATAAAGAATTATAATACTTTACTAAATAATAATAATGATTAACAAGAGATATATATAAATCATTTGCAAATAAATTTATTAAACCTATAATTTAATGAATGAATCAAGTCCAACTATTCTATATTTTATATACTATTACTTAATTTACTTTAAGATTTACATTGCTAAATACTTTATCCTCTCATTCTTTTTTGTTGGAATTTAAATCAGTAAACCAAACCAATTGCATTAAAATCCTTCTTTGTTTTATTGATTAATAACTTTAATATTTAATTATTAATTTTTTTCTAGAACCTCGAATTGATTATAAATATGTAATTGATACTTCATAATTTACTCAATATATATTAATATAATATATTATAACTATATATTTATTTATTTTATAATATTTCGAATTAATTCTAATTAAAAAGTATTAATATAAAATAACATAACCTAATGATAAAGGTTTCAATGCATTTATCTTCCTTAAAAAATATTATATAATTATAAATAATCTGTAAGAAATTAACAGTATATTAATAAAAATAATCTGGATTTTGCATTTTTCAAGCAAGAAACTAAAAATAAGTAATATTATTAACTTTAAATTTACTATTTTAGAAAAATTTCTAATTTTAAAATACCTTTTAATAAAAGCATTATCAGAAATTATTATTATTGCCTAATTGACTACAAAATTAATTAATTTTTAAATTTGAAAATAATAAAATAATATAAATTGTAATTTTAAAAAATTATATATTTAATATTATCATATTTATATTTTAAAAAAGAGTGAACTATAAAAATATAATTATTAATCCTTAAGACACTAAAATCTTCTCAAATCAGCTCAGGTTTTAATTAATAATCATAAGTTTCATGATTAAATCTTCAAAAAACAGTTTAAAATAACATTAAAAACGGATTAATAAAAGTAGCCTAATTAATAATTCAAACAGAATATTAAAAAATAATAATAAAAACGATAGATATTTAAAAACGTTGATATTAACTGCGATTTAGAGAGAATAATTGAATAAATTAAAATTTATAATTCTTCTGTAAGTTAAAATTTTGATAAAGGTAGTATATAAAAGATGAAAGATTGAAGTAATCGTTTTGCGGTGGATAAAAGATGCAGAAAAGACTTTATATCTATCTAAATCTAAATTTAGAAATAATAAATATAATCAGTAAATTATCAAACTACTTACACGTTTTTGAAACTACTTGAATTTGTTTATCAAAGTTAATTCTATAGCTAAAAAATCAAAACTTTATCCTAAATAAGATTTCTCTCAATTTCTATGATAGCATTCTAAAATCAAGTTATTTTTGATTTGACCTGTGATTTAATATTTCAAATAATTATCTAACTATTCTAACCCTCAAAGGATTCATGCGTAGGAAATTTCACTATAGAGTCTAAAACTTAATTTAGGAATGTTTATAAATTCTGCCATGTAAATAAATTAATAATTCTTTGACACTTTGTTATTGAAAAAGATTTCTCCTTTCTTTTCAAAATCTGAATAAACAATTAATCAATATCTAATTTTACTGTATCTTTAAAACCTAATTTAATACTTCAAGGTAAAAAAATTAATACAAAATCATAATAATTATAAACTTTCTGAACAAAAAAAAAAGAAATTATAAAATGAATAAACTAATTATTGCTATTGCCATCCTCAGTGTATGTGCTGCTGCTAATATTAAATGTACTCCTGAATAAAAGAAGGCTTCATTTTGCACAAGAGAATATTCTCCTGTCTGCGGTATCAAGATAGATGCTAAAGATAAATACAAATAAACTAAGGCTACTTATGGAAATAAATGTAGTGCCTGTGCTGAAAAAGATGTTTAATTTTTCGCTGCTGGTGATTGTAAATAATATTCTAAAGAAGCTATATTCTGCCTTCCAGATGATTACAAAAACAAAATGTGCACCAGAGAATATTCCCCTGTCTGTGGTTTGTATGATTTATCTACTGTATGTATCAGTGCTCCTTGTGGCGCCACTTCATCTAATAAATGTGGAGCTTGTTCTAACTAGAAAGTTACTCACTTTGTTCCTGGAAGATGTGAAGACCAAATAAATAAAAAAGCCAAATGATGAAATTTAACTTCCTATTTGACATAGAGATATGAGATAAGAGGAATTTTAATCGTATTTATTATATATGGATGATTGTAAATAAATAAATAACTACCAAATTATGATAAAATCCAAATTACATATTAAAAAATAATACTTTCTTTTTTTCTTTATTAATTCTTGAAAAATCTTTCTATAATTCTTCACCTGTAAAACTAAATACCAAGTTTGCTAAATATGTTGATTTAATTTTATTTTCAAAATAAAAATTTTTGATTGAGTAGAATTCACAAATCTTCTCTCTTACTTAAGAAAATATGTTTTCATCTTTTAATAACTAGAAAAGTAATTTTTAAAATAATATGACAACATTTTTTAAAACCTGATTTGAATAAAATATTCGCATGGTTAATTGAATTAAAAAACATTTATTTCTAAATTATTATAAATATTTTTAAATCTATTGCAACTATTTCTTAATAATTAAAAATAATACTTTATTTATTTAAATTAGCTCCTCCAACCTGAGGTATATACTAACAATTACTAATTACTATAATAATTCTGTAAAATTGAATTATTGTTAGCATCAAATAAACAGTATGATATTTATATTGCCTCTTATAGTTTAATTTGTAAAAAATGTAAAAAATATCAAATTTTTTATGATTACACAATTTTTGATTTTACACAAATCAAGATTAAATAGGTCATTTGAAAATAGAAAGGTTATAAAAATTTAATTTAATTTTTGAATCGATTTAATTAATTAGAAATATTTTCAATATAAGTTAGATATTAAAATGAAGAGACTCATATTTTCTAAATAATATTAAAATAGGAAATGAGATAAAAGAGAATAGATTCGATTAAAAAACTTTAGTAATTTATGAATTACATATTATTTATTATTTAAAATATAGCTTCCAGTAGCAAGCAAATTAAAAATAATAATTCATGTGCAAATCTTTTTAAACTTTCTATCATAGATTATATTTTCTTTAATTAAATTCCAAAAATACTCTATTTATTTTTTTAATACTAAGTCCAATATTTTTGTTCAATGGACAAAATATGGAATATAAATAGAAACAATAAGTATGATTTTATTTCTTACTAATTAATCTATACAGTTCTTATATCAAAAACTTTTAGTTTTTAATTTAGAATACCTTCAAAGAGTAAGTTTTATTTTATTAATTTATATAAAATCTAAATCTTTTAACTTTTTAAATCAATTCTAATACAAAAATCACCATCTAGAAGGCATAATAAGGAAGCTGTAGGTACATTCCCTTAAAAGGATACAATGGAAATAGGTAACTAACTTTCTTAATGGAAGGATTGATTTCATTAAAAATAAAACCTTAAAATGCTTTTTGCAAATCTAATTTAGTTAAGGGGGGGGGAACCTAAAAAAAGTTGAAGTAAAAAAAAGCGTACTATTGCTAATTAGTACGCTTTTTATTTTTAGAAATCAAAAATTAGATACCTAGACTTTCCCCCCCCTTAAAGATATGACTAAACTAATGAACTCTTCCTTCTATGATCAATTCAATGAGGATTTTGTTTATTAAAATAGAGCTTCGTGAGCTTATTTAATAAAGAAGTTATATCATAAAAATTCAATAGAAAATATCTTTAAAAGTAATGAATTTAGATATTTTTGATATTAGGCTATCATTATTTCTTCAATTTATAATGAGTAAGAATTCAAAATATTTCAATAATTGAGGTATATAAGTATTAGAGTTACAAAGTTTTATAAAAGGATTACACCCTACTAATTACAATTGTAATTAGTATTTTTAGCCTAAAATTTAAAAATTGTAAGATAAATATTTAATTAATACGGCTGAAAAAAATCTAAACCACCTCATTCTATTTTAATTATTACTAAGATATTAGACCTAAATTTCAATATAACTAAAAAAAGAAGGTAATTTTTACTTGATTTTCTAAACTTAAAATTATCATTTGTGGAGTGATTAATAATTCTGATATAATAATTTTGAAGATAAACTATTAATTACTTTCTCTTATTTTAGATTACTTTTTAATACCCAAAATTTAATAAAAGCTTTTAGCAATAGGTATCTTAATAATTTAATAAAAAAAATCTAATTAAATATCGAATCCCTCAAAAAAGAAAATGAATAAATTAATCATAGCTCTTGTTATCTTAGGTGTGTGCGCAGCTGCCAATATTAAGTGCACTACTGAATAAAAAAAGGCTAAATTTTGTACCTTAGAATACATGCCTGTGTGTGGTGTTAAAGTTAATGCTAATAACAGATTTACTCAAACTAAATCTACTTATGGTAACAAATGCTCAGCTTGTGCAGAAGAAGGAGTTGAATTCTATGCTGTAGGAGAATGTGCCCAATACCCAGAAAATTCTACTTTTTGTCACCCCGACTCTCACTTGAACAAAGCTTGTACAAGAGAATATTTCCCTGTTTGTGGTATGTTCGATGAAACAATTAAATGCATTAAAGCTCCTTGTGGTTCCGACTATTCTAATAAATGTACTTCTTGCATTAATAAGGAAGTTAAGTATTTTGTTCCAGGTCATTGTGCAGAACAAAATGTTAATAATATTGTGTTATGAAGAAAATATATTATAGATAATAAATAGAATTGTAGTATTATATATTAAATATAAAAATATTCTTAAAGAAAGTTTAAAAATATCAATTTTTATTATTTTTTTTTATCAGAAAGCTGATAGAGTAGAAATTAAGTTTATTTCTTTCATCCAAATTATTTCTTGTTCACCAAAGATAAAGTTTGGAGTTAAAAAATTATTCTTTGCTAAGTAAAATGTATTTGAGTAGTATTTTTTCCCTTAATAGTAATCTAAATACTCATCTTTTAAGCACAAAGAAATTAATAAAATTTTTATTTGAAATGTAGCAAAATAGAATTGGTTAGAAAAAAGTAATTTAGAAATAAAATTAGATAAAATAGAAGAACAGAGATAAATAAATTTAATAAAACAAAATTATAGATTAATTAAAAATATCAATTGCATATTGTGCAATTAATTCAAAGTGCTAGAAATTAATATTGCATCCAATATTACTAAATATTGTGACTCAATATCCTTAAAATTTTAAAATTCAAGTATAATAAATCATTTGATTGATCTGAAAAATTCAATCGTTCTGTCTGTAATGAGAGAATAAATTTTGAAATGAAGATTAAACACAATTTAACACCTAGTATTTTACTCCAAAAAATATAAAAAGGATTATAATAGTGGTCTGATCGAGTCAGAAATTTTGGAATCGAGTCAAATCTAAAAAAAATTTTAAATTATTTTTGAATAAAAAAAAATATCAATACTATTTAAGGAGTAAAACCTAATTTACTTTATATATTTAAATCCATAAATAATAATATTTTAGAAAATTAGATAAATAGACGAGTCAACTCGAGTCTAGTCTAGTTTAAAAATTTATTTAGACTCGACAACTTTACTGAATTTATTACTTAAACTCGAGTCATAAGAAGAAAAAATTTTTAAAAAAACTTTTGACTCGAGCATAATAATTACTTAATTCGCGAGGCATAGACTCGAGTCTGCTGACGAGTCATTGACTCGATCAGACCACTAGATTATAATAATAAAAACGATAACAATAAAATAATAATAATAGCAATAAAGTAAATAAATTTAATAGTTTATTTATTTATAATGTGTAAAAATAGATTTTTATATTTAAAGTAAAAACTAGTAATAATATAATTGTTAACAAATTTATATCACCTTATTATTATTTCAAACTCGCTTAAAATTTAATAGAACAAAGTCAAAATACTCTCTTATTACCAGAATTATTAATTTAAATATTTTGCAGATTATTGAAAAAATTCTTAATTACCAAATAAATCAACTTTAAAAACTTCTGATCATAAAAGAATATGAATAAAATAATAATTTGACTTATAATTGTAGGCTTCTGCACTGCTGCTAACTTTAAGTGCACATCTGAAATGAAAGAAAATTAGATATGTACTAGAGAATATTTGCCTGTGTGTGGTTTTAAAATTGTAGAAAGTGGAATTAGTAAATATAGTACTATTAAGGCAACCTATGAAAATAAGTGTACCACTTGTGCTGAAAAAGGTGTTGAATTCTATGTTGAAGGAAGCTGTGATGAATACCCTAAGAATGCTACTTTCTGTCACCCTGATGCTCATATGAAAGAAATTTGCACAAGAGAATTTATCCCTACATGCAGTTTGTTCGATAAAACTATTTCTTGTGTTAATGGCCCTTGCAGTTCTAACTACAGTAATAAATGCATAGCTTGTACTAACTAGTAGGTATCTTATTTTTTATCTGGATACTGTGATATTCAAAAATAATATCATGAATGATTTGTTTTTAAAGTAAAATTCAAATGTGAAATATATTTACAAAATTCATATTTCTAGTATCTTTCAAATTATTGTGACATTGATAATAACAAGAACTATTAGCTTATTTTTAAATACATAGTATAAAGACTATAAAATCAGTCTTAACTATACTATATTTTTATTATTTTTTAATTAATGTAATATTTTAAAGATAGAGTTTATTTAAGGTATTTTCTTATAAAAATAATGATTGTTGTATTAATTTCAGTTCTATAAATTTAAGTTACAGTATGGAGAAAGATTGAGAATGAATTTACTATAACTAAAATTTAATCAAGGTTATTTTTACTAGAAATAATAAATGCCTCAAAATCAAACAATTAATTATTGGTAAATTCTATTAAGTATGTAAGTTAGGAAAATTAATTTTCAACTACCTACCTACCCTATCAAATATAAAAACATGAATTATTAAAAATATTTTAGTTGATTATATGTAATAAACTCTTAGTTACTATATCTTTTGTATTCATACAAATACCAATGTTAAATACCTACAGAATAAAGAAATATGTTTGATATTATAATGTAAACTCTCTACTTTAAGAATTCCTCCTTATTTAAGATCCTCCCCTTGTTTAAGAGCATTAAGAGCCTCTTTTGGTCAAATTTAACAATGTAAGAGGGGTTCTTAAAGTAGAGAGTTTACAGTAATATTTTGGGCTATTAGGTTTGAAAAGTCATTTTAATTATAAATAAAACTAATTAGGTACTATTAATACAATTTTTACTTAGCTTAGAATGATTTATGCCAAATAGACTATGCTAGTAAAAAAAATTAATTTTTTTTCATATTAAGTGTGTATATATGTAATAAAATTTGAGTATCTAATTTAAAATAATAATGACAGCTTTAAAATAATCATAATTCAATATTCATAATCCAAATAAGTAAGTCTTTTAGACTTTATTAGGCGTTTTTTCAAAGATAATCCACTCTTCTTTTTTATCTAATTAAATCTTTAAATATAATAATTAATTACATTTGAATAATAAAAACAAAATTTTTACGATAATAATAATGTAAGTGAAATTAAATAAGGGCATTTAACTAAATCAGCTAATCCAGGTATGACAAAATTACTGATTTCATTAGATCTAATACATAATCAATATTTTAATTGCAATAAATATCCTAAAATTTTATATTGGTTACCTTAAATCGAGTATTAGAATTTTAAGATTTACACATTGTGACAAACAACAGCCCAAAATTGCCGTACCATAATCTCCAATTAAGTTATTACTATGATTGATAAAAAATAGAGAGTAAATTTAAAAGTAAGAAAAATATTAAAAATTTTATTAATTAATATTTACCTCAAACTAAGTAGAATATTATTTAAATTTTTGCATAATGCTATACCAGATCCTAAATTAAAGATTCCATCATCAGAAATTTAATTATCTCTAAATAGGTAGAAGTATTTGAATAGATTTTAGTAGAATTCTTAATAATAATAAATAAATTAGATTACAATAAAAAGAAAGTTAAAGATCTAAGATTTTTAAATTTTAAGAGTTCTTATCCTAATTTTGATACTCCATAATCTCCAATCTGAGTAAAACTATAATATAATTTACCATAACATATTAATAAGAAATAAGGGGAAATGTATATTATTTTAAAAGAAACCTTTTTTCTAAAGTCTAAGAAGCATAGATATTTTATTTCATTGCATCAAGTTATTTGATCAAAAAAGAGAAATGAATAATAATTTTATTTATCTGTAAAACTAAATCTTTAAAAGTTAAAGGTTTTCTTCCTGTTTAATAGCAATCTTTTTTTTATGTTTAATTTTTTTATTTTCAGAAAAATCTTTTGTAAATTTTCTCTATCATGCTACAGTTTGATTTGTTAGTTAATTTAATTAAATTCGAATAAAAAAAGAATTATTTCTAAATATAAAAATAGTTATTCGGATTTTAAATTCAATTTTAATTATTTATTTTTTGTAAACAAAATTGAGTTACATATTTTTTTGAAGGTTAAAAATAATATTTATTTTTTGTAAACAAAATTGAGTTACTTATTTTTTTGAAGGTTAAAATAATATTCTTTTTGTTTAAATAAAAAGTTAAGAAGGTATTGTGAATAAAGTAAGAAAGTAAAAAATTTAAAGAGAAAATTATGAAGACATAAAAATAAATATTACTTGAAATAATATTAACCATTTTAATAACTCAACTATTATTTATATTATCAATATTATTTTCTGACTAGTTATTTGATTTATTTATCTGCTACTCACTAAATCTTGACTTAAGAAGAGAACTGAAAGAAGGACGATGAGGAGTTTTAATTCTATGTAATCCATCAAGATCAGCAGGAATAGATTGAACTTAAGCTAATTACTAATTACTCAATTAGAAGTCATCTTCTTATTCAAACTATTTTTTATTAATGAACATTTATTTGGTATCAAGGATATTGTTCTACATCAGAAGCGCTAATTGATATATTTAATTAAATACAATTTAATATCTAATCTTGGAAAGTACTATTTAAATAAATTACATTTAATCTTTTCTGATATCAAAATAGGAGAATCAAATGTTTTAGCATCACCTATATAAATAAATTAAATATTAATTAAACTGATTTAACAAACAGTTTATTACTTTGATCTCCTTCTTATGACCTTCTTTTAACTAGTAAATTCCTAATTTAAAATAAATATTATTAAATTAATAATTCATTTTATTATTATTATTATTACGATTCATAATTTTAATCTAAATCTTCAACTATAAGCTAGTTCTTATTTTTTACATAATCCTGTTTTTTTTCTTCAACATAGGATATCTCGTCTAATTTAATTTCTTTATCTGTTTATTTTATTTTGAACCACTTGTGGATATGTCTACTTGTCCTTTTCCAAAGGAATGTTGTTCTTTCAAGTGGCACATAGGCAGAATTCTATAAAAAAAATAAATTAATACTAGATTTTTAAATTAATAATTTACTTTTTTCTTAATAAATTTAACAATAGAAGGGAATTTAGATAAAATTTTAATGAGTCTTTCTTGCTATTTAACTATAATTTCATCTAACTTTTTAGTATAGCCCCTTACTAAACATCTAATGATATCGAATACAAAGATTAAGTTGATTAATACCAGCACCGAATATCCAATAAAAATTAGATACTAATATGTATTTTCATAAATAAAAACACCCATAATCATGCTTATAGCACAGGCTTCATTTGCTCTCTAATCTAATCTATTTTGATCGTTTTCTATATAGGGTTTAAATATATATGAGAGGATTAGATAAATAACAACGATCAAGAAACACAAAACTGCTTTAACTTTTGTATCATCATCATAAATATTAACAACTATAGTTAATGCTATCTTTTAGAACATTTTTACAAATTCCCAGAAGTAAGCTCTTCTATGGTACTCCATATACAAATATCCAAATTTATATCTTATCCAAATATTCGAATATATCTATTAGATAAAAAATTTAAGAAAAAAATTGAGTTAAAGTTTATATATTACTTAATTTCTATATTTGAATAGCTTTAGGAAAAAAAGAAGTGGAATTATAACAGCCCATGTGAGAAGAGAAGGAATAATAAGAGTAATTAATTTAAACATATGCTCATCCCCATAGCAAGTTAGGGAGACATTAGCTTTAATATACTGAACATCACCAATCATTCTACAAGAAGAAGTAGCAATAAAAGCAGAAATAACTGAAGGCTATAGGGTAATAAATAAGAAAATTACTGTGCACCAAATA
This sequence comes from Tetrahymena borealis, assembly GCA_000260095.1. NCBI lineage: Eukaryota > Ciliophora > Oligohymenophorea > Hymenostomatida > Tetrahymenidae > Tetrahymena > Tetrahymena borealis. The sequence continues at coordinate 235,821 of JH651320.1, forward strand.
TATCCTATATTCTTACGAACTTTTTTTATAGCCACTCCAATAGAGTAAGCAATGATAGCAACAAATACATACATAGCAGGATTTATAAGTTACCAAATTAATCTAAAATAAACAACATGAATACTAGACATTGACCTGAAGAAACAATCCATAGATACACTCATTTATTGGGATGGGTTACCTATTGCATCAGTAGTTTCAGTAAAGAATGACGGAATCGTTAACTTAAATGTAAATAGGACTGAAATAACCTGCAAGCACAAAAAATAATAATTAAGATAAAAAATAAATAAATAATAAATAAAATGTGTACTTAAAAGTAGCTTGTTAGTATTTTCAAAAGCACTCCTGATTGGTTTTTAGAGTTGCTTGATTTTCCTCCAAGAATGATTTTAGCTTTAATCAAAATAGATACCATAATAAACTCTTAAACTTGCAATATTGTAGCTTTTACTGATAATAGAGTAGAAAGGAGAGTCCAAATAGTAATAATAACAACCTTTTGAATATTTCCAGAAACTTAAGAACATTTACCGCAGGTATAACTAGCGCTTAATGCATATGATTCGCCCCATACTTCACCTGTTATATCGCATTCTTCACAAAGAGCACCTTATTTTTTAAAAATTTATTTTATTTCAAATATAATTGAGTATATTATTTATAAATAATATTTTAATGTAGAATATTAGATTTAATGTGTAATTGATTACCAATATGACCTTAAAAGCAAAGCTAATTTCCTCTACCACCAATACAATTACTTTATTAATTTTAACATTCTACAATAACATCTGATAAATTATTCTTCCTCCAATATCCAGCAGAAACGACTATTTAATCATAGCCTGGACAATCATCTACTCCTTTTTTCGGACAACTTAAACATTAAGTAGCACCTAATTAAACAGAGTATTTATGTTTTGGACATGCATAGCATTATCCACTCATTTCATCATAAATCTCACCATAGGTACCTATTTAGAAAATATTTATATAAAAGAAATTTCTAATTTAAAAGCCTTAATTACACGCCCTTGTATGAAGTTCGAGAGGAAAGTAATAGCTTCCATCGTATCCTGTAATTGAACCAAGATTATTGACAATAGGTATGCTGACTGAAGATGAAGAGAATTTAATTTTAATAATGCTAGGTGGCTATCCAATTAATATTAAATTTGTAAAGTTAAAACCTCCTACTATTTCATTGAATTAAGCAATTGGATTTCCAACTATTTTTACAGACTCATCCATTTCTTCATTTATTTAATAATTTAATGACACCATACATGTAGCTTCTTTCTAATTTCTGATAATTTTACCATCAGAACCTATTAGTTAAACTAACAAATTACCAGGATTCTAGCCTCCAGCAAAATTTTTAATAATTGGAGTACTATCTCCTTATTAATAAGAAAATATTTTGCCATTAAAAATTATCCTCAACGAAATAGCTTATTCTGCCTTGGAACTTCCATAAAGAGATGCAGAATTTTGATTAAATACACTTGGAGAGGTTAATATAAATTATGGACTTATACCATGAATAGAGTATGCACCTTTTATAAAAAAGAAGAGGATTGTGAAATTAATTTAAATCGAACAAATTAAACTTACCTCCAATCCCTCCAAAATTATTATTAAATGTTACTCCAGAAAAAACTACTTAAATCTTAGATCCATTTTCTTAATAAGAGTATAAAGCACCTCCTTCCTCAGATGAATAGTTATTTGAAAAAGTAGTGTCAAATAAATTCAAAAACGATGAATAGGCTGTAATTGCAGATCCTTTTTCAGCTTAATTAAAAGAAAAGATTGAGTTTTTAATATATGCTTATGGTACTTATGAAAGGATTCTCATTCTTGCATCATCTACCAATACATGATAAAAATATAAAACCCCGTATATTCCTTTATTAAAATTAAAGGTTGAGCCAATAATGTCTACTTTTTTTGTCCATTCGCTAAAAAATATAAATCCTTTAGAAGTTTATACTGTATTATGCTATACTAAGCAATTTTCTAGTGTTAATTCTCCATCTTCTACAAAACTTATTACTTAGGATTTATGAGTTGCAAATTTCTCAAAAATAGTATTATCTACTTTAAATTCCTTGTGTGACACGTTTGAAATAGTGGTTCCTTAAAAATGAATTATATCACAATAGATGGTATCAATCATAGGGTAGGTGATGAGCTAATAATCAGTAATTACACTTCCTTCATCATGCCATTTTAATAAGTGGGATAGCTTAAATAAATGCTAATATTTCAATCCTGTAAATACCAGATATTTAGTTACAAGTGTACCTTTTGAAATCCATATCTATGAGTGATCTTAAAATGAGTTTGATAGCATAGGATCAGGTATGCCCGAAGGAGCTAATTTATTTTTTATATAATCAAATATTAAATCTTAATCAGTCCATTCAACAATAATATTCTCTAAATGTATGCTCGATAATTCGTTGATTTGCTAAGCATAAATAATAGAACCCATAGGAGCATAAGCATTTAAAATTTAACTATTTTTAAAAACAATAGTTGATTCTCTAGATGCAGAATCTATTAATAGAACGCCCCCAGCAGTTCTTCCAAATATATTTTCGAATAGTGCTCCATCAATTAATAGATCCAATTATGATTCTCTACAATCAATATAAATAGCAGCTCCTTCACCTTCTACTAATAAACTTGTGCTTGACTTTAAATCTTAGAATTTGGATTTACCTATAATTTTTATGGTTCCAGGTTCAACTGTTTTTAAAAACAAACCACTACCTAAATATAAATAAAAATATATAATATTGTATAATTAAGTAAAAAATAGAGTTATTACCTCTATTTGCAACTCCATTTTCTAGAGTTATATCATAAAATATCATAGAATTGGCCCTAGCATTAATGAATCCACCATTAGTTTAAATATCTTTGTTTGAAAAATCTATATTTGCGTTTCTCATAAGAGTATTGTGTAATTCTAGGTTACTAACAATAAATACCATACCATTTTAGGTAAATGAACTAGTAGTATCTATAATTAGAGAATCAATTATCTTTAAATTAGACGAAACTGAATCTACAAGTAAAATTGAGCTAGAAGAAATTGAAGAGACTCTTATTTGAATTGGTAAAATAAGAGAAGATAGGGCTTCTATTCTAGAAATATTAATTTCTAATGGATAAGGACTCTTGATGAATATTAGTGAGACTTATTAATTAGGGTCGCTAATGAAGATTACTGAGTTAGTTAATAAGAAATTATCAATATTAATTGGAGCTACTTTACTAGAATCTTCATCCTTTACATCATCATTGCATTCAATGATATATGGAGATTTTTGATACCCAACATAATTCTTTAATATAATATTACTAAAGTTGAGAGAGCTTTAGCAATACTTAAGGTTTATACACAATCCATGTACTTTCGATTAATCAAATTAGCTTAATACATCATTAAATTATTTCATTATCTAATAATTTGTATCTTGCCTATCTCCGCATTCAAAATCATTAATTTCTATTGTATTAGGATTGTAAATATGTAAGCCTTAAAACTTATAATTGCCATAAATTTCAAAATCTATCATAGAAATATCTTCAATTTATTAGAGTTTCATAAAGTACCAGTTATTTTAAAGGATGGTTGATGATGTAATGATATCTTCTATAACCACGTGATGCATCTTTACGTTTAATAAAAAGTTCTCTGGGTTATAAGGTGCCTGTAAATCAAAGAAGCAAACAAAAACAGAGAATTATGAAGAAGATGTTGATAAATCACATTTAATCTATTATAAAATTAGAGAATTAAATTTTTTTCAAAAAAATAAATATTACTTCTTTGATATCTATATTTTAATATCTGTGATTGATTTATTAATCTTCAACTACAAGAAGGGAATACTTTGGAGTTGTGAACATAGTAGTTTTTAATAAATGAAATAATTAACTAGGATCATTGGGATCATTTTCTACAATAAGTCCATCTAAAGAAAGTAAATTTGTGCATATTAGTGAGCTTGTTGTTTTCTTAGTTTTAGCTTCAAAAGGACCTTAGAATTTCCAATTTGATCCTTTGAATCTAATTGCATTCATCATGAAAACAATATAAGAGTCCTCCATTATTAAACCTTTCATAAAGATTTCATTCATATCAATCTATATTAAAAATAATTAAGATCATTAGTATTAATTAAATAATAGCTAAATAAATTTACTCTAATTAAGGATCTTTTAAGGCCCTCTTTCTCCTTAATAAAGTAACTCTCTTTGAGATTGATATTAATGAGCTATAAATTAGAAAATACCAATGAAGAGTTTGTATGATTCAAGCTAAATATAGATGTTTAAGAAAAATGAAGATCTTTAAAAATAGCATAATATATATTAGTAGTCATTCTAATGTTGTTAGTTATAGGATCAAAGAAGTTAATATTTGGGGGATAGTAAATATTATTTAACTAAAAGTTTTATAGAGAAAGTAACTCCAGACTTGGAGCAATTAATTAAAAGTGTTATCCTGAACCTTTTTGATTATAATGTTCTAATTAATCATCTAAAGAATTTGTATTGGAAATTGAGCAATCTATAAAATATACTCTCGTTGGTAAAAGAACATTTTTCAAAGCTATGAAGAATGGCAACTTTTATTAATTCAAGTCTATATTCTATAAAGGGTACAAATCAATATTCTTAAATTCAACAGTTAAAAATTAGCTAAAAGAAATATTATCCTGTATGTAGAGAGCCATTCTCTTTTACCCAATTGTTGAAATATCTCCTGTTAACATAGTGGTAACGGTAACCTTAACATCAGTTAGAGTAGGTATCATTTCCATTGCTTCTGTTAAGAATTCTAAAGTGAAATTAATTTTGATTGGATCTAGTTCAGTTGTTGAACCCGTTTTATATGAACTGACAAATATGATATCTAATACAATCTCTTCTACTCCTTCTTCAGAGAATAAAATAAATGCATCATTAATTTCTAGAGCATGCCTCATATTTATAAGCTAATTTCTATTTTCAGATTGTAAAAAGGCTATTGAATAAGCATTGTATCCTTAAAATGAACTTGATTAAGATGGGGTGAAATTATTTTAGAAATACTCTTCAATATCAATATGTTATGAAATAGTATTATCGAAAAAGTAAGGTATTCTAACCCTATATTTAAAAATGAAAAACATTAATTTATTTTAAAATTAGTAAATTAGGAGGATCTAAAATTTATTGAATTTTATTGTTACCTCTTTTTGCACCCTGTATTAGTTTAACATACTTAGCATTTCATATTAAACGAATTGTAAAACATGAACCTCTGGGTATATTAAGGTACTTATTAAGAAAAATCTGAATCGATTTTTCTGCATTGATTTGCCTTAGTCCATCTAACTTTTCCATTGAATCTATCAGAATGAGTATGATAAGGATTTCTTTCTATTTTTTCTAATTAAGGTAACTCTACGCAATTAAGTTCATAGTCAGAACACTATTTATTTAATATATTATTATTTTTTTTAATGCAAATTAATATATAATATTACTTAAAAGCAACCACCTTTTGAAGAATTCTAAGATGCCTTTACTTATAAACCACTTTTTAAAATAGATTATCCTTAACATTAGGCACACTAAGGAGTTCCTAATTTAATACTACAAGACTTGCAGCTATTTAGACAACCTAAACATTCTCCTAAAGATTATAAGTTATTTAATAAAATATTAGCAATTTAAATTCATAAATAAATTATTAGAGTTACCAGTCCAAGGATTAAGAATATTAGGAGAATCGCATTTTAAGCACCAAGGTGATTGCTCTATTAATAGCTCATCTGTATATACGGTCTAAGTTTCTATTATCAAAATTACTTTAAATTCCTATAAAATTAATTTACCTTCATCAAAAAATGGTCTTGCTATTTATAGATAATCAATCATATTAAATCTCCAATTCCACTAGGTACAGTCTGAACAGATATCAGTCTAGTCACATTTCAGGCATTATTGTGCATGGTAAGAGGGATAGCCGTGATAAGATTCGTCTTATCCTTAATTACCTGAATATTTGACACAACTTAAACAGTAAGTACTTTCTTGGTTATTAGAATCACTTTACTTTACATATTATCCACAGTTTTTCAAAAATCCAGGATCTATTTAGAAAATAAATATAAAATAAAATAATCCAAAATAAGATGTATAAAAAATACCATCATCTGCAATAGCTACACAGAATCCTGAAATTTAATCTGCAACATAACCATTAATACATATAATACATTTATCCTCTACCTACGATAAACAATTTTAAATTGCATTAGCCTCACCTATACAAATAAATTAATTCAATGACAATTATAGAAGATTTTAAATTAATGATAAGTAATTATGTTGGAAAAAAATTAAATCAACTCTTTGGTTTTTTACAATATTATCTATTAAAAAACTGAAATAATTACATTGACCAGAACTGTTTCTTTTATACCCATTTTAGCATATAGCACAATATTTCACATAAGGAGAGTTGTCAACCCTCAAATCAGAATCGTCCAATTCAAAGTTATGAACATTTAGAGTGTAATACTAATCCTAGCTATTCACACTCCCGATAAGGCCATAAATGCATTTCCTACAATTGAGGATATCGCAATCTTCACATCCCCCTAATGTGTTTAGAAATTTGGAATCTTGACAAACTCTACATCTTTTTTAGAAATCCCCTTATTCACTATCTTTTACAACTCTTGGATTTATAGTATGAATTTCTTTTCCATTAATTGTTGAACTATAATCACATCTAATACAATTACTATCACAAGTCTCACATTATTTTAAATCTAATGTAGGAATCATCATTTCATCTAATTTAATTGTAGTAATCTAATTTCCATTTACTCTAAAAAATATGAATAAAATTTATAGATGAAGATAGTAAAAAAATGAGAATCAAGAGATTTAATAATTAATAAAAATTTGTTGTTATTATAAATATTATAAAGGGAGAAATTAACGTTAAATGAGTATTGTATTTGATCAGATTTGGTGGAAAAAGCGTTATAATCAAAAACAAATAATTTATATTAATTAAATTACGTATGAATTTAAACATCACTGCAAAATTTGCATCTAAGAGAAATGGTTCCTAAGTTTGCTATTTTATAAAATTCAACTGGATTTTCAGAGTAATTTCTACCTGAATCATCTCCATAGAAACAATTCTGACAATTTTGAATAGCAGAGCAAGGTGTACACGTACCTAAATTATTTAGAGCATATCCATCAAAGCAGACTACACATTAAATTTCTCTTTCAGCATTTCTTATACATCTTTAATTTGTAAAAAAAAAATTAATGTTCTTTCAAATGTTGATTGGTAAAAAAATAGTTAATCAAAGTTTGTTTAAAAATTAATAAAAATTTTAATTAATCAATTTTATTATATATTATTATTTACTTTTTGCAAAAACCATCTTGATTACACTTTGTACATGTATTTAAATTCCAAAAATAACCCTCTTGGCAAATAACAGCTCTCTGCAATTCTTCTTTAATAATTTATCTATGGAATAAATTACAACCTGCTTCTTCTACTGTCTCACCACAAAATTTAAAACACCCTTCACAATGTTAAGTGACTGAAGTGATAACATTATTTACTAAGCTATAAAACACAAAATAAAGTTCTATTTATTATTTTTCTTTTTTCATCAAGACATCATTTGCTGGATCTAAAGAATTCTCATCTTCAGCATTAATTGTATAATCATAAGTGCATTTTCTATTATTCAGCCTAGCATTAATTATAAATTAAATTGAAATTATTCATAGGTGTCAATTCAAGAAATTGTTACCAAGTATTTGGATCATCTACACAGTCTCCACAAGGAATGTATGCTTGTGAGTTGTTTGTAGCAGCAGAGTAACCAGGACTATATTATCGCAATTTTAAAATAAGTAGAAGTAATAAAAAGAATATAAAAAGGGTTTTATTTACCATTCAACACAAATATACTATTCAGCAGTATATCCCTCATCTTTATCGAATTCTGAAGGGATTAGATAAAGAAAATACCCTAATTGGCATCTAGTACATGATTTAATTCCTGTGTGGCTGGCAGGGCATTCAGTACAATTAACCATATCACAACTTAATGGGATTTCCTATATTCTATAGAGTAATTTTTGAGTTAAAATGAATAATAATTGTCATGTTTGTATGAATATTTCTTTTTAGAAAATGCTGTAAAATTTACTCTGTGATATCAAAAGTAGAATTTCCCAACTAGAATAATGCTAGTACTAAAATCCAAATATATTTTTTGCTTAACATTTATGTTAGTCCGTAACTCCTTCTATTAAATTAGATTATTACTATTTTTGCAAATTTTTGTTTCAATTTTGATAAATTATTGTAAATAAGAAAGGATTTTTAAATTATTTATAAAGAATTAATTGTCTCTATAAACAAAAGCGCTTCATTTAAAATATGAACTTTAACATATTTTAGTTAATCGATAATTTTAAAATGTTATGAAATTTTATTAAAAGTTTGCTATCATATTAAATGATTAACTTAATAATTTATTAATAATTTTAGCATATTCATTTTGCCATAACCTCAAAATTAAACTTAAACACTAAATTAACTTAACTAAATCAAAGTATTTTAATAGAATATATTAAGCAAATTTAAGTTTCCAAAACAATTCTATATATATAATATTTTATTTATAAATTAAGGTATTTTTTGTGTAAATGAATCATAATCCTTTCCTAATTTCTTTAGAGTTTCTTTAATTTCTTTATTTCATATTTTTTAAATATAATTTAATTTAGAAATTAAATTAATATTGTTATAATTTTTTCAACAGCTACTCATACAATTTAAATTAAAGATTTTAAGTAAGATTGTAATTTTGTTATTGAATGTGCTATATTTTGCTAAATGTCTCTTAAATACTTAAATTAATATTTGAAAATCATTTATCTAAAAGAAATAAGAAATTTTTTATCAAAATATAATAAATAGCAAATAGAATATTTTTCAATATTTATTTATTCCAATATTTTTAGATATATTTTTTATTTTGGGCATTTATTCAAGTTTCAAAAATATTCTCTTAGAAAATCCAACTGTATAAAATTATTTAGGTATAACTTTTTCGATTTTATTCTCTTTACAGAAATACATTTTAAATTATTACTAATGTCAAAATTTTATTTATGAAACAGTAAAATACTTTATTAAAAATATTAAATATTTTGTATAGATTTTTATTAAATTAAAATAAGAGGAAACACACTTACAGTAAAAATTTTTACATGTATTAAAGGTGATTGAGGAATAAAAAGTAAATAACTGTAAATAATAAAAACTACCATTGTTTAGTTACATAATATTAATAAATTAATACTTTCTTTTATGTAAATTATCAATTAGATATTTTAGAGCATAAATGAAATATTACAAATTTAATTAAAAATTTTTGAATAATTAATTTAATAATACTAATTAATAATCATTTATATTAATTAAATTTGCTTTTATTATATTCAGGTGATTTATTTAATTATTGGGAATTCTCATTTAACTTAAAACTTAGTTGCTCATCAGCAAAAATAGTATCTTTGACTTCATCATCTTCAGTTCTATAATCTAAAAATATATTTTATAGTCAATTACTAATTGGATATTAAATTACTTATATTTGGAGAATAATCAATCTTCTATTATTGGCCAGAATATTCACTAGGTAATACTTTTGTACAAATATAATTAAGATAAAAAATTTATTATTATAAAATAATTAAAATACATTGGATTTATTTTATAAGAATTTAATCGCTCTAAATTTAATTGAACTTCTCTGATTCCCTTTTAATTTAAAATCATTATAAAATACGCAATCATTTTATTATATATTATACAGTAATCCATTATCAGATTAGGTCCTGATGATACGCTATTTCAAAGAATCTCTAAGGTCAATTGGAGGATACTTAGTGTTAAAGAACTTAAATTCACAATTTTTTCTCCTTTCTATAAAATATTGATGTACATATTTGCTAGTGAGATTCCATAAATCAACCACTCTTTCTGATGAAACATATTTTTCATGCTTTTATTTATAATTAGTTATTTTTAATATATATTTAAAACTTTTAAAAATCTCTTTTCATGATATTACAGTTCCCATCTCCCTCTGCTAATTTTTTATAAAATTATTATTAGAGGGAAGGGGGTAAGGCAGGGATATCATTATACAATTATACAGAAATATTGTAGGTTAATTACTAATTATTTAGTATTAATAATGAAAATAATAGAGAAATCTGTTACCTTTTTTTCAAATTTAGCTTATATTTTAGGACATTTAGAAAATAGTTTGATAATTTTTTGATGCTGTTTTTCAATTTAATCATCAATAGTTTTTGAATATCCTCTGATGATGCATCTTATTATATCATAAACAAAAGCACAATTAATAAAAATGAGAACTAAATATCCTAAAATAATTAGGTAATCATAATTATTCTCATAAATAAAGACACCCATAATCATACTAATTGCACAAGCTTCATTAGCTCTACGATCTAACCTATTCTAATCTTCTTCAAAATATGGTTTAAAGACATATTAGAGGATAAGATAAATTATAACTGTTAAGAAGCAAAGTACAGCCTTTACTTTAGTGTTGTTATCATAGATATTTATGATGACTATAAGAAGAATCTTCTAAAACATCTTTACAAACTCCCAAAAATAGGCTCTTTTTCTATACTCCATATACAAATAACCAAATTTGTATCGAATCCAAATATTAGTATAAATCTTTTTCAATAAAGTAAATAATTAAAATTATGATTCATTCATTATTCAATAAAATAATACATACCTTTTACCTGCAAGTATAAAGTTTCACAAAGAAAATAATCGGGATAACAAAACCCCAAACCAGTAAGCAAGGGATTATTAACACTAAGAGATAATTAATATGATCTTTTGTATAACACTCTAAAGATACATTAGCTTTAATATAAAGCACATTAGCAACATTTCTACATGAAGCAGTAGAAATGAAAGAAGAGATAATTGAAGGTTGCAATGTAATAAAGAGAAAAATGAAGGTGCACCAAATGAAACTAGAGTTCTATCTAATTTATTTGAAAAGTACACCAATTACATATATCATGATACAGACAGTGATAAAAATAATAGGGTTTAGTAGCTACCATATTAGCCTAAAGTAGACTACATGCATTGATGAAGGGGCCATTGCTAAGAAAAAGCAATCCATTGACACACTCATCTATTAAGAAGGATTACCAACAGCACTTGAAGTATGCTCGAACGATTTAGGTAGGGTCAATTTAAATGTAAAAAGCACAGAAATAACCTTAATAGTGTTTTTATAAATTGGTTATGGTATAAAATTAAGTTTAATTTGATGTGAATAAATAATATATTTATTACTTAGAAATAACTTGTTAGAATTTTAAGGAGAACTCCTGCTTAATTAACCTAAGAATTTGATTTAATAGGAAGAATGCTTTTGGCCTTAACACATACTGTGTGCACGATATGTTATTAAATCTATGTTACAGTTGCCTTCACTGAGATAAGTGTGTTAATTAAAGTCCATACCGAGATGAGAATAACTTTCACTAAATTACCTGAAATTTCTGAGCATTTGCCACATTAATATGAACCACTTAAAGCCCATTGAGTTCCCCATTTATCTCCGTATAAATCACACTCTTCACACAACGCTCCTATTTTTTTTAATTATTAATTTTAATTAAGTATTATTTATATGAAAAACTATAACAATACCTATATGGCCTTCATAGCATAGATCATTACTAATCCCACCTATGCAATTTGCTTGTAGATTTGTACACTCTTCAATTAAATCAGATGTCGAGTTTTTTCTCCAAAATCCTTCTTCTACATTTAATATATCATACCCAGGGCACTCATTTACACCTGTCTTAGGGCATGTTAAACACATTTCTGAACCAATAACCAAAGAATATTTATGTTCTGGACAAGGATAACATTTTCCTGTTGTTGGTTCATATATTTCTCCTATGATACCTATATTAATTTAAAATAATGTTAATATACTCAACAATTTTTGAATATATTTACAAGATCTCATTTAGATTTCAAGAGGAAAATAATAAGATGTATCATATCCAGTCACAATACCATTTGAATCTTTAATAGGGATTATGATCTTAGATGATGAGAATTTTAATTTGATTGAATTAGGAGGTTTAGCAATAAAAATAATGGAAGTGAAATTAAAACCTTTGATATGTTCATCAAATGTTGATATTGGATTGCCTACAATTTATACACTTTAATCTTTTTTTTCTGTTGCTTAATAATTTAATTAAACAGTGCATGTAGATCCTTAGATTAGTACAATTTTCCCATCTGACCCTATTAGCTATACTAACAAAGAGCCTGGATTCTATCCACTTCCATAGAATTTTATAATAGGAATAGTATCCCCAGATTTGTAAGTATATTATTTTCCATTATAGATTATTCTAAGAGATGTTGGAGATTCTGCATTGTTTTACCCAAAAAGCGAGGCCACATTCATATTATAAATAGTTGGAAAGTTTGGTGGATATGTAGGGTTAGTTCCAATAACAGTTAATGCTCCTATTAATAAATACAATTTAAATAAAAGTGATCTTAAAAAAAAACTTTTCTATTAATTTATACAATCTAGAAATAAAATTATTTACCTCCAACTGCTGCAAAATTCTTAGAAAATGTTAAACCTGAGAATGTTATTTATATCCCTTAAGTGTTAGGTTAATATGAATAAATAGCACCACCACTATCAGCTGAGATATTGTTATCAAAAGTAGAATCAAATATATTTAAATAGGTAGATAAAGCAGTAATAGCAGATCCTATTTTGGCTTGATTAAAAGAAAAGATGGAACCTGTTATTGTAACTTATGGCACTGTGGCTAAATTTCTTTATATTTTTTCCTAAAATTATTTGTAATAATAGAAATCTACTTCTTAAATATCATCTTCAAATTGTATTCTTGTTTTATTATATTAGTTTTTGTCATATTAGCTTGATAGAATTCTTAAATTAGTATTTGGTACAGTCGTAGATCCTTACTAGAAAAAAAATGCCCCATATAAACCAATATTATTGCTAACTGTTGACTTTTCAATACTCACAACATCAGTCCACTTCTTAAAGTAAACAAACCCAAATAAGGAGAGTACTCTATTATTTGAAAAATTAATGGCAGAATAAGAAATTGTAGAGTCATCAGAATGATGTACAACGCTTGTTTTATCAGTAGAAAATAAACTGAATAGAATAGAGTCAGTTTCATATTCAAAATGGTAAACATTTTGAATTGATGTGCCAATAAAGTTTATTTTTTTAGAATATTTGGTATATATTAAAGGATATGTGCGCATACCATAATTTTATATCTAACTATTATGGTCTTCCCAAACTTCAATATTTAATAGACAAAATAGACTCTAATATCTCAAATTTGAGAATATTTAGTTAATAGTATAAAGTGATCCTTTAGAAATCCAAATTTAGCAATGAGATTAATAAGCTGAAGTTAAAATTGGATCTGGGAATTCATCTGATAATAAGTCATTTAAGATAAAATCTAATATCTCATTTTAATCTTGCCATTCAAAGATATTGTTTTCTAAAGTTATTTATGATAATTTGTTTGTTTATTATGAATATAATAAAGAGGCTGAAGGAGCATACACATCGATAAATTAACTATTCTTTATATATAATGAGGTTTAAAATGAAGAAGATTCAATATAAATAGCCCCTCCTACAGATCTAGCAAAAACCTTTTAAAAGATAGCACCATCTACTGTTATTTCTGCTGCAGAATCTTTGCAATCAAAATAAATAGCTCCACCCAATCCATCACTCATATTAAAAGTAGTAGTTTTCAAATTATAGAATTTGGTAGTTCCTAATATTTTAATAATTCCAGGTTTTATTGTCTTTAGATACATTCCACTTCCTATGAAATCATAAAAATAAATTTAAGAAATATACCATAAAATTGCTTTTAAAATTCTGGATTAATTGATAAAAATAATGATAAAACAGAAAATTTTAAGAATATTTCTGCTGGGATAATAAATATGGGAAAGATACTTTAATTCTTAAGAACTACATTATATAGTTATATTTCTAATAAAAAATAATGAGAAGAATAAATTATATTTATTTAATTTATTAACATTCAAATAAGATATTTATTTATTTACCTTTATTTGCAACTGAGTTTTGAAGTAAAATGTCCTAGAAGATCATAACTTATGCCTTTGCATTAATGAATCCACCAATTGTTTGAACATCTTAATCACTATAATTAATATTACCATTAATGAATTAAGAATTAATAAAAGATAATTATTTAATAGTAAGTTGCATAGCATTTTAAGAGAATACGCATTCAGTATCTTTAATATAAGAATTCTTAATAAAAAGATGAGATGATATTGCATCAATCAAAAGAACAGAGCTTGAAGGTTAAGAGGTAGTAAAAATATCAATAGGTGTAATAACAGTACTTTAAACTCTTAGCTCAGACATTTAAATCTTGAAAGCATATTCACTATTAATAATAAGAGGTGATACAGTAATATCGGGGTTTATTAGAAATATGACAAGATTGCTAATATTAAATTTATTGATTTTTAATGGAATAGGATTAGTTGAATTTGGATCCTTGATATTTTCAGTACATTAAATAAAAAAAGGGGGTGATGATAATCCCATGTAAAATTAAAGAATAAGATTGCTCAAACTAAGGTTATCTTTACAATATGTTATATGCATACAATATCCGTGGAGAATTTATTAGTTAAGATTGCTATATGTTCCACTAAAATTTTTTATGCTATCGTAATTCACATTATCTTTGTCTCCACAGGTAATATCTGTACCTTTAAAATCCACTGGATCATAAACATGTATTCCTTAATATTTATAATTTCCTAATAGCTATACTCTATTCATGTCTAAGCTATTTATTGTATGAAGAAAGATTAGTTGCCATCCTTTTTGAACTATCATTTCTTATGTTTTAGTGCTAATTATTGCAATATCATACATTTTCACATTTAAATAATATTATTTTGGATTATAAGGTGTCTTAAGATTGAAGAAACAAACATAAGAATCTATATTTGTATTTAAAGGCATTTCACACGATGTCTAATTGAATAATTATTAAATTATAAATATTCAACTTATACCTTATATTATAATGAAACTTATTAGAAAATTTTGTAATTACCTCAGTAATAGTAACACCAACGTATCTGTGATTTATTTAAAGATCTTATTTAACGAGTAAAGAATAAGGAGGAGTTTTAAAAAGTGGAGATTTAAATAAGAGAATATTTTTTGTTGAGTCAACTTAATCGTTCTGTAATATTAGATTATTTAGGGAAATTAAATTAGTTGTAAAAACAGAAGTTGCTATAGTTTTTGAAACACTGCTAAAGGGCCCTGTTATTATCCAATCACTTGCCAAAAATCTTACAGCATTCATTATAAAAATTAAATGAGAGTCTGTAAGAGATACATCTAATAAGCTAAACTTATGAATATCAATCTTTTTAAATTATTTAAAATTTAGCTTAATTTTGTAAATAAAATATAATTTTACTCTTATTAATGAAGACTAAAGGCTATCTAATTCTTTAATTAAGTAAGCTTCTTTGAAGGAAACACTGCTAAGAGAAAACTAATTAAATTAGATCTAAGAATATGTATTGTTTAATCCAAAAATAATAATATTAGAAAAGTAGAGATCACTAAATATAGTACTTGTAAGGGTGTAAGTAAACTAAATATTAGAGCTACCTGGGTCATAAAAGTTTTATCCAGGAGGAAAATAAATGTTTTAAAGAGCAAAGTTAGTTAATGTAAGAGACTCTAGCATGTCAACTATTAATTAGAAAAAACAGCCTTAACCTTTATCTTTATAGAAAGAATACTATGCAGAAGCAGTATCAAAGCTTGATATAACAGAATTTTTAAAAGTAACTCGAGCTGGTAGAAGAGTATTTGTTAAACTAATATAAAATGGCTAAATAAGGGCATTTGGATCATAAATAACAAGAGGTTTAAAATCAATGTTTTTGAAAGTTAGATCAGTAAATGAATCAAAATTAATTTCATCTTTCAGGTAAATAAGCAATTTATTTTAACCAACGCTTACATAATTACCGGTCTCCATAGATTTAAATTCAGCTCTAACTTTCAATAGAGTTGGAATCATTTCCATTGCTTAAGAAACAAATGATAAATAGAAGTTAATAACTATAGGAGAAAGAATCTTTGATTGTCTAGCTGCTTCATCAGCAAACTTGCTAACAAAAATAATTTCAAAGAAAATTTCTTCAACACCTTCTTAACTATATTCAATATATTTATCATTAAGTTCTAGAGTTTATCTCATATTAATTTCTTAGCTAAATTGTTATGATTGCAATAACTTTAATGATTTTGTACTATAACCTTAGAAATTAGATGACTAACCTAGAGATTGCATGTATAAGCCAATATCTATATCACTATTAATAGTGTCATCGATAAAGAAAGGAATTTTTACTCTTTTATAATTAAATGTAATTAATAAAATATTTAAGCATTATTTTTTATAATCCTTACATTTTTCTACAAGAAGGAGTTTTACAGACTAAGCATTTCTGATTAAGAGAGTTGTAAAAGACATACCTATTTGCATAAGAAGAGACATCAGTTACTATATCTGATATAAGTCTACACTAATTCGCTCTAGTCCATCTTGCTTTTCCATTAAATCTACTAGATTCTTTGTAGAAGGGATTTATTATCAATTAATCTTTTTAATCTAATTCAATACAGTTTTTCTCATAATCTGAACACTATTTCAATTAATTTCTATATTACTTTCCTTGATAAATTATTAATAAAATATTATTACCACAAAGCAACCTAATCTGGAAAGTGTTTAAGAATAAGCAACATTTAATCCACTAATTAACTTCTGAGGAGAGCTTGGCTTTTAATTACATTAACCACATTGAGGATGACCAAGCCTTACACTACACGCGAAACAAGAATTTTAGCAACCCATGCATTAACCTATAAATTTTATTTAAATATTATTTAAATGAGAATAAATAAATAAATTAATTAATTAATCTACCAGTCCATGGATCTAAAACATGGGTTGAAGGACAATTTAAGCACCATGGTTTAGGAAACAAATTTAAATCATCTTAATAGGTAACTTATTCATCTATTTAATTTAAAAGATTATTAAATATTATATTTTACTTTTTAAATTACCAGATGTAAACTAAGGCATAGCGATAGAAATATATTCATTCATGAAAAATCTCCAATTCCATTCAGTACATTAAGTGCAAATACCTAATTAATCACAGCTATTACATTCTGAATAATAATATGATGGGTATCCATTAGACGTTTCTTAATATTGACTACCATTTTTTGTATAAGTATTGCAACTTTAGCATATATTGAAATTCTAAGCTCCTTAACTATATTAATAATACTATCCACAATTACCTGATTTTAAAATATTAAATATATTATTTTTATCAAAAATAATTTCTTACTAAAAGACTAATCTTATTGAGGAACACATAAGCCATTTACCACAATAAAGTTATTATTGCATATCTTACATTTATTATCTACTTATGAAAGACAGTTTTGAATCTCGTCTGGTGCCCCACTAAATGAAACGCCTTATTTTTATATTTTGTATTAGCTACACTAAAGATAATAAGATTAGGAAAATACATGATAACTAATTAGAATCAGTTTTGTATCCAATATCACACACAGCACAATATTGAGCATTTACTCCTGGTGGTTAATTGTTGCTATCATAGTCTCTAACTTCATAATTATATATATTTAATGTATAGAATTGATTTCCATCAGTTTTAGTTTTATCACCAAATATAGCATACTTACAATTTGCTATCTTTTAAACACATTTTCCCAAATTATCAACTATGTAACCGCTATTACAAGTACGGCATTTCAATGATAAATCTCCTACATTTTCAGCTGGCACAATTCTTGGATTTAATGAATGAATTTCTAGAGAGGATTTAGAACTATAATCACATCTTAAGCAATTAGGAATTGAATCACATTTTATACATTCTGTTAAATCTAGATTAGGTACAATCATTGTATCTTATTTCACTGTCTTTATTTCCTTTCCATTTACTCTAATTTAGAAATTCATAAAAAGTTAACAAAATATCTTACTTTTTGAATAATTTTCTTACAAATTTGTAAGAATTAAGCCACATCTTTTACATCTCAATTTTGCATTCTAATAAAGTGGATTTTTAATGAAAGTATGAGGGTCAGAAGATAAATCCTTTCCTTTATCATCTCCATAGTAGCATTCAAGACATAATCTCTAGTTATCAATAAAGCAAGACTCACACTTACCATAATAATTCACTGTATAACCACTATTACAAACAAGACATATTAAAGTTATATTATCTTCATCCAATTTACACCTTTTTTATCAAAATCATTTAAATCAATAGGTTTTTCTATAAACTGATAAATTTAAATATTATTACTTAGAACAAGTATCATCATTGGAGCATTTAGCGCAACTATTTTTCTACCAAAAATAGCCGCTCCTACAAACTACACTAGATTATAGCTATTCCTTTTAGGTAGGTGGATTAAATTAATTGCAATTATTAGTGGTATTACTAGAATCTCCACAGAAATAATCACATCCTATACATTCCTAAGTATTAGAGGTTGAATTTATACCATCAAATGAACCATAAATAAAATATAACTTCTTTTTTTTATTATCTACTCTCATCAATACGTTGTTTGGTAAATTATCTGTATTCTCATAAGTGTATTCATATGAACATTATCTCTTTTCAGCCCTTTAATCATAAATTATAAATACTTATTTTTCAACTTTTTAAATAAACTAATTTGCATAAATAAACACTTTAAATTGATAAAATTTAGAAAAACGTATTTAAAAGAATATTGTTCAAATTTTATGATTATGATCTTTTTCTAAAATATAAAATGAAAAAATGCAAAAATATTTATTGTTTTTACCATGTATTAGGATTATCAACACAATCTCCACAAGGGATTTTACTGAGCTTACTTGGATCATAACCTGGGCTGTAAATATTATACAATTTTATTTAGTAAATAGATAGTAAAATCAAATTATTCCATACCATTATACACAAATATATTGCTCTTTAAGTAGACCTTAATCAATATCAAATAAAATAGGTAACTAATAGAGGAAGTATCCTAATTAACACCTATTACATGACATAATTCCATTAATATCAGCAGGGCAATCAGTGCAATTAGATATGGAGCATGTCAAGCTTAATTCAGTAATCTCTCTTTATATTTTTAAAAATTAAAATAATATAATGGTTACTTCTACTTGAAAAAATTAGAGGGTATTGTTTTAAATAGTAAATAATGAGGAGATTACACATCAGCTATAACTTTATGTAAATAACAAAGCAGTAATATTATAAGCTAATTGATATTTATCATAATTTTAGGTCACTTTCTCAGAATAAAGTAAATTTTTTTCCAGCTTTATCTTTTATGAGTTTATTAAATGAAAATCAAAGTTTAAGTTTATTTATTTAAACAAATAGTAATTATTTGAAGGAATAATGTTCTTAGCGTTAATTAAAATAACATAATCTTATCTTTCTTAGATTAAATTGATTATAATAATTATTAACCTTATAATTAAGAAAAGCCTTTCGGATTATCTAAATAAATAATAAGTTAATTCCTTTTAAATTAACCATTTATTCAAATTTTTCCTAACCAAAACATCAATAGTAGGTAAATCAAAATTTCTTTATTTCAAATTAGAAAATAGTTTAACTTTTTCAACAAATCTTATTTGATTAGGAATTTTCATTAAATAATACTAATTTTTGTAATTTATGTATTCAAATTTACTTTTCAAATTTTTAGTATCTATAAATCTAAAAAGCATAGGAACTTACAGAAAATCAACAATATTTCATAAAGATAAAACTAAATAATAATACCGAATGAATAGTGCATATCTTATAATTAAAAAATTAAATATATTTCTATTAAATTGAATTGTTTAATTATCTTTCTACTTAAATAAAGATTTTGATATTTTTAAGTTGTTAATGTTTTCAAATGAAAGGAATAAAATCTTTTAAATTAAAATTAAATTCGAATTTTATTCTCATTTTTATAATTATAGTAACTGTTTTACTTATTTGAAGCCCCTTTTTAAGCTTTAGCTTTTAATTTTTAGACTAAGTATCAATTAATTTAAAAAATTACTAAATTTCAAATTATAAATGAATAGTTTTGTTTTTAGTTAGAATTAAAATATTGAATAATCTTTTATGAATTTAAAAATGTTGATTTATTTGTTAAAAAGTGTTGTATTTATATAAAAATAATGAAAAATATGCATAGTTCCTACAAAAATTTAGGATTAATTTTATTTTGCAATAAATAAACATATCATTAAATTAAGGTAGAAGAGTATAAAATTTTTATAATAAAAATGCTCTCTTACTTTATTTTATCTTTTCTAACTATCCTAATTTTATTTCTTTCATATCTTAAAAATAGTTGTTTCTATTTCAAATTTAACATATATCTTAAAGAAGTAGATAGATTTCAGTTGAGAATTTTGGTTTTTTCAGTCAAATTCAAATAAGAAAATTTCATGTTTGTATTATTTTTAAACATATTTTATAGAGTTATCTTACTCTATTAGAATTAAAATACTAATTTTTGATAAAAAAATAAAATTAGTCATTCGAATATAATTTGTAATTATTTTATTTTGGTCTAATTGAAATAAGTTTAGCTAGCTTCTAATGATAAAATATAATTAGAATGTAATAAGATATACTAAGCTTATTATATATATTAGTTAATTTACCATAAGAAATTAACATTTTGATTTTAAGGATAATAAAAGTGTAAATTCATGAGAAAATTTTTGACAAGATACTTTTAAAGTGTAATTTAAGGTTGTTTTTTAGCGCAAAATATAAAAAGGGGTGTAAAAATTTGAAAAGGATGATAATTAAGAAATAGGAACTGCTTAATATTGGATTGATTAAGAAGATAAGGGATAAATAATCACTCATAATTTTTGAGAATTAATTAATAGGCATGAAATGTATGATTATGGTGTCTTTAATATGGAAAATAATCTATCTACCAATTAAAATAATATATAATTTATATACTTAATAATGATATAAAGATGTTAGCACCAATATCAGTAAACAATTTCTTTATCGTTGTAATCATCGTATTCATTAGCCTTATTTAAAAACATCATCTCAATACCTAAATTCCTAAATAAATGAGTAGAATATGAGACAAATCATTTTCTTAGTAAATTAATCACATTTGGAATTTAAAGAGCTCATTCAATAAATCTCATTTTCATATTATAAAAAATATAGGTAGCTGAGTCAAGTAAAAATCAAAGAAAAATTAAAAAGATAGAAGAGAAGAGGAAAAACAAGAGAAGGTAAGGTAAATAATCAAAATAAATCTAATCAAAAATTTTAAGAAATTAAAACAATAAATTTGTAAAAATAACAAAAGAAAACGTAAAATGATCTATTAAAACGATGTAGAGAGAAAGAGTCTTAGACAAAAAAAGAAGTTGAAGATTCTAGCTATTGGTGACTCTCATGTCGGAAAGTCCACTTTCTTAAATAATTACTGTCTCTAGTAACATGATATTACCTGGAAGTCAAATGAAAGTGGTTCTTATGATAAAGTTAAAAAAACAATTGGTTGTGATATTCATATCTGCTAACACACACCTAATACTAGAGCACTTATCACGGATTAAGGTTCATAAAACAACACAGTAAAATTATTTTACAATTTATTCTCAATTTATAAATTTTAATAAATATTTCCAAGATTAATCCCAATAAATTTGATAAAATAAAACATATGTTTTTCCATTTTTTTCAGCATTATCAATTCCTATTTTTAAGGCTATTTTATATACATATATTTTACTTGCTTAGCTTTTACTTTAATCTTCTATATCAGCTGAATGAAAACTAATTAAGGATTGATAAACTAGAACCGCATTATCAATTTTTTATCTTAATCGCGTTGTTTATATGATCAAAAAGCAATATTACTGCATAACCTTTTTGAGTAGAAATCCTTTAGGTAAATTACTTTCAAGTTCATCAAGCCGATGCAATTTGATTACAAAAAATAGCAAGATGATCATTCCATTTTACTCCAAAAAAATAGAAATACCCCAAGATAAATTAAATTTGAATAGATTAAGATGGGATTAGCCTATTTGTTAATTGCATAATTTACGATAGCAATATTTAACACGCTTTCTAATAATAAGCAATTTATTAACGTATTATTCTTTATTATAAATAGCTACAATATTAAGAAGATTACATAGTTTAATTCTTCGACATGGCTGGTGAGAATAAATAACGTGAGTTCCTTAGTGTATTCACTCGTAATAAACTCTAAAAAATTGATGCTATTTTATTTTTTTTCGACCTTACAAATCTCAATACATTTCGTAATTTATACAAATGGTTGATTACAATCTTCCATAACAGCTAAAGCAAAAAGGATTATGCTTGTGTCTGGTAGATACCATTCCTTCTCATAGGAACAAAGACTGATTAAATCCCTTTAAAATATTAGATATAAATAAAATAAAAGCTCCTTCAGTAGCTCAACAAGATGTTTAAATGCACTCGCGGAGAAAATCTTCTATTTTTGAATGCAAATAATATTGAAAGTTCAAGTTAGAAGGTAGAAATGAGCATGTTTAATTTATTTTTAAGCGAAATTTGCATAGAAAAAACAATGAGATCTATGTATATTCAAGTTTCATCTGCTTCTTCATTTTCTTCTATTCAAGGATAAAGTGAGTACAATCCTTCAGAAGTCCTCACTGGATTAAATAAAAATACTTGCAAGTACCGCTTAAATAATGATAATTATAAAAATAAAAGAATAATTGAAGAAGACAAAAACTTTATGCAAATTGTATTGGAAGTAAATTAATTCTCTGAATACAAAAGAGCATGGTTGACATAAGTAACAAACTTGACTTCAAGAATTTTAGTAATTAAGGAGCGCATCACTGATGTGATTTTCAGCTCTTTTAGGAAGAATAAATTCACCAACGAAGAGATTCTTCCTCACTCTAATACCTCCATACCCTCTAACTGAAAATAATAACTCTATTCTCAATTTTATTAGCATATATTTAATAATAAAAACTAAGAAAATTGAGACAAAATCCCTACGTTTATTTAATATTATTTAGCTATTAAAATTAGCAAATAATAACAAAAGAATAAGATATCTCTTATCCTTCCTTAATAATTGCATTTTTTAATTGTGTACAATTTTAAATTAATCTAATAATAAATCCTAATAACTAGCAGATGTATTTCTACACGTGAGCAAGAATTTCTTATCCAAACTATCTATAGCACCTTTAAATAAATTCTATCAATATGTTTCATTTAAAATGCCTCCTATTAATAACTCAAGAACTAAATCTATTAGTTTAAAGCAATATTAATATTCACTAACAAATTATTTATAGTATAATACTTTATTTATTTTACGATTAGTAGTGAAAAGATAGTGCTTAAAACAGGTATAAAAAGCTAATTGAGTAGCAAATAATATGATTTGCATTAATAAAATAAAATGGAGATACATCGAGCTAGCTAGCTATAATAATAATGTATGATTAAATATAAAAAGGAAAAAACGAAATCAAACAACTATAGTAATAAAAACCAAATGATTTTATTAAACCACTCTTTTGCATTTTATTCAAATCCACCCAAACAATATACTATTATAATTAAAATATATAATCCAAACCTTATAGTAGATCCGCTACATGTACGATTATTTTAATATTTTTACAGTCAAACAAATATTCTGTTCCTTTCTTCTTAAAATTATTTTTATTTAAATAGTGTTAAAATTCTATTTAGTTTTTTCCAGATAGAAATACGTTTTTACATTTACAAAATTTGAAATCAATTTGGAAGAAAAAAATGAGAAGGGTATGTTGAAATCTAATTGTAAAGAAATATATTTATATTTGTCATAAATCTCAAATCTTTGATTCTGTTTAGAAAAATAAAAACGTAAAATAAATAGTTTTACTTACTTAATTCATCTAGCTATCTATCAATATTTTTTATATCTTATTTTTAGCTATAAATTTATTTGTTGATTATACCTCAAGTATTTTCTTACTTTTTATTTGCAATCAAGATATCTTTGAATTCTCAAAAAATTTAGTAAAAGAAATACCTCATAAAATTTCTCTTGATATGTTTTGCACTTAAAATATACTTTTTTTAGTATAAATTAGATTACTTGATGATTATAAATAATCTAATTGATATATTCTTCATTTTTTAAAATAAATAATTCTGTCTATACTTTTGTCAACTTCAATAATAGTATTGTTTTCCATTAAAATGAGGAAGTGAAGATATAATTGTAATATTTAATATTTATTAGTCTAAATAGTAAAAGAAATATTAATCGCATATAAGGAATCGAATGGAACTTGAATTCTTAGGAAATTTCCAATTAAACATCAATAAATTTTGGCAGAAATTTAATATTAATATCTATTTGATTTTAACCTTATGATTTTGAAATAATTAAGAAAAGGTTAATAGTATTTAAAAGATTTATAGACCAAATCCTTGCTACATAGTGTAGCATAAAATAATTTTTC
The DNA here is from genome assembly GCA_000260095.1 of Tetrahymena borealis. NCBI lineage: Eukaryota > Ciliophora > Oligohymenophorea > Hymenostomatida > Tetrahymenidae > Tetrahymena > Tetrahymena borealis. Next base: position 260,727 of record JH651320.1, read on the forward strand.
AACAGGTTTTAAAGGGTTCAATCTATAAAAAAAGAAATCATAGATAGATGAGAAAGTTAATAAAAAACATTATGATGTTGCAGTTATTGGAGGAGGATCTGGAGGATTAGCTTTCGCATTTGTAATAATATATATTCATGAAAGAAGAGAAGCATCATGTATTAAAAATAAAAAAATATAATATTTAGGAAGCATAAAAGCTGGGATTGAAAGCAGTAGTATTTGATTATGTAGAAGAATCAACATAGTAATAATTTAATATAGTTTAAATATTTAAACCCTATTTATTAACCTATAATTTTAAATTATGTAATAGAGGAAACACTTGGGGATTAGGTGGAACTTGTGTCAATGTTGGTTGTATACCAAAGAAGTTAATGCATACAGCTGCACTATATAAGGTAATATACCTAATTTATAGTCATAGTTGAGTAAAAACGGCTAATATATATTATTAATATAGGAAATTATTTTAAATTCTTCAGGATATGGATTTGATTTAGAAGGAAAGAATCTCGAAGAAAAATATAAATAAGAATATTTAGTATGGGAACATTTAGTGAATAACGTTCAAGCATATATAAAAAGTATTAATTTTGGATACAAAAAATCTCTGGCTGAATTATAGATCGATTATGTTAATGCAATGGCTTCATTTTATGATAAAAATACATTAGTTTTTTCTCCTAAAGTTGATGCAATTAATGGTTTCTTGAAAGATAATGAGTCTTATAAAAGTAATTCTGAATAGCTAGGATATATTACAGCTGATAAGATTATAGTAGCTGTTGGAGGTAGACCTTAATTAATTTCTGATAATCAATGTACTAATGCATCTAAATATGCTATTACTAGCGATGATATATTTATGCAGAAAAAGTCTCCTGGAAAAACCCTAGTAGTAGGTGGAGGTTATATTGCTCTCGAGTGTTCAGGTTTCCTATCATCTCTTGGTTTTGATACATCTATGATGACAAGATCTCTTTATCTTAGGGGTAGATTAAATTTAATTTAATTTTACTATAAAAAGAATAGATTTATATAATATCGTTAAGCATAAGAATTTTTGATACCATGAAAATTATGATGTATTAATAATCCACTTAATTTAAATAATAATAGAATTTGATTAAGATATAGCTAAGATGATTATTGAAAACATTTAGACATAATCTCATGTGAAGGTGGTACCCACTTCTCTTCCAATAAGTTTAGAAAAAGTTGATGAAGATACTTTAAAAGTTAAAATATAAAATTAAGATGATAAATCCAAAGTTTATGAAGACAGTAATTGATTTAAAGTATGTATTATTTTAAATTAATTTTAATTGATTTTTATAAAAAAGCTTTTAACACTGTGCTGATGGCAATTGGAAGAAAGCCTAATACTCCTAAACTCAATTTAGAAAAGATTGGAGTCAAAGTAAATCCTAAAAATCAAAAGGTATTTACTTTTAATTATTATTCATGAATTCTTAAAAATGAAAATTTAATGAAAAATAGATTTTAGGAAGGTTTAATGGAGAATTAGAATAAACAAGTGTAGACAGCGTATATGCTTTAGGTGATGTCCTTGATAGAGTTCCAGAGTTGACTCCTGTTGCATAAAAATAAGGATAACTTTTAGCAAGGAGAATTCACCATAAAAATGAAAATAAGGAAGTTAATAAAGTTTTTATTACTAAAAATTCAATGGATTATGATGATTTCCCTACTACTGTATTTACTCCAACAGAATATTCTTGTGGAGGTTATTCTGAAAAGTAAGCTAAATAAATGTTTGGTGAAGAAAATATTGAAGTCTATCATTCTAGATATACTCCTTTAGAAGAAGCACTTTCCCCTCGTGTGGATGAAAACTTTGAAACTATTTATAGAAAAGCATATGCTAAAATTATTTGCAATAAATTAGATAACGAAAGAGTAGTTGGTATTCATTATTTAGGACCAAATGCAGGTAAATTTTATTTCCAATCAAAAAATATGATAATCAATCAATAAAATGTATTAATATAGGTGAAGTTATGTAAGGGTATGCAGTTGCAATGAAATTGGGTATGACTAAAGCTGATTTAGATAGAACAGTTGGTATTCATCCAACCACAGCAGAAGAATTTACAAATTTACATGTTACTAAAGCTTCTGGTGAAAAATTCGAAAAAACTTCTTGCTGAGCTTGAGATGCTTGAGTGCTCTCTATTTTATTATCATGCCAAATAAAATTAATTATTTGATTGCTGATTGAAACAATTAAATCAGACATCAATAATTATTTTAATGGATAATGACGAATTTAGTCTAAACTGTAAATCAGGGACTAAATTCTGAGGAGTATATGATAAATGGAAAGAGAGTAATCAAATTAGAAGCTTTTATAGAAGTGAATTATTTTGATAATTAATAACATTTATATACTAATATAAATTCAGTAAATTTTATAATAATATGTACTGTTTAGACCTTTAAATTAGTCTTTTAGTTAGAATTAAATACATTTATTATTTACATTTTTAAAAGCAACCATGAAATTTTGGGGGTTAATTTATTTGGCGGGAATATATGAGAACTCACAACATTTCATTTTAAAAATTGGAATGTTTATTGAAAAGATTGTAAAAAAGAAAAGAAATATATATTCTTTGAATATAATGGTTGAAAGAAATACTTTAAAAGAGTAAGAGAAAAAAATCTAAATGTACAATTAAAATGCAAATACATATATAGATGTTTACAGTAAAGTTATATTTATAAAAAGATATTTATTGATTGATTGATTGATAGATAGATAAATATATATAATAAGTAAATGATCTAGTTACTACTATGTTATCCTACACTCCAATAAGAAATTACCAATAAGATTCGTTTAATAAATTTTATGACAAATTTAATTAATATTTTGAAAAAATTTGTAAAAACACAATAAGTTAAATGTGTTGATAAAAGAATGATTTAAGTTAATTTTAATATTATGGATTGATTACTTGAGAGAGGAATAGATCAATGGTACTCAAAATTTTACCAAGAAGAACGAATTTATTTGATTGAGAAAATAGAAGATGTATTTAATAGATATAATAGTTTGCGAATGTATTGATAGTTCAATATTACAAATAACTAAAGTTTAATAACACCCTCTCAATTTTTGTAAAAGTCCCTATCTCTAGGGGGAGTAGGAGGTCTCTTACGGAGAAGAATCTCTTCTTGATCAATCAAAATGTTTTTAGTTTATTTACGCATTTCTAGTGAAGCTTCAAGGTCTAACCATTAACTTTTATTGTTGACATTGATGATGGGTTAAATAATTTTAGGTTAGATTTTAAGTTGCTTCATAATGCAGAGAATGGCTGCTTGGTTTTAGTATCTGTTGCAATAGTTGGTGTTTGAGAAAACAGTGATTACATTATTATTTGGTGTTTGAATACCTGCATAAACAGGTTCATGAGAACGAATAATCAATCCAATATTATTTTCTTCCATAAATTTGTTAATACGGATGGCACCAAAACGAACTATATTCTTTAACCCAAAAGGATCATGCTCTGGATTATCTCCGTTTTCTTATTGGGTTTCATTATATACTGGATCACTCCACAATAATTCTAGGGCAACCTTGTGTTAATAAGTTTTAGGATCTTGAATAATTTCTAAAGGACGAGGAATTTATTCAATTTCATCAATAGAACGCAAGGTAGTACCAATACCACCATGTAAAGCAAAGATATTATCTTCAATTTTGGCAGCAATAGGCATATACTCAAATACTTTATTGATGCGCTAGAAAACTGAATGAGGATCATTGATATCTTCATTGAATTTAGATGCACACTCATCAGCAAAACCCATAGCTTTATTGATGCGTTTATCTTCCATATTACCACGAAGCATGTGAATTTAATCTGAATATCTTAATTTCAAAGCGAATAAAAGTAAGATAACTTCTAATTGTTATGAACCTCTACCTACATAGTTACCAAGGAATAAATAGTCATTACTTTCAATATCATCATCAATCATATCGTGATCACAAGGAGCACCAAAGTGATTGAAGAAACGCATCAAATCATCATATTGCCCATTTAAATTACCAAAAATCTTAACTGGTGAACGTAATTTTAATACTATAGTTTCGCGTTCAAAAACTTTTTAGACTTCATCACAGAGCTTGATTATATTTTCCCTGCGGATTTAACTTAAAAGATCTCTTTAAGTAATATTTTCAATGTCAGTTTAGAGTAAACTTTCCAAGAAAGGTTGAATAATTGTTTCGAGATACTATTTTCTCATTGAGTTTTCATTGTAGGCTCTAGCTTAGTGTTAATCTAATTTTAAGAAAATTAAGTTAATAAATAATTGGCAGCTATTTTTATAATTTTCGTAAAATGAATTATTACTAATTTTAATGGGTTCTTTCATTAATTTATTCAAAGCAACCTTCTTTTGAGAGGCAACTTCTTGGAGTGGATCATAAGTTACTGCAACAACAACATCAGTTGCCAAACGAATTTATTTCTATTGGTATTAAGGAAAAACGGGCTTTGGATTGTAATTAGAATATAAGGGTTAACTTCCATTTGTAGGATTCTTACTATCTTCTACTTCCATCCCAATATTTAATTTTTTATTTCCTGGAGTCTATGCCTTTTCTACTTGCTTTCTCATTTAGTTAAGTAAATTTGGAAGATTTGTAAGCAGCTTAACCAAATCTAATCTCAATATAGAATCTGTTGGTACGTTTGGGGAATCAGTGTCGAAACCACCATGAATGTATAAGAAATTTTCAGTAATCCAAGTTGAGTGTCTAAAACGATTGATTCCATGAAATTTGTGCCAATCACTTGTTTCAGTATCATAAATTTCTAAATAGATTTGATCATTCAAAGTATTTGTTCTACCTCCGATAACAAACATCAAAGGTCCTTGGAAAACTGTACTATGCTATGTAATTATAAGAATAATTAGATATTGTATGAATTTATTGATTATATATCATTAAATATTAAATTGATCTAATTTTTAAAAAGTCTGGTAGGTAGGAAACAAGACAAACTAGCAAGATTAACTTATTTAAAATGTTTTATTGTAGTTGTTTTTGTTGTATAAATAATTTCTTATCAAAAATATTTAAATTCTTTAGTAATGATTAAAAATAAGATTTGTCTGGTGAAATATCAAAATAAATTTGAATTCAGAATTTCTTAATTATTTTTTTGATTTAATCATCAATCAATCAATCAATCAATCAATGATCAAACTAATTGAAATTTATTGTTTAATGATAAAATTTGAAAAAACAAATAACTAATTAATTAATTAATTATTTTCTATTTAAATTTAAAGACTTTTTCAAAATAACTGTTTTATTATATTACTTGATATCTGGGGATAGGAATTTCTGTATTATTTTTGTAGGGAGCTTTGACCCAATCCCATCTACCATCTCTATGTCTACGAAGACCCCAAGTATCATTTTAAGCATAAGAGTCAGAAGTACGACCACCGAAAATAACCATCATACCGTTAGCAGCTCCTGATGTGCAAAGAGCAGCTGAATGATATACTCTAACCTGGGGAATATCTCCAGAGCATTCTAATTTTTACCAATTGAATGGGGATTTTTCTAAGTTAAGAGACCATGCATCATTAACTGGCTCAGAACCAGTGTTACCACCAAAAACTACTAAAAAGGGCTTAATGAAAACCATTGAATGTCCATATCTTCTACCAGGAGTACTACCTACAATTGGTATAGTTAACCAAGTACAGTTATCTTCACCAAGACTGAGATCTAAAACATACAAGTTGTCATCGGCTAAACCACCTCCTTTAAAAATAAATAGATATTAAGTTTTTAAGCAATTATAAAAGAGTGAAATTAATAGTTTTCTTTTCTATCAACCAATTTTTAAACATTTTAAAGTATTTATATTGATTCTATTTTGCTTTTTTCTATATAAAAAATTATATTGATATCCTGATCTGTTTGTTGATCCTATCTATAAAATGCTCTCTAGGTAGGAATGAGATAAAGTTATTAGCAATACTGTATAGCAATATAATCCTAAAATCTAAGCTCAAATGATTTGATAAAATAATTATAATGCTTGCTCGCTAAACAATATTCTAATGTAAAATATATGCTGTATTTACTGATTTATAAAAATTTGATTGATTGGCTGATTGAGCAATTAAACACTCTTAAATTGATGCTGATGATATAACTATTGATTATTTCTTCTTTTAACCTTAAGTCTTTACTGAGGTTATTGTATAATAATTTATGCTTTTTTACTAATACATGAGTACAAATATCCAATAATATACCATTCTATGCTTTGATACAGCTTATTTTCATTTTTCTTAAATTTGGAGTGGAGATTAATAAATTTTATATAATAAATTGTGTGTTTTTATTTAATTACCTCCTACAGCACCACCAAAAATGATAAGCTTGTTGTTGTTATCAATTGCAACAGAGCAGTGAGCAGCTCTATTTGTTGGGCCTTAACCTTTTGGGAATAGCCTCTTCCAGCGGCGGATACTTAAATCACATGAAAAAACATCCCCTGTAATACTGTATTTTCCAGTATCACCAGTTGCACCACCAAATAATACAACTAAATTTTTGCTAATCTAAGTAATGGTGTGACCGAATCTTGATTAAGGAATTTCTCCACTAATTTGAACTTTCTCTGCCATTGTAGTTGTCAAATGTACAGGCACTTTTTATATTTGTTATTGTGGAATTATATCAATCTAAGATCAAAGAGTATTTGAGCTTTTAATGTCTAGAGTATGTAGCTAATTAGCAATAATTGGATACTTTTTAGAGCTATGCTTGTAACTTTCAGATAACTTTGCTATTATTATCAATCTAAGTTCTTACACAAAGGGTAATTTATAATTAGAATTTGGTTTGTGCCTTTAAATTCAAAATACTAATCTGATTAACAAATTTATTCCAAATTGTTTAGTTGCTTGTTTGTTCTCTTTTATCGCCTTTCTTAATTACTGGAGATGAACAAAGACTTACTTACTTTCTAATATTTCTTTACTTTTATTTGTTATTATTATTTTATTTTTTTTTTGCTTTGATTTATTCCACTCAGTTCCTTCTATTTTTTGATTTTTATTTATTTTGTATATTCCTCTTTTCCTTCTTTTCTTCAATAATAGATGTGTATATTATCTTTTCATGCTTATTTTCTCTTCTTTCTCTCCTTATTATATTTTATTTATTGTTTGAATGTGAGTTGATTGATAAATAATTATCCTTTTTACACCACATTCATTGATTCTAGCATCTAAATTAATTCAAAATGAATATAATAATTTTTTATTTTGGTATATTCATCTCAAAATTTTTAAATCTAAAACCAAATATATCATAAATTAAAGGTTATTATCAAAGATTTTTATTGGCTTTAATAAAGAAACGATAAAAGGATAGTAAATTTCTTTATTAAATTTGGCTAATAAATTCAATAAATTAGCAATTTATGATGATCAGAATCCTATAAAATAAATCATAATATTCTTTTTAAATAGCCAATGAAATATATTTTGATTAATAATTACTTAAAAGAGTACTAAATTAATTTATCATATGTGATTGTTACACAAATCAATTAAATCATAAATACTTAATAATACTTTCATAGTTTTATAGTATTCTCATTCACTTCATTCCAAATAGACAGCAGTTTCTAAATAAAATTCAAAATCTTATATTTTTAAATTACTAAAATAAGAATATTTTTCTTTAATACCTTAATTAATATGTATAGATTAACCTAAAAATTCTAAAAAAATTTCTTTTCTTTTTAAAAAAATGTTCTAAAGAATATTGAAGTTTTTTTACTTCAAAAATAAATTAATTAGTATTTTTATGGTATATAACTTAATCTACAATTTAACAAGCCTTAATTATTATTTCACTAAAAAGGTAAATCAATTTTGATAGTTTTAAAATAACAGTTGGTTAGACTTTTACGAAATCATAATCTTTAGAAATGGAAAATTTATTATAATAGATTAAAAATAATCAAATAAATTATTCTAAATGGGACAAAAAGTAAATTATATCATATTTAAAATTGATTCTCTTAAGTATTTATAATTAAATCTAATCTTAAATTGAAAGGAATTCCTCAGAATCAATAGAAAATAAGGTGACTCATATAGATCTCAATTTGTAATATTAGTATAAGCTGATTTATTTATAAATAATATTTTTTATTTAAAGATCCTAAACGTCTCCAATTTAAGAATAAATAACAGAATTAACTTAAATTATTGAACAGTACCCAGATCTGTAATTCCTAAAGTTGGATTTTTAGTAATTTTATATTTCATTTTATAAATCTAAGAATCTAGTTTATTTTATATAAATATGATTTAAAAATAAAATTATATATCTAAGAAAAGTTATTGATTTATTTTGATCTATCTTTTTATAAAATTTTAAAGGAAGCGTTAATTTAAGGGAGAAATTTTGAATAGGATCACTAAAATGCTTAATGGATGCACTTAATTAAAGACATTAATCTTTAATTTAGAGTATGGAAATGTATAACTTTAGTGTATTAACTTATATTATTAATAAATTACTTAAGATGGAATAGCATGAATCTAGAAAACTGCTAGTTATTTTGTGATGGAATTCCAAATCTACAAAATCTTACTCACCTAATATTAAATTTAAAGTAAATTCTTAACTTTACTGATTGTTTCTAATTATCAATTATTTAGATGGAATTTATTGAGAAAAGCAGGAATAGATATTCTATCTTAACAATTGAGAAAATTTTCTCAACTAAAACAATTAAATCTTGACGTCAGGTAAATCATTTTCTCTATTACAAAAATTAATTGAATTTGTTTTTTAGTATTTGTTAAATAGGAAAAAATGGATTAAATAACTTTAATTAAGAAATATTGAATTGTCCATAGCTAGAATCATTGGTATTAAATTTTGGGTAAAATTTAAAAATTTAAGGCTGCATTAATTTAATAAATATTATAAAACAGGAGTAGCGATCTAGAAAATCAAGGAGTGTTAGACCTTTTGTCAGAATGTTAATAACTTTAATATCTCAAAATTATTTAGCTGGAATTAGGGTATAAATTTTTAATTTATGAGCAATATCATTAAGTGATAAGTATTTTATTAAAAGAAAAAACAATATTGATGATGATGGTTTAATTGGAATAATGGTTTCTATTTGTAAATTCAAATCTCTTGAAAAAATGATCTTAAACCTAGAGTAGAATTTAAATTCATAAAATATTTAATTTTTTATCATTTATAAAAATAAATTTAGATAAAACATGATAGGAATAGGCTTGGATGCTCTTAGTATCTCTTTAAATTAATATTTATTTTTTTAATTTTAATTTTTGAATTATTTTAGGTGAATTAAATGATTAATTTTTCTCTTTATCTACTTTTAATTTAAATTTAAGGTAAGTTCATTTGTTTTTTCAAAGAATTTATTAATTAAAATAATTAATTAAATAGAGAAAACTCCATTTGCAATTCAAGTATTGAAGGATTATTTAACTATCTGTCTAAGTGTTAAATTAAAGATTTATTGATAAATTTAGATAAGCATAATCAGTACTTTTTAAATTTATAAATTCTAAACATTAAAAACTATTTTTAATAAAGGAGAAAATAAACTAGTTAAATGTTCAAGTAGTTACCATTAAACCATTGCTTAGAATAATTTTCTTTAAGTTCTTTGTAATTGCTTTCTTTAAGAATTTAACAGATTTTAAAATAAGTTATTACTTTATTATAAAGGGATAATAACTGGCAATACAAAGATATATTATAACTTCTTTAGTAGTTTAAGTAATGCTCAATGTTGACTAAATTGTAGCTCAAATTAGAGTAATCACTTTTTACTTTAATTAGATATTTTTATGGTTAAATATTCATTTAAAAGATAAAAGTCTTACTAAAGAATTGAGTCTTTCTTTTTTTTATTAAAATAATATTAATATGATTCTTTTTTATTATAGAGATGTTACTGAAGAAAATGAGATTTTTAAAATTCTTACTAAATTTATGAAGGAAATTCCAAACCTTAACACATTAAATATTCACATTAAGTAATTTAAAATTCTGAATAATAAAATGGATAAAGATTTAATAATTTTAATGATAGGTGCGATAGAATACCAAGATATCATATAGGATCAGCTATAAAAAATTTGAAAGAGGCTAAAAAACTTTATAATCTTATCTTTTAAATTCCGTAATATTACAATTTTATTAATTAAAACCTTTTTTATCGATTTAGATAAATAAATTTCTTTTTGATTTATTAAGGGGAATGCACTTTGATAAAATAGAATGGTAGAGTATATTAAAATTCGATAGATTGGTTACAATTCCAAACTATAAAACTTATTCGGAAATAAATTTTTGAAAGAAAAAAAAACAATATATACCTTTTAAGGTTATAAAAAAAGTGGTTTTATCTTGTACTTAGTCAAATTGTTTTTAATATTAAATGTTGTCTCAATTATACTTCTGACTTTAACTTTATTTCTTTTAAAATAATCTTTGTAAAGAAGAATTTATTTATTTTAATATCTATGTTTATGAATTAATTAATATAAATAAGTAAATGAATGCAAATAATGAAAGATATTTATTAAAATGTTAGTATTTTAAAAAGACTATACTTATAAATTATTATAGTAAATTATTAATAATTGTGTATATTTTAACAAAAATTGATTATTATTTATATTGATTTTGAATTAATGAGCTAGTGAAATTCTTAGATATTTTTCAACTCAATTTTATTTACAGTAAAATTAAGTTTAAACTATTATTTTTTTTGACATTTTAAACACAGATAATCCCACTTAAGTAATTACTATTAAAAAAACTTAATAGGATTACTAATCTTTATAAAATTCAATTACTTGTAGCACTTTTAAATACAAAATGAATTATAAATCAAAAGAATATTAAACTGAAACATAATGTATATTAATTAATATTATTTTTTTCATTGAATTAAAGTAAGTAATTAATTACTAAAAAGAATTCTCAAATAATTCTATTTATTGTAATCATTTTCTAAATAAATTACATATTTTTATTTGCAATGATAAACCTCATTCTTAGGTAGTAAATTAAAGTGTAAAGATAATAAGGTGAGATTATTGCATGGAAATTATAGATTATGTTAAGATATGGAGATTAATTTGAATAATCTAATTTACAGTATCTTCTTGGTTTATAATATATTTAATCGTTTGATAGTAATTATTAAATAATTTAAATTTGTTTTCTTAAATTAAACTCCCAATTAACAAAAAAGTATTAAGGAAGATTACTGTTTAAAATTTTAAATACTCCTCTTACAAAACAAATAGAAAATAACTCTTGTTGTTTAACTATATAGATTTATTATAATAAGAGATAATAATTATAATTTAAAAAAATTTAAAACTAAAACTAAGATAATTAAATTACGAAATCTTTTACTAAAAAATAATATTGCTTGTATGTCTTAATAAAAACTATTTCAAAAAATTGTTTGGTTTTTATGCCACGCTATAATCTTGTTGTTAACTTCTTTCAACTAGTTTTAGGATTACTTCTTTTAAATTTTAATTTATTTTATCCACTCTGATGCTTCTCTTGTTGAATTATTAATGATGAATTAGGACAAAATTTTATTGATTTCTTAAATATCCTTTTCATGAGATTACTTTTATAAAAGTAATTATTTAGGGATTTCTTTTTAATTGCCATTACTTTAGTATTTCATTATAGCAATATAGGATAGAGCAAATAAAGCAGTTACTAACTCCATTTTACTAGTGTTAATTGAATAAATTATTAATACAATTTTATTATTATTTATTATTTTTATGAGTTTATGATCTTTGAAAATTTTATTAATAATTTAATGAATTTTAAAATAGAAAAGACTATAAAAAGCCTTTATTTTAAATAAAAGTAGAATATATTAAGTTCTAGAAAAAGTACTATCAATTTCCATTTTAAAATAGATAATTAATTAAATAAACTTAGTAAAGATATACAAAAAAGCTATTAATATTTAATAGTTTAGTAATCTACATTTCTGAAGATAAATTAAACTCAAAATTGTAAAGTAGGGTCGTTGAGGCTAATTATTAAGATTTATTTAATCTATTATTTTAAATTAATTTTTAAAATTAATAATTAAATATTTTAATTTATTCATATATTCCCTTAAACCCTATTACAAATTAAATTATGATTTATGATTGAATCAATAAAAATTTGAATTGAAGTGATCAGATATGAAATTTGTCTATTAATTATTTTCTTGTGAAAAACATAAATAATTTATTGGATTTATTCATAGGAGGGATTGAGTGTTTATTTATTTGCTATTTTTTTTGAGTTTACTATTACTTTTATATTAATTAAATAAAATATAAGAATCAATTAATTTCCTTTGTTTTAAATTAATATTAAGTAAAGAGAAGTAGGTATTAAATTTCAGAATCTTTAGCTGAATAATTAAAAACTGAAAGAATATTTGTTGTAATAGAATGGCTGAAACTGTTTAATTTAAAGTTAATGATAAAGTCAAATTAATAAATAAGGCTAATAAAGACTAAGATGGAGTCATCCTATATATAGGACCAGTATATAAGCATTAATTATTTAATTGTTTAAAAATCTTATCAATATTCTTTGAATTTTTTAAAGTAATTATATTATCATTATATTTAATTAGTTAGATGGAAAAGAAGGAATTTGGATTGGTGTTGAGCTCGATGTAAGTTATTATTTTTAGTTTAAACTTACATAATAGTGAAAATATTCTTTTTAAGTAACCTTAAGGCAATCACAATGGATATTTCGATGGAAAATAGTATTTTAAATGTAGGGAAGGACATGGTATATTTGTAAGAGATAAACATATCTAATTAACTTAATAATAAGCATCCCCTCCTAAAGAGAAATAATAGGAATAACCTATCGAAAAACCTGTAGAGAAAGTAGAAAAAAAAATAATAGCAAAACCTGTTGGATCTACTTCAACTGTAGGGGCTAAATCTACTATAGGAGGTGTATCTACAGCAATTAAAGCAGCAAAAACAATTTCAGATAAATCTACTACAAGCACAACAACTAAAACATCATCTTCTACATCACTTTAATCAAGTTAATAGTCATTGCAATCATCTTAAATCAACAAACAATTAGAAGAAGCTTTGTCTCTAAAAGAATCAGAAATTAACATGTTGAAAGAAGAACTAGAAAGAAAGGTAAATATTATTTATTTTTAGAAAAAAGAATAGAAGATACGATATGTATTTGAATATATAATCGAATGAATAAATGATTGAGTTAAAGTAGAGTCTCAAGAAAATAATAATATTAAAAAATATTAAATAGGATGATTAGCTAAACGAATTTACTATCCGAATTGGAGAATTATAGAATGAAAACGACAATTAATTGAAAAAGATTTCTGAATTTTAGCAATTAAATGATAATCTAGAATAGGAACTTAAGTAATCATAATAAAAATATTAACAAGTTTACACCGAGAATCTTTAATCGAAAGAAAACTATCAAAAATTAGAGGAAGAGCTTGATCTTCTTCATTAAGCTCTTAAAGCAGCTGAAGAATCAGAGTCTTTAGTTGAAGGTCTCACAATAGATAAGGAAAATCTTGAACATAAATTAGAGGAAATGAAGGAGACCCTTATTACTAAATAATAAGAAATCACTAAACTCAATGAAGAGAAATAATTGGCTGAAATAGAATTAGAAGAGGCAATGAAGGGAGTTTTTCCTGAAGGAACAGAAGCATCTGGAGAAACAATTAATGCTGATTTAATGAAAGCTAATGCTAGACTAAAATAAGCTATTTAATTATTAAATGATTAATCTGAGATTGAAAGAATTGATTTGCTTGAAAAGATCGTTGATCTTGAATGTAAATTGGAAACTCAGCCAGAATTAGAAGGAAAATTAAATGAATAAGAATAAAAGATATCTGATTTATAGGCCCAAATATAGAAAAAGGTTATTAAATTTTACTTAATGTCTACAAAAATTTCAATTAAAATTAAATTAAATAGAACGAGGATATTGAAGAATTGAAAGAAAGATTAGATGAACAATCAGAGGCAGTTGAAATGGTTGAGAATTTAACAGAATAGAATCAAGAACTTGAAGATAAGATTACAGAATTAAAGAAAGAAATCAGAAATTTCAAAGAAATGAAGATTCAAAATGATGAGTTATTTGAAAACTATGATTTAACTATTAAAGATATGCAAGACTAAATTACTTAATTGGAATATTAAGTCTATGAATAAAAGAGATTAGTGTAAGAGAAGGAAGAATAACTTAATGACTCAGAAAAAACTATTGAAAAGCTAAAAGAAAGAGCAAGAATCTACAAAGAATAATCTGAAAGCATGAAATTAGAAGCAAGTGAACATGCTGCTGTTCAATTTAATACTGAAGGAAAGTAAGGATCTAGCATCCAAAAATTATTAGAAGCTCAATAAGAATTATTCTAAGAAAAAAGAGAAATTTATAGAGTAAATATTACATTTTACTTTCAAATCTACAATATCTTAATAGTTTCCCAATTTTCATTGTTAAATTTAGTTAAAAATAGCTACTTTTTCAAGATAATTATATCTAAAATAATTGAAAATTAAATTAACTATCTTTTAAATTTAATTAGTAATATCTTGATAGTTTAATTTAGAGCATTAACATTAAAGTTGAATCTAAATTTAAAAATACTATTTATTTATCTTGTGTTCCTGAATCAATCACACACAAAATAAATTCTGAAGGAATTAAAATTTTAATCAACAACTCGAAGATTATTAAAAAAACTAACTTATTACATTAAGAACTCTTCTCATACCTTTCTAGATAAGCTGAACAAATCATTAAAGAAGAAAACATTAATCTTTTCTTGTGGGTTACTTAACTCTTAGAGTAAACCAACTAATTTATGTTTTTCTTAAGAAGATTTGAAACTCTAATTTGTAAATATTAATTTATGGCTAATTAAATCCTCATTAATTTTTAAAATAATTTCTTTATAGGCAATGCTTAGAATATAGAAGATTTAGGAAATTTAATTAAAAGCCCAAGTATTTCATCATTCGTTGCTGGTGGTGTATTCATTGAATTAGTCTTAAAGCAATTAATGGAAGATCATATTTCTCCTAAGGTTGCTCTTGATCCTATTGTTACTGCAAATAGTAAACTTAAAGAAGAAACTTTCAATTTTGGTGAAGAATTAGAATAAAAGATATAATATATTGAAATATAAAAGAATATTGGAAATATTCGTGTCTAGCTTGTTTGCAAAACATTCCTCAATAAATATATTAATGGTTCTAACTGCGATATACTATTCAATACTCTTGAAAAGAGAATATTCGAATTCAGTAAAAATTTAGAAACTGGAGTAATTTTAAATACATTAAAAATTGGAAAATTGATTGAATGTAATTCAGCTTTGCATACCGTTTTTGAATCCATCCAAGATGAATAAATTGATAAATTCTTTACTCCTGTTAAAACAGAGCTCAAAGGTGATATGAGTAGCTAGGATGAATCAGTAAAAAATCTTAAAATACTTATCTTGTTATAATACAGAGATCTTAATTTTTAAAAAAATTAAATATCTTTTCTCTAATTATTTCTAATAACTTAAATTATTTTAAAATAAATTAGAATGAAGAAAAGGAAGATAGAGAAAGAATTACTTAATTTAGAAAAGTTATCAGCGATATTGCTAACCTTTTAAGCAGCTTGAATGCAGATGCAGATTAAAAATTATAATAAGGATAAGTTAATAAATAAAATGATATTTTATTAAACAACTCTTATTGGACTAAAATTATTTAAGAAATTAAAGAATCTATTCAAAATGTAGAAGATACAATCCAAAATGAAAATAAACTTAGTGAAGAATTAACTATTTCTAAATCTAAGTGCATTTAACAGGAGCAAGAAATTGATAATCTCTCTAAAATCAAACAAACTTTAGAATAGAGAGTTGGTAAATAAATTAATTTTCAATCTATTGTGCAAGTTATTAATTATGTTCAATTAAAATCAATTAGTTAAATTGTAAATCTCTAGTGAAAAAGTTACAGCATTAGAAGCAGAAAAGAAAAGATTCTAAGATAAGGAGAAGAGTTTCAAAGAGGCTTCTGAAATCATTCAAAAGGAATTGGATAATATGAAAAAGAAATATAAGGAAAGTTAAGAAGAAGTTAAGAATCTTAAGAATAATACTTCATTCATTAGAAATTCTATCCCTAAAAATTCTTAAGGACCTGTTCTTGCTCTTAAATCCTCAATGTCCAAAAATTTCGGAGATACACCAAAATCAGGTAAATATCTTAATTATTATAAAAAAAGCTAATTTATTAAAATTACTTAAAAAGGTTCTAGATAGAGTATTATGTTCTAATAATTTGATGAAGAAAACTATGATTTAGTGAGATACTATGAAACTGAAAATAATATTTTAAGATCAAAGAATCTTAAGGATAGAATTAAAAATTTAATTACTGAATCATCTAATCTTAAACTATTCAAAAAATTAAAGGAAAAGAACAATAGTGAAAACCAAATATCTTTCTTATCTCAATAAATCAATAAAGCAACTTCTGTGGTTGATGATGGTCTCAAATTACTTGCTTCTAAATAAGTTATTGATTTAACTTCCCTCAAAGATAAGAATCTCTCATAAAAAGATGAAAATATTAAAGAATATCTCTAAAAAGAGAATAAATAGTTAGAGGCTCTTAAGTACGAAGCTTTCAAGTAAAATTTAATCATTTAAATAAAATAAATTAGCAAGAAATAAATATTTAATAATAGAATTTGCAGTGAAGTATCTAAAAAAGTTTAGAAATCTTCTAATTCTTTCAAACAAAGAATTGATATTCCTACAAGTTCAACATCAGAGTTAGAAAAACTCAAATAGCTGGGCTCAATCTAATTTAATAGCAATGTAAAGATTTCAAATATATTCTTCAGCAATTTTAATACAAAATTTAAATATTTTTTTAATTCTTTTAAAAGTCTGCCCAACCTTGTTCTGTAACCAAATTAACTATCTCACTTAATGACTGGAAAAAAATTAGAGAAGTATTCTGATGGATATATTATGATAGAAATTTAATAAATGAAAGTGAAATTGATTAACCAGCCATTAATAATAAGAATAATAAAAATAATATCTATTTATTTATAAAAATGTTATATTTCAATTCTTCTGAATAAATAATTTAATACACCGATCTATCATAATTGTAAAATCATTACATTTTTTCTTCAAAATAAATATTCTTTTACTAAATGACTCAATTCTCTTATAATTCATTTTTTATGCCTAAATAATTTAGATCATTATTTTATTCATAATCAATTCTTAATCAATATGCATCACTTTAAATATTAATTTAAGAGTATTTTATAATAGTAAATTAAATATTTTCTATTGATCAGACTCTTTCTGGTAGCTGTAAAGGTTTTTATTATTATTATTTATCTAATTAATAAATATAATTTTGTATGAAAAAGAGTGTAAGCCATTTAAGCAATAATTATAATCTTCAAAATATAAGATTTTGATAAATAATAAGTAAAAAAAAAATTAAATTTAGTTTAAAATATGTAGCAAGTCTATCTAGAAATAAATTCTTTAGTTAGTATAACCATTGTATCAGTATTATTAGTGTATCCTTTATCCTTTAGAGATACTGGTTAGGTACTTTCAGTAATAATTCTGTTTATTTAAGGTCTTATCAATTATAGAATCTCAAAGGTATATTATATTCTCTATACCCTTATTCATTAGCTTTCATACAAGCTATTTGTTTAAAAGATATCATTCCAGTGTCTACTTTACACTTTAGCTTTTAAAACTTTAACAATCTAATCCCTTACTTTAAAATTAATTTTAGATTTATAAAGTACTGTTAAACTTTATTAAAATATACTTTTTAAGTTCATATTTTCTTTGATCAATAACAAATTTTAAACTATTCTAAAATTAGATCTATCTGAAAAATATGATAAATGATAAAGAGAGTCTAGATATGGTAGTCAGTAGGGTTATTGGAAGAAAATGGGGATAGTGTTATTTAATAATATCTATAATATATTTGCTTCAATTGACTCTTCTCTATAGTTTCTATACTGTCAGCATGTTCGACTAAGTGTCATCATATCTTTTTAAATAGATATTCAATGCTGAAATAATTTCAAGAGAAAATTTTGACTTATCTTTTAATAACTATTCCTACCAGTATTCTGCAATAATGATAAGTCCTCTTTTCGTTTACATAATTCTAACTAGATCATATTATAACACTTTAAATTTAAAATCTATTACATTCTTTCTTAGTTCTTTTTCGATTCTATCTTATATATGCTATATCTTATATATCTTCTTAACAGATCTACCAAAAGATACCTCCATATTCTAGGTGAATTAGATTTCCTTTTATTCTATAGCAAACTTTATGGCTAATAATAACTTAGCATATGAAAATTAACAGTATTTTCACTAAATCCTTAAACCTAAGAAAGGAAAAATCTCTACTAAATCATTGAAATATTCTACTATAATTATATTCACTATTTATGCATTTGTAGGGATTTTTGGTTCTTTTGCTATTTAGAAACTTAAACCTATCAATCCTGATTACAATAATTTTGTTTTTGATTACTTTGATGAGGACTTTCTTACTATAATAATAAAGGGTTTTATGGTTTATCACTTTCTTTAAAACCTGACTTATAGATATTTAGTTTTAAGGAATTGCCTATTAAAGTTCTTAATAAATCCAAAAAAAACTGAAAATAATTATCTTTTAAAGTAGAAAATGGAATATTTATTGAATATTATTTTTTCTACTTTTTTTGTAACCATTAATTTTATAAAATCTAATCTCCAATATAAATTTACTATCATCACTGGATCATTAGCTGGATTTTTTATAATATATTTAATTCCCTATAAACTCAGATTTGGACGTATGAAATAAGCTTTAAAGTTAATGATGAGGACTTTTAATTTTAAATACTCTACTCTATCTCATAGTTTAGTCTAAGTATAAGAAGAAGATAGTAAAATCTATGAAAATTAAAAAGAATTCTTATTAAGCTTTAGTGATAACTCAAATTAAGTTGAGAGAAAGCTAATTAAATCAGCTTCAAAGAATAAAGGAAAATTACATGATAAATTAATTTTATTGTTTGGCTTTTTTTTAAGTATTTATGGAATGATATATTTTATTTATTTTTTAATTGGTATTTGATTTATTAATTTATATTCTAGTGTATTGAATTGATTCTTTAAAAAATAAGTACATTATTAATTTTAATTTAAAAATGATAATGTAATTCATTCTATCTTAATAAATATTCAAAAATTATTTATTTTAACTCAGTAAAACTATTTTGAATGGGTTTACTTATATCTGTTTCAAAAAAATGATGGTGTGAAGCTGTTAGCCAGTATTGTATTTTAGATATATGTTATTTAAAAAATTATATTTAATTATGAATAATTTAGAATAAAATAAAGATGTTCTAAAATATAATTTGGTTGGTTGGATAGAGTTAAAGATAATTTTAAGATAAAGGATATCAATAAAATTTATTATCCAAAAACTATAATAAAATGTAATCACGTAAGAAAAAACGAATGGAAGAGATTTGAAGTTTTAAACCTTTATAAAATTTAGATTGAAAGTTAAATAGATAATGACCAGAAACAAATAAAGGATGGCATATGTATATATCCTTTGATGATAAAAGATTGATGATTAAAGGAAGAAATTGATTGATTCTTTATTTTTTTGGATACTAAAAATGAAAATATGAATTTTAATTAAAATAGAATCAAGCAAGCATACAAACGCACTTTTTCAAATTCATATAATTTTAATAACAAATTTATATAAAGGGAATTGTATTTAAGTAGAATAAATTAGGTAAATGCCCCAAAAGCAAGACTTTACATAGCTAAACTAATAATAAAAAAAGAAATATCGTTATGATTTCAAGAATGGTATTTTTGAAGGGAATGTTGCTTAATATAAGAGACAAGGATTTGGAATCGTCCTTTTAGATGATGGGTATATTTACATTGGAAATTGGAACAATGACAAAGTTCATGGAAGGGCTCTATTATTCATTCCTAACACAGGAGTTTTATTTGGTAATTTCAATAAAGGAATGCAAGTTGGCAGCTAAATAATTAGATTATACAATTTCCCTAACGAATACTTCTGTGTAGAGGTTAAAGACCCTCTGAAACCTCCAAAAAATGTATTGATATATTCTAGAGATACTAAATCAGCAGTGTAAGCAACAGTTAGAGATGATAATTAGATAGAATGCATAGGAGTCAAAGTAACGAAAGAATAGGAAGAATAAATTATTGAGTTAGATACATTCTCAATGAAATTTGTTAGTGATTTTAAATTTATGAAATGTAGTAGCCTTGATGGTATTAGATAAATCAAAATAGGCTATATGAGCGAGCCACACTTTAAATTAAATGGAATAGGATTAGTAATAGATTAAGACTCTTTAAAGATTTTAAAATAGGGATAATTTTTAGACGATAGGCTAGAAGGAATGGGTAAAATGGTTATGTAGAATGACGATATTTATGAAGGGATATTTAAAGGCGATCTAATTGATGGTAAAGGGTTTTATTATACTGCTAAAACTAACTCTCATGTTGTTGGAGTTTTTAGAAGAGAGTAGTGTAAAGAATTCATTTCTGATGGATTAGATTATCCTACTAATTAGATAAAGAAATTTAAGTAAACTATTCATGAGGGAAGTATTAATTTTTATTCATCTTCCTTTTCTGCTAGAGATTTTATTAGCATTGATTGGAGTTACTTGCTAAGGTTTACAGATAAATAATACTTTATAAAGCATGAAAGCAAAAGGAACTCTTCTCCTGGAATGAGTACTTTACTTGATAAAATTAACACATCAAATACCTTTCAAAATATTTAAAATACAAAAACTAACACCTCTCAAAGAGATTCCTTTTCATCTGGATATTATTCATTTTAATAAAACTTTTAATCAGGAAATTAGAATAATAATAGTGGCAATAGTAACTACAATAATCCAGAAGAATTATGTAAAAATACATCTTCTTCAATAAATAATTCACAAATGCCACCTTATTATGCCTAAAGAAGAAGTAATAGTATAAATGGATACAGAATTCCTCATAATAACTAATTTTAGAGTACCCATAGTTCTTTCCAGGCTAGCAATTATTCTAATATTAATAAATTTTAAAGTCTTTAAGATTAACTAAATGAATCTTTGATGCACAGAAAGTACTCTAGAAAATATATTATGGCAAATAAAGAGCACTAAGTAGAGAATCCCGAAGTTTAAATTTCCAATTCTTAAATTGATTTTGGAAAACTCAATTGGGGTACTAAACCAAAAGGAGAAGATTTAGCTTTCTCCTATACTAATTATAATCTTGAAAAATAAGGCTAGGATTTATATGATTAGCTGAGCAATGATGAAGTATATAAGAGAGAATCAAGAATTAATTATTTCAAAAATAATGGAAGCATTCCTTCATATGAAGATACTATTAAAGAAGGAGACCTTATTAAAAAGAGGCTTTAAGAAATGTCTGATTTTGATTACATTGATGAAAGAATCCCTAGCAATAATTTTCAAAGAAAAAATAGCGGATCTGCATAAAAAACTTAGAGAAGTAGTCAATCTTAATAAGCTACTCATAGATCTATGAATTTTACTTCACATTCTCAAAATAAGTAGAGCCTAGAAATTGCACCTAATTCTTCATAAAAAGATAATAAAATATATAATAACACAAATGGAATGGATACTCTAAAAGAAAATAATAATGGAGGAATAAATAATATTTAAAATATTTCTGATTATCTTCGCAATACTGCTGAGAATAATTAAGAAAGTTACTTAAATTAAAGAATAGATGCTTCTTAGCTAAGATATAATTAACAAAATAGGCATTTAATACCTTATTCTCCTAATTTATAAGGAAGAGAAGGGAATGAATCATAGTAATCTTAATATTCAGTATAATAAGATATAAAGAAAAGATCTTAATCAGTATCCTCAGGTAATGGGGCAATAATTACAAAATCCGTAGTCTCAAGTTTAGACAAGAAAGATGAAATCAGTCCAAGTAATGTAACTTATTCATTTGACAAAACGTAATTATCAAAAAATATTCCTTAAATGGTAAACTAATAAATAATTTATAGCAACGAAAATATTATAAGACTTTAAAATTTATATGATGAAAAATGGAAGAGGAGTACTAGTACTGAGTCATACCCTTTATAAAGCAATTTTTAAAACAATATTTTTGAATAAAGTCAATAAAAATTATAAGAATAGAATAAATAAGAAATAATTGAACAAAAATAAATGAATTAATCAATTCCTCTTCATTCTTTATAGTATACTTCTTCAACAAGCTAGCCAATGAAATTTGTTAAAGAACTAGGAGTTCCCCACTCAAATAAAAATGATCAGTTAGGAATATACTTAAAGATGAAAGAGGAATCTATAAATAAATAGAAAGAATAGTAACAACACTCTTAATAGGCAGCATAAAATGCATTAACAAATAGTAATTACGATGTTACTCCTATATCTCATAGTGGCTCTAAAGTACCCTCACTAGACTCATCTAGAATGTCCATTCTTCATTCTTACATGAACCCTGAAAATTTCTCTTTAAATAATAACCCTAATAATCTCTAGAATGATACATTTAAAAATAATAATAAATTAAATCTAATAGACCTCAATTAATTAAATAATACATAATAAGGTCTCCCAAAGGACTTATAGAAGCCTAAGGATACGATGGGTTATTACATACCTTAAGATAAAAGCAACGAATATGTGTTTACTTTTCACAATAACAATCAATCTAGTGTGATTAGTAATAATTCTTATAATTAGATAGCTAATGAATTTGAATAAAATAGACCTCATTCTGTAATAGGTTTGATGAAAGATAGGCATAAAATAAAACTAAATAATATTTTATATTTTAGTAAGTAGTAGAATAGCGTTAATTAAAATAATACCAACTTACCTTAAAATAATTTATCTGGATATACTTCAGGGGTTTTGACAAATAGATTATAAAATCAAAATAACCCATCAATCCCATTAAGTTATATTCCTCCTAATACTCTTCCTGTACATTATGGATAAACTCATTCAACTGATAATTCTCCATACAATATTTCAAAAACAAACCCCACTTTAAATGAAGTAGAAGCTATTTCATTAAAAAATAAATCTATGGTTAGATTTGATCTCAGCACTGATGGTAGTTAAAGACACTAATCTTTTTCCTATAGAAGATAACACACACCTGATAAATCTTCTCTTAAAGGGAATAATAAAGTTAGCCCTAATTAATAATATGCCAATAACAACAATTCTAGCTTCGGTAGTGAATAGAAAGCTAATTAAAGGCTATCAACATCTATTGACTTATCGAATAAAAAATATCACTATAGTGATAATCCTGCCAATCTCTTCTATATGAATACATTATAAAAAACATAAAACTAATGGATTGATTTATATTCAGTTAATCCTCAAATTCTGGCAAACACTTCGCCTTAAAAAACTCTTTAACACAGATAAGTAAATCATTAAATATAAAATCAATAATAATATTTACCATTATTAATGTGAGAATTATAAATATTATTATGGTATACAGCAAGGAAGTAAACAAAAGAATGAAAGAAAGAAACAAATGATTAATTTATTTTAGTTAATTGCATTAATTTTTACCTATCAATTATTATAGTTACTATGTATCTAAATATACTTATTTATAATCACTATTTCAATTTATTTACATCTTAAATTATAAAAATATCATAAAATTGGAAAAATATTATGTATGTTTTTTTTAATTCAGATTAACATCAGCATTTAATAGATTTTATACTTTTAGTAAACACACCTTATCTATCAAAGATAACTTTATGGGGTTGGGGTTGGGGTTGGGGGTTGGGGTTGGGGTTGGGGTTGGGGTTGGGGTTGGGGTTGGG
>JH651321.1:0-22362 GCA_000260095.1 Tetrahymena borealis
AACCCCAACCCCAACCCCAACCCCAACCCCAACCCCAACCCCAACCCCAACCCCAACCCCAACCCCAATCATATGGGATATTTTTCATTTAAATAGCTTTTATATATTTATGATTTCAATTTGAATTTTTAAAAGAATTCCTAATTTTATTATGTTTGACTCAAAATAATCAAAATATTAACAAAGGAGTTTTAAAAATAAGTTTAAAAATTAAGTACAAAGAATTGATCAAAAATGTTTAATTGATTTGGAATCAGAATATGTTAGTTATTAAATTTATTCAATTTTTATAAATAAATACAACTCTTTTTATAAAAAACTAAATTACTACAAACATTTTGATTTTATGCATTGAAGAAAATAAATTGAATCTAATTAATTAAAAAAAATTTTTTCTAAAAAATTACATATTAATAAATAAAGATAAAGGAAATCATAAAAAGTAAAACAATATTTTTGTTTTGATGGATTAAATCAAAAATTACGAAACAATTAAAATAATTACTCTAGGGTCGTATAATGTAGGAAAAACTACATTACTAATGCGCTATAAATAAGGATATTTTACTTAATAGCTTTACAATTGTATGGGAATAGAATTTTTTCATAAAATGGTTTAAAGAGTATTTATTAATATTTTATTTTAAATAACCACTAAATTATTTGCTAAAAAATTTAAAAATACATTATTTTTACATTCAAAGATTATTGAATCAAAAATTAAATATTAATTTTTTTAAAAATTATTTAGTTTGGCAAAAATTATAGACTTTAAATTTGGGATTAGTCAGGATCTGGACAATTCATTAATTTATCAAATTCTTATTTTAGGTTTTCTAACTGCATTACTTTAGTTTATGATATAAAAAATCGCTAATCTTTTGAAAATCTAAAGAAATATTATACTTAAGCTCAAACAGTTCGAACTTAAACAAATACAGTCTACATTCTTATTGGAAATAAATCTGATAATGAAGGATAAAGATAAGTTTCATTTAGAGAAGGAGAAGAACTTGCAAAATCTTATGGATTTATTTTCTTAGAAACTTCAGCAAAAACTGGTTATAATGTGGATAATATGTATGATTTAATATTAGACGAATACTTGTAAGTAGGCTGAGGTATCTTAAAGGATAAATTAAAATAATATCTGGCTATTTCTTTGCATCCCATTTATACAATATAATTAATATTTTTTAAACATTTAAGCTTTTCGAGTAATCTTAGCAAGCAATACTAATACTTTACATGTTACATAGAAAAATATTAATATCTAATAAAATTTGATGGAAAGGAAATAAATATTATGAAATAAATTCATATTTACCAAATCTTTTATGTAAATTAATGTCATTCACTTCTTACCTGTTAACCTTTATATTTATTTCAAGATTGGTTTTATTAATACAAATTAAAATCAAATGAAAAGGTATGATAAATATAATAGTTTTAAATATTAATTATAGCTTAAAAACTCAATAAATTGTACATTTATTTCTAAAAATTAGATGGAAATATAATTGATTTCTTTTCATATATTTTCCAAATTTAGAAAAACATTACATAATTATTAAATACTAATTTTAATTTGTAATAAAATTATCTATTATTTATTTAAACTTGATAACAAAATTATATGATCGATAGTTTCATTTATTATTTATATATTCAGTATCAGAATTTTTGAGATATATCTTGATTTTTCAATCTGAAATGATAAAAATCATCAGACAACAAACAAGATATTAAGATATTGTATATTTTTTAAAAATTTCAAAAATCAACCGCATTTTGATTTGTATAAATATTTAAAAACTATTAAAAAATTATTAATAATTGAAGCATAGAATATATTTAAGTAGGAATCAAAGAATTTAAGATGAGAAGAAGAAAAGAATTAGAAAAAGATGACAAAGGATATACAATCATGTCCAAAAATAACTTAAAGTACATATGCGAACATGATGAGTTATACGAATTCCCAGATTTAAACGAAAAGCTTTACCTCCAATTTAAAGGTTTCTTTAAGATAGAAAATCTTGATGAGTATGTGAATTTAAAGGCCATCTGGTTTAACAATAATGGTATTTCTAAAATAGAAAACTTAGATCACCAAACTTAATTGATCTCAATTTTCTTGAATAATAACCTTATTGCAAAAATTGAGAACCTTTCTCATTTGTAAAATTTGTAAACGTTAAACTTATCTCATAATAGAATTTCAAAAATTGAAAATCTATCAGCTTTGACTAGATTAGGAAATTTAGATCTTACATCAAATATAATTTAAGATTATGATGGGCTTGTGAATTTATTAGAGTGTCCATCTTTAACTAATATTGATTTAACTCAAAATATAATTGAGCACGATGATAGAATTCTAGGTAAATTACACTTGCATTTTATTTTTATTCTACCATACATTGTATATATAATTATTTACAAATTATTAGATATTTTCATTTAGATGCCAAACCTAGCATGTCTTTACTTAAAAAACAACCCTTGTGTTAGAGAATTTAAGAATTATAGAAAGCGTTTGATTGGTTATATATCCTCATTGAAGTATTTAGATGATAGACCAGTCTTTATTAACGAAAGAAGAGTAGCAGAAGCATGGATCAAAGATGGTAAAGACGGAGAAGCTAATGAAAGAAATGCTATTATTAGAGAAAGAGATATGAGAAATTAGAAAACTTTTGAAGAAACAGTTGAAATGAATGAATAAATAAAGAAGAAGAGAAGAAATGTTTTCATGAAAGCACAAGAAGATTATAAGTAAATAACTTTATTTAAATGAATCATCACTATTTATATAGAAAAATAAACTCATGAATGAATTCAGAAATGATAAGAAAATATTTAATAATTTATTGTAATTAATATAAATAAATATTTTAATTAATTCATAGAAAAGAAGTTGAAAGAATTAAAAGAGTTATTCTAAAATGTAAGGAGGAGGGTAAACCAGATTATTATATTGAACTCTTAGAAAGAGATTTAGAAATAGAATAGTAAAAGATTAAAGAAATGGAAGAAAATCTTGATAAAATTAATGTAGCTGATAATTTTAATCAAGTTAGACAATTCTCTTGTACTTATAATCCTGATGGAACTGTTTCTATCTGGAATAAGTCTGAGAATTAAGTTGCAGAAATTAAAAAATAATTCTTTGATAATCCTGATGTTCAAAGAACTAAAACAAGGGAAGAGCTAGAAGAAGAAAGAAGGGTAAAGAGAGAAGAAGAGAAACTACAAAAATTAGAAGAAGAGGAAAGAAGATTAGAAGAGTAAAAGAAATAGGAAGATAAAGAAGAAGAAGAGAAACGTAAAAAGGAATTTATAGACTATTCTAAGTAATGGAAAACATTTATGTTGGCTGACAAAGAAAAAGAAGAAAAGGAAAAGAAGTAATAAGAAGAATATAGGTAAATGTCCAATCCTCAATTAAGCGTTAAGTAACTTAGAGCTAGATGGATAGATGGGGATTATGATTAGCTTATTGAAACTCTCTTACTCAATTATACATTCGATTTTGAAAGAGCATCAATTGAATTCAATAAAATTGCCGCAGAGATTATGTATCGTTTGAAGAAACCATTTCATTCATTTTCTTCAGACGATTTGAGAAAGATATGGACATATATAGAAGTAAATAAATTCAGAAAGAATAGAACATCTGAAGAATACACTAGAATTCAAGAACAATAAAAGAGCTAGGAGTAGGAAGCAGATTCAAAACAATAAGAATAACTTCAATAATTAAATAACTTATAAGATTAATCAACAGAAAAAATTTAATAATCTCCTGAAAGTGCAAATAATAATAGTTACAATATAATTTAATCAGAAGTAAGCTCTTCAGAAAAAGGAAATTATTTACTTTCTAATGCCCGTAAAGAAATTGATGAATTGAAGAAAAATATTATTGTAGGTGATCATGATATAGGAACTTAGAATACTTCCTGGGAAAGAGTAGAAAAAGCACACAGTAAGGAAAATCTTGATTAACAACCTGTTTAGAACAAATCAGATGAAACTTCTAAAATATTCTAAAACATTTAAGATAATGCCTTAGATTTAGATGAATTAGATTGAATTAAATTAATATTATGTATTTTTTAAAAACCTGTATTATAATTATTCTTATTTTTAGTATTTTCAATATTTTATTTTCTGTTCGTTATAAAATTACAAAATTATCTCTTCTAACAGGTCATCTTTTTAAAATTTTAATCTAAAATTTAGGAATATGCAAAGTCTATGTAACATAGATTTTAAAATATCCAATTCTTAATAAATGGCAACCAATATTTATTATGTTTATTAAAAAAATTAGTGAATCATAAATCCTCAAAAACAAATAATCTAAAACATATTAACAAATTTATTAATTATAAGAAATAAGGTCTGTCACTATGTATACAATTTATGGAAAATTTAAAATAGAATTTCAATGTGGATAATTTAAATCAATAAGACATCAAACTTGAGTTAAAATGTAGTAAGAATTACTTTATTTTATTAATTGCAACTTACTAACTAACTAGAAAATAATTCTTATGTCAATAACACTCGTCTTACTTCTTCCAATAATTAGAAGGTTTAATTTTAGTAGCACTAATATTACTATAAAATTTCATGCGATTATTGAATGATTTATTTTATTTTATTTTCAAAATTAAACTTTTAAATATTAATAATAGTTTGATAGTTTCAGCAATATTATTCAATAAATATTACATCTTCAAAACCTTCTTTTTTAAATTATAATAAATATATGTATTGGTAGAATTTAAGCAACTTAGTTCTTTAAATGTATCCAATTCTAAATGAAAACCTATATTTATTTTATAATTATTAAAAATTAATTAGCGTCTCACAAATCCTCAAAAATAAATAATCTTAATCATACAAATTTAGGTATTATTCATAATAAATTATGTCTGTTACTTTGCATACTACTCACGGAGAACTTAAAATAGAATTATTCTGTGAAAAAACACCTAATGCTGCTAAAAATTTCTTAGCTTTATGTGCAAGAGGGGATTATAATGGAACATTATTCCATAGAAATATTAGGGGATTCATAATCTAAGGAGGTGATCCTACAAATACAGGAAAAGGAGGATAGAGTATATTTAATAAAGAATTCAAAGATGAAATTAATTAAGATATAAAGCATGATAAAAGAGGTATGCTTAGTATGGCTAATTCTGGTCCAAATACAAATTTATCTTAGTTCTTCATAACTTATTCTAAATAAAATCACTTAAATGGATTATATACAATCTTTGGTAAAGTTATTGATGGATGGGAAGCATTAGATTTAATGGAAAGAGAACCTGTTGATGGAAACGATAAGCCTCTTAATGAAGTTAAAATTAATAGAGTTACCATTCATGCAAACCCTATTGCTGATTTTGAAGAGTGAAAACTATTTATTTGTAATGTCCACATATATTTATTTATATATTCATGTTAAGCTGTAAATTAATAATTACAAACCAACCTCTACATATGATAAATATCATGATATTAAATCTGATAATGAAGAATATTATCCAGCAAATTTTAAATTGAATTAATCAATAGATAATAATTTTAAAAGGATTCAAATGAAAGAATATTTGGAATTTATTAATAAATAAAATTAATGAAATAAATTCACTACTTAATTGCTATTTTATCTAGAATGATAATATTTATTATATAAAAATTTAAATAGAAAAATAATAATAAAGAATGAATGATTAAAATTTAATATTCCTTTATTTTAATTCTTATTTCTAGATTATTAATTAATTAGTAAATAATTCTAATATCAACATTCTATTCTTCTTTTTATCTTTCCAAATCTCTAAGAATTTGCATTAGGATTTCTATTTATAAATTTATAAATGAAAAATAAAAATCGTAATCATAGAATTATCGTTGCGAGATAAATCAGTTTAGTTAGGGATATTCAACAATAAAATAATATCAATAGATTCTATTTATTTTAGAGTATACACAGACACACACTAAATATGCAACGATCACTAAAGAATTCAATAGTCAGCATTATTGTCATCATATTCTTCAACGTTTAAGAATACTTTCGAAGATACTAATCTTCTGTTCATATGTAAAGATCTTGAGTACTTATTTTTTAAAGCCATGTTTTCATCATGGCCAATCCCTACATTACAAACTCTAAGGCATGAAATTTTAGAGAAATTAATAAGAATTTTATTAAAATCTTAAACAAGTATCTCTTATTATCTCTCAAATAAAAATGTCAAGTGCTATAGTTTTTTTAACTCACTTATTTTCTCAGATAGGAATATAGCATCTTCGATCTTAACTTCATTACCTCCAGCTATTTTTATTTCTATCTTAATTAGATCTTTAATTTAAACTATACTTTCTGCAACAGCTATGATAGAAGTACCTATTTTATTATAGTACTCAAAGTAGAGTTTAAGTTCTTTAATATGAGTAAGATATTTCAAAGACTCTGCTAATTATTTTGTACCAACTTAACCTATTCTCATTGAGTATTATATAATGTTCCTTAAGACTTTTATTTAAGGAGTGTATCTGATTGCTTCTATTGCTTTAAAAATAATATTATTTAAATAATCTAATCCTTCATAGCCAATTGTTAATGTAGAGCTTTAATTATTGTTTGGATTAGTCCACGAAATTTGATTACATGGAATATCTTTATTAATTTATATTTTCAAATTAAGTTCAGTTATTTCTAGAGTTTTGTATAATTCACTCAATTCCAATGAATAAGTATCATCAACTGAACTTAAGAAAATTGCAATTTCAATAGTATGTAAAGAGGGTAAAGTAGAGATAATATGAGTTATTTTATTTATTGCACTAGAAGATATATTATTTAGTGTATCCAAGTGAAGAGTGAATGTCTATAGATCTTATAAGTTTGAATAATTCCCTAAGAGATTCATAGCTCCTTTAGTTTGAATGTTGTTATTACTTTCAATTTTAATAACAAGATCATTCAAATTAGAAAGTTGTGATATTCCATCACCAATTTAACTTGCTCCTCCTTCTCCAATAGAATTATTTTTACCAATTCTAATTTCTAAATGATAGAGTTTTTCTAAATATCTCAAACTTCTACCAATTTGAATTGCACCTGCTTCTCCTATTTTATTATTCTAACCAACTTCTAAATATAAATAATTTAGATTGATCAAGTGTTGAAGTGCCTATCCAATTGCTATACCTCCCTAATCTTAAATATTACACTCTCTTATCAATAATGTTAATTTCATTAAATTTGTTAAATTTTGAAAGCTCTCTGCTATTTAAACCATTCCTTTAGGGAGAATTTCATTTTTGGAACCAACACTAAACTTTAGAATTTCTAAATTTTTTAAACTCTTGAATCCTTGGCTGAATATAGAAGCATAATCAGAAAAGAAATCATTGTCTAAATCAAAGTTAACATTCAATTCTTGCAATTTATTCAATGATAAGAAACCGTTTTTGATATTTGTTGATAATTCTTCAGACATTTTAAACTTTCTTCCAAACTTAAGAGATAACTAATTAAGGTTTGTGTAGCATTTCAGCTATTTGAGTAAATTAGTGTGAGAAGTGCTTAGAGGATTTTGTTAACCATTTAAATCGATCTTCAATTGAGTTAAATTCAAATTTTCTACTAATACTACTTATTCTTCTTCTTCAAATTTTGAAAATTCCGATTATTCTTCTTACATAAAGTCCTATTCTTATTCAAGGTATGAAGGTGATTATTTATTATAGAAACCCTATCCTAAACCTTCAGCCATCATCATAGGAGAGAGATCTTCACTCCAAGATGAACTTAATATATTATTAGTTCCTAAAGTCATATTTATCTTTTGTAAATACTTGAGTTAGCTGAAATCTTCTATAATTGTTTAAGAATAGCCAGGATCATCATACACTCTTACTTTCAAGTTCGTTAATTTATTTAAAGAATATATACCTTTACACAAACAATTTATCCCCTATCTATTAATATCACTATTTAGATGTATCCAAATGTCTAAGGATTTCAAATTCTAAAGTTATTTCATGCCTTACCCAAGTGATATAGCTCCTTTGTTATCTATCTTTATTTCTCTTCCGAAGAATAACCATAGAGAGCTTAAATTCTTCAAATATTAAATGCAATTTCCAATTTCTGAGGAATATTCTGTATTCTCTTAACTCTAATATAACCACAGTGATAACTCCTTTAGATTTTAAAGACTTTAGAATATATCTTTCAATACATCTATCCCTCCTTGATGAATTCCACTAGGGAACACATCAATGCAGAAAGATTAAAGCTATGTTAGACACTTTAAACCCTATCCTAAGCCTATAAATCCTTCTACCTCAATAGAGCTTCCTCTTAATCTAATATTTAAACTGGTTAGATTTACAAGTTTAGTTAAGGCTTTACCAAATTAAATATAACTTTAGTTTGATATTTAGGTATCTCCATATATTGTTAAATCAAAATCCTAAAGACTAACTAAATAAGAAAGACCTTCGGACAATTCAATTAATCCCTGAGCATCTTAAAGAGAGTTCTCATAGAACGAAAGGTTAAGGTCTTACAATAATTTGAATTATTTTAATCCATCTGCTAAACCTCTAATACCGAGTTAGCTAATAGACTATTTTGAGTCCAAAGTAAAATTAAAACTCTTTATATTTTCTAATTTAGATAAACCCTAACCTATAGCAATTGCTCCTTATTCTTAGATATTCTCAACCAAGTTAATAGACAAATCATTCAAATTGATTAAGCTCTCTAAAGCTTCACCTAATTTAGCTGCTCCAAAAGGAGTAATATTATTATATTCAATCGAAATATCTAACCTTTTTAATAAGATGCAATTCTTTAAACCATTACTTATAGCTATTGCACCATCAACCCCTA
This sequence comes from Tetrahymena borealis, assembly GCA_000260095.1. NCBI lineage: Eukaryota > Ciliophora > Oligohymenophorea > Hymenostomatida > Tetrahymenidae > Tetrahymena > Tetrahymena borealis. Next base: position 8,933 of record JH651321.1, read on the forward strand.
TATGATTACTCTCTCTAATATAGAGAAAAAGACTTGTTAATTATTTTAAAACTCCCAAAGCTTCTCCTATTCTTTTTGCTCCCGATACTCTTATGTTATTTTTACTTTCAATCGATAAAGATAAACTAGTTAGGCTGAATAAGTTTTAGAGAGCATCAGCTAAGGAAGAGATGCCTTCTTCTCCAATATTAGCTCCTCCTTCAAATGAAATTTCTATTTATTCTAAATTAACTAGTTTAGAAATATTATTTGAGAGTTAAATGCAGGTATTTGTGCCATAATTATGATAACAATCAAGATCTATTTTAAATTTCTTTAGTTTTTATAATTCTCCGATAGCATTCAAATAATATAGAGTGCTATCATGATCTCTCTTTACTAATAATCCCTCTACATTTAACTTTTCTAGTTCTTTTAATTATTTAATGCTGTTAGACAGTTCAATTATAACATCATTATTGAAATCATGACTTTACTCAAACGTGATATCCAATTATTATAATTTTGTTAAATTTTTTATTGATTTAGATATTAAAAGAGCTCCTTTAATTCTTCCCATTTCGCCATCTAAATTTAATCTAAGGTTAATTAGGTTATCGAGATTAGATAAAGTTTATGATAATCTTTATATTCCCTTTTCCTCTAATCTCCTGCAATCAACATACAAGAACAATTTTTGAAGATTCTGCAAAGTTGCTAATCCTTCACACAATCCAATTAATCCATCATCATTAAAATCATTCATTTCTCCAACATATATTGTTAAATCATTTAACTAATTCATATGTTTCAAGATATTTCCTAATTTAGCTATCCCTAATGGGCCTATGAAATTCTTGCGATATATTTCTAATGATAGAGATTTAAGATTCTTCAAAGAAATTAATGCATCTTCTAAATATGTTAATCCTTCTAATCCAATAAAGCACAACTCCTCTATGTTTAATTGAATTGTTTCAATGTTCTACAAATATTTTATTGCTTCACTTATATTTTTAAATCCTTCATTTCCTAGAATTGTATTGTTGCTGATTTTAATAACTAAATCAGTTGTATTAGTCCTTTTAATTAGACATTCTTTCAACAGCTATGAATACTATTATCCTTAATTTTATATATTCTCTATTGTGATAGAAATCAAACTAGTTTCAGCAACATTTTTAAATGATTCTTATATTTCATGCTCTGTTTTATCTGCAGAAATTAATATGTCTTCTATGCCCATTAATTCAATATTTGTTCTATGTATCTTTATAATACTTTTATTCTTTTAATTGTCAGATTTACTATATTTGATTAATTAACTATCCATAAAAAATTAAAAACGCTACTCACAAATAACATTGATAAATATAATCATCATTGATTTCAATCAAATTAAATCTAATTAAGATTTAATAAATCCATCAAAAATGTCTAAATATTAAATAATAAAGAAATATTATTAGATTATCATTATGCTAAATAAGCAATAGAATTAAAAGAAAAGTATATTTAGAAAGTAATTCTTAACTAACCCTCTATATATTTTAATGATAAAATATCTCCTTCTAATTTAAGGCTTCAATAATTTTACCGCTACAATTAAAGCTTTAATGGATTGTTAAACCCATATAGAAGCTAATATAATCTTATAATACATGCAATATTATGAAATCATACTAAGATAATATGCTTGAGAAAGCAAATTATTTTCAAAAGATAAAAATATAGTAGATTTTTATTAAAAATGCATTAAAGATAAATATTTGAGAATTAGTAAATTAATTTGATAAAAGCTGTAAACATACTAAGATTTATCTAAACAAAATAAAATTTCTCATCTTGCATATCTGATGAGAATTGTAAATTTTTACTTTAATCAGGAAAGTTTTTAATTAATAGTTAGAATTTTAATCAAATATCTAATGGATAGAAAGGAACCTTGGTAATTTATATTTATTTCACTATAAATTTAAAGGATTTTGAATTTTTCCTAAAAACAATATAGAACAAGAAGGTAAGTGAGTTATAGTAAAAATATAAGGTCTGTTACAAATAACTGAAAGTGTTTAGCTTGGTACTGAACCTCTTTTTACTATAACTGCTGTTGCTGCCGCAGCCTCAGTTCCTAATTCATTAACTTCAATAATAGCTGAATGAATGACATCAGAAATAAATAGTGGTTCAGATGAGCATAATTCGCTAAAATTGGCATTCCCATTGAAACAATTCTGTAAACCAATTTATGTTAGTACATCTTTCACACTTTGTGAATTTCCTCCCATTTTAAATTTAGGGATAGCCAGCTTTATCTTTGTATCTTTAGCTTTTTAAGCAGCTTCTTACATTATTTGAGGAGTTATAATGCTCTCTAACTCTGAAACAACTCCATTTGGTAAAAATATTTCCATAGCAAAAGCCTCATTTTTGTAAAGGATTTAGATATATTCGAATCCCTTCATTTTACTATACTTATAATTAGCTTCATTCATCATCATCTTAGTATGAATTATCTTCTCTTCGTGGTTTAAGATAAAGGGCTAATTATTTGTTTTATTAGCATCAAATTTATGGAGCCATTCCGCCTTAAGATATAAAGCATTAACAAGAACCATTCTAGTACTACCATCAATAGAATCCTTTGCTAATAACTCAGTAATTTTTTCTCTAGTTTGAGTAGATACCCATTTGTTAATTTCTTATCTTACAGCTTCAGTCTCATGAAAATTGACTTGTTAAATACCTGATTAGAAATATTTTTCAATGAATTGTCTGTAATTTTAATTGATGCTAGAAATTCCTGTATAAATTCTATTAGCCGATGATATAGTAAATGATTAAGATACAGATTATATCTTCAAGCTTAAATTACTTATTAGTTATCCCATTTCTTCTAGATTCTAAAATTATAAAACCTACTTGAATTCTTCCAAGGTCTTTCCTGATGATCCAGCACCAGTTAAGCTCAAAGCAAGATAAATTGAAGCAGGAGAAAAGAAAATATTATCATTTAAACATATTTTATGGTAATAATTCAAGGCAAAATTAGTTAAAGGGTGTATTTGTTGCTATTTAATATCCATTTTTTAAAAATCTACTATTATGAATGTTAGTTTATTTATGTTTCAAAAATTAATTAATTGTGTTAATTATTAAAAACTAAGTTCAATTAGTTAATTTAAATTAATCAAATTTATTAAAATCCAATTTTCTATATATAAAGTGATCTATCTATGTTCCTATATGTTATAGGTAAATAAGATTTTGAGATTATAAGCTCTATTTTAAGTTATAGTATGAAACTTATTTTAAATTAAAATTATTTTTGTTTCAATATACTGTATATATTCTATTTTAAAGAGAAATTTTGAAATATGTTTAAAAATTCTCTCTTTATTTTAATTTCAATTTAGAAGTATATTAAGATAATAAATACATAAGGATTACTAGAAAAATAAACTACATTAAACAATTATTTTCAAATATTTTGTATTAAATTAAAAAAATACTTATAATAATTCTTATTTTCTAAATTCTTTAAAATTAAACAATTTCCAGCAACAATTTTTACTTTTAAATTCTATATTCTTAATTAGTTGTTATAATATTCAATTTATAAATATTAGTTATTTTAAATAAAATGATTCAAAATGTTTCAGTGCATAGTGAAATTAATCTTTTGTTAAATTTCGCTGCAAACTAAAATAGAATTTTGTAATTAAAATCTATATTCTGAATTATTGGAAAATTGAAATATCTTAGGTTTTTCAAACTCAAAAAGTTCTTCAAAACATACTTCATATCTTAATAATTAACTAGTTCCTAAATATGAATCTAATAATTCAGGCTGATAAGTTGATGCATATTTCCAATAATCTCACTCATTTATCTGTATGTATTTAAAGTAATGTAATCTTAAAAAGAGAGACACAACTTTAAAGTAGTTATCTACTTCAAAGTGCTTATTACTTAAATAATTGAAATAATATGTTCTCTAAGATTACTTTCTCCGTTGATATATAGTGATAAATTGCTAGTAGTTAAAGTTTTTAAAGATTTTATAAATTAAACTAGTGTATTCTAACAAAATTCCTAACCGAATATCTCTAAATTAATTTTATCAATATTTGGAAGATTAGACAGGCCTTCTAATGATTATACAGATATAGGTATATCTTCTATTCTCTCCAATTAAATAGAGATTTTATATCTTATGGCGTGGTGTGTATTTTTAGAACACTAAAACTAAACTTATGGTTATTCACTTTGAAATGTAAAAGAATAAAAATGCACATCTTTATCTGCAAAAAATTAATGAAAATCATTGCTTAATTCTTATACCATAATACTTACAGAAACAGATAATTCAAGAACACTAATACCCTTTTAGTTTTTCAGACTTTACAATAATACTTAAACTACTTCAGAATTGGTATTATTTCCTTAATCTATTAATAAGGCAACAGTATTTAAACATTAAAGTTTTTCAAAAGACTTGCAAATGGCTACTCCTCCGTTAGTGTTAATTTAATTATTCCTACCAATTTTGATCTTAATAATAGCCAATTATTCTAACAGCATTATCCCATTTCCTAAAAAAATAGCTCCTTATTCTCCAATTTACTAATTTTACTCAAATAATAATATTAATTAGAATAAATTGGTCAACTAAGGCAGGCTTTGTCCTATACTTTTCCACCCTTCATCTCCTAATTAATTTTCTTCGTTTACAAATAACTCTAAATGATTTAATTGCTTAAGATGCTAAATACTATTTCCATAAGCAATAGCATTTTATTTTCTCATTACATTTTTTCCTTATATTAAGAGATTAAATACTTTAAGATTAGATAAATATTAAAACCCTGAGTAGAAATCATTACATTAGCATTCGTTTTTTTTAGTATTCTCTGATAGCATGAAGTGCAGGTACTCTAACTTTTTTAAAAATCTGAAATGTTCACCTAAAAATAAAAGGCTTTCGCAAGATAAAGTATCAGTATTAGAAATTTCGAGTTCTAATTTTTATAGATTAACCAGATATTAAAGAGAATCAGAAAAGTAAAATATTTCTTTACTACCCATATTAGTTATTTATAAATTGAGGTTTGTCAAGTATGCGCAGTTTGATAAATTTAAAAACCATTATTTTAATTTAAACTTCCTTTTTGCTTCTGAACAAACTAGTTTTGAAGTAAAGAAACTAATTTTACTTTTTACTTTAGAATCTTCTTACTTTTTCATAAGTTAAAATTATTCTTAATCACTCTCCTTTTCTCTAATTTGTTCATTAATTTAAATAATACATGATTTTAGGTTTTTCATGCATTATGCAGCTTCTTAAAGAATTTAAAAATAACTGGATAATCCTGTATATCTTAATAATAATTTTTAAAGATTTAATGACCCCCTTAAAGCTTCGCATACGTTTATAATTCCTTCTAAATTGAATTTATCTTTGCAGCATAAAATCTATATTTTTAGCTTTTATAATCTATTTATGTTAGATAAGCAATCTTTAAAAGCTATTGAACAAGTATTTGTGAATTTTTCATAAGTATTAAGGGTAAGAAATTTTAAATTAACTAAATATTTTAACCCTTTAAACATTGCTTGCATTGTAGCATTTTAATATGACTGCCTTTAGCAAGAGTAATCTAATTATTATAAATTCCTTAAATTTTAGAAAGAATTCCAGAATTCTATCTCACTCATTTCAGTAGTATTCAATTAACTTAAAACTAATTTAAGAGATTTAAAATTCTTTAAATTTGATAGATTTTGTATTATGTAAGTCATATTCTTCTAGTTGGTTAATCTACCCTAGGAAAGTTAAAGTTTTTCCAAAATTAATAGTTATGAAAGAGCATTCCCAAAATGTTTATAAGCCATTTCATGCTCTAGAAAAGGCAAATTCATTTGTAATTCTTTCAATTCTGTTAATTACTTAACTCCTCTTAATATATTAATTTAGGTTTCTTCAGCCACAAAAAGAAATCTCATTAAGTTAAAATTAAAATATTATAATTTTTTCAGTTAAGTTAAGGCTTTTGCAAATTCATTAGAACACTCTTCATTAATTTACTAAGCCCTATCAACACTTAATTACATAAAGAGTTTTTTTAAATTGGTGAGTTTTTATAAACTGTTAAAGAATCTTAAGAATGAGTCACTATTAATTTTCTCATTGCTAATTATATTTAATTCATTTAAATTTTTTAAAGTTTCTAGTGATTCAAAGAAGTATTAAAGCCCTTTTTAGCAAGCTTTGCAATCATTTAATTTAAGATAAAATGTCTCTAGATTTGTTAAGGTTTTTAGACCCTCAGCTAAAGAATATAATCCATTATATCCAATAGTATTGTAAACTCCAGAGAGCGATAAGTTTCTTAATTTGTGCATATTAGCCAAAGCATATCCAATGCTTTAATATCCTAATATATCTGTATTTTAGTAATGAAATTCTAGCTCTAAATTCTCTAAATCTCTGAAATATTACAAAGACTCTTCTAAATATCTTTATTTAGTTTGAATTTCATTATTATTTTGAATGAATTATATAGATAAACTTTTTAAGCTCTTTAAGACTGATATCTCTGAATCAAAGAAATTTATATCGATAGCTAATAAATTTAACTAAACTAATTCTAATAATGAAGTAAAAAAAGCTTATCTAGTTTCTGGTTTTGCTTATTGTAAAAACCCTTTTATTGATAATTTATTTAAGTTATTTAGGTTCTTCAAATCTTATACTATCTCTAACTCATTCTCTATATAGAATGGACAAAAGTTTTAGAAGTTAAGCAACAATTCTTTTAGGTGCTTAAGTTAACAAATAGCAAATCCTAAAGAATTTAAACAAGATTTATTAGCATAATCACATTTAATATCTAAATCTAATACTAAAAGTTACTATTATAGACAAATCAAACCCTTAGAAAAAGCATTTACTCCTTCTTAATGTATGTCCTTAAGAATAAGTAGAAATTATAAATGAGATAAGTTATCTAATTTTTAAAAATTACTACTTATAATTTAAATAAATTATCTGTCAATATGATTAAGAGTATCAATAGAGCAGCTTAAACGCTTTAAATTAGCGAGTTTACCAATTTACTTACCTATCTCTACGATTCCTTCAGATTATAAAAAGTTATGACTTCCTATTCTTATCTCTAAATCTTATAAGCTTTTAAAATTTTCTATCATTTAAGATATAATTGTAGCATCCATCTAACTTGCAAAACTGTTTTTTTTAATGATAATAGAAAATTTGGCTAAATAATTTAATGTTAGACTTAAATCCAATAATTATTTGAGTTCATCTTGATCAATTATACAATTCTTATTAAAGGTAAATGATAATTCTTAAATATGATTTTTTCCTTTTAAAGCACGACTAATTATATAAAAAGCTTTCTTTTCTAATTCATTAACACCATCAAAAATTATAGATACACTAGTATTATGCTTAGATAAATGTTATTCTAATAATCTTTCATCTAAGTCTCTTGATATTAAAATATCTAAATTACTCATCTTTTTTTCGAATAATATTTTCTTTAATCTTAAATTTTATAAATTAATATATAATAATTGATATGATTCATCAAAGTGTATGAATGATAAAGTTAAGAATAAATACTAAATAAATCTGATCAAATTTATATTAGTATCAAACTAATTATTATTTATTTAGATTCGATCTTTTAATTTCTGATCATTCGATGAATCTTCTACAAAATAAATAATAATATAATATGGATAACAACAACAAGAATATTTTAAAGAAGAAACCTTACAAGTATGCAATTTTAAAATTCCATTAGATAATTAATATAATATATTTTACTCTAACAAGTTATTTGGATTTTGAAAATATTTTGGTTTATTTAGTTTATTAAATTTATTTCTAACAAAAAATATTAAGTTGAAAACAAAAAGGGTTGTAAAAAAAGAAGATGGATAATCTATTTAATGAAGCACATAATCGCCTCTATAAAGTTTTAGAATTAATTTAATAATATATATTGTTAAATATTTTTAAAATTAATTTACAAAAAGGAACCAAAAGTATAACTTTTTATATCTAATAGGTATTTATTTACTTTTCCTAGTAATTTAAAGTAACAATTAATATAATCACTAAAAATAGAAGTTGCCAAATAGATGAGACAACTATTGAAAATAAATTAAAAAATCAATTGAAACCACATCTTCACTCAATTTAAATTGATTTAGGGTTAAAAATATTATTAGATAATGTTAAATTTATTTTATTAAAGTAATAATTTTTATTTTTTAATAGAGAAAATTTAATTAAGTCAAAAGCTGTACAGATTCTAGGAGTATTACTTTAATAATTAAATAATTTGACTCATTTGAATTTGATACTGCAGTATATAATCTATTACTTAATAAAATAAGATTATATTAAACAAATCTATTTTATCAAAGATCAAATTTCTTAGGATCAGATGGAGCACAGGCAATAGGAAATGAATTGTCGAAACTTGAAAAACTTTCATACTTAAATTTGGTTTTATCGTATTTTACTTTTTTTTCTATTTATAAATAAATAGATCTTTGAATAATTGAGCTCAAATTATTTATTTAATAATATCTAGCCAAAATGTATTAGGGTAATCAGGTGCATCTAAACTAGGTTAAACCTTATTTAATTGTAAAAGTCTGTTAAAACTAAGTTTAGACATTAAGTAAATATTTTTTGTAATGATTTTATATATTTATTTTGCATTATTTCAATAGCTCAAATTCAATTGGTCCCTAAGGCTGTAAGCTATTCTCATAAGAGATAATTAGATGTGAGAATCTTAAAATTTTAGAATTAAAAATGGGGTAAAATAATATTTTTTATTAAAAATATTGATTGTTTCTTTAATTTAGTTCTAATTCTATTGATTCAAATGGTGCTTAGCATTTAGGTCTATATCTTTCTAAATTAAAATATCTTTAGATACTTTACTTATATCTATCGTAATAATTAATTGTTTTAAAATTTAAGAGGCAATCATTTAATTTCTTTTATAAAAAGTTGCAATAATTTGAAATCAAAGGGATCTTAATTGCTTGTAAAAGAAATATCAAATAGTTTAAGTTTAACTTCTCTCCAAATAGATTTATCGTAGAAAATTTAATTTCTTTAGAGATATCATATTTATTATTAATTTCTTAAATAGTTCAAACTTTTTGTCTAATTAAGGAGCAAATTTGGTTGGGGTAGAATTATCAAATTATCCAAATATGAAGGATCTATCTTTAAATTTCATGTAGCTCTTTTATTTATTTCAACTAATAATAATTAGAATTGTAAAACACAATATTTTAGGAATAATGGAATAGGATGTTTAGGTGCTTAAGATTTGCTTCTTTAGCTAAACAAGAGTAAATAGATAGTGAATATTGAATTAAATCTTAGGTAAATTAATTAAATTATCTATTTAAAAGTGATATTAATTAAATTAAAGCCAAAATACTCTAGAACTTAAAGACTTAACATCTATTTTTTAGTTTCTTAGTGAATTAAAGAATTTAAAAATGCTGTCAATAATATTTAGGTAATTTTTATTTAAAACAAATGAATAAATCATATATTTAAATTAATGTAGTATTGATAAAAAGAATGCTGACGAATAAAATAAATTAGGGAGAGCAATCTAAAAGTGCTAATACCTAACATGCTTCAAAATTTATTTATATTATAGGTAGCACTTATTTATTTATTATTTAATTCATTTTTAATTTTTTAAAGAATATTTAATAAAAATTAGCAATTATTTCACATATAATATAGAGGAGAATAAAGTTCTATTATAGTATATCAAAAAAGCTAAAAGGATAGTTTATTGTTCAGCTCACAATTGATGATATACTTAGTTAATTCCCATTTATTTAATATTCTAATTATTAAGTATAAATGTAATCCTAAAAAATGTGAGTGTGTGATTCAAATATATTAAAATATATTGTATCTATCAATCAATCAACCATATTATTATACTACATTATTGCATAAATAAATAAAAATCTATTAATCTGATTAAGAATATTTATAAAATATTATACCATTTAAAGGTATTTACTCAGTCACCTTAATTTAGCCCTAAAAATAAAGATAGATTCATTTTAATAGAGAAGTAGACTGAGACCATTTTTGAATTTTCTCTTCAAATTCGGCTAAATTGAATAATTATCTTAAATTTAATTTCTACGGTCATGACTTAAATCTAGGTAAAATTTAAAAAAACTAAATAAATTACAATTGGATTAGATTTTGATTTTGAGGAGTTTAGATAGATACATAAAAAATAATAAAACCTACTATACTACTTACATTAAGAGTCTCATTTTTATAAAATAACTTGGATAGTATAATACCTTAAATTAAAATACTTACAGTATTAAAACTAATAAATTTAAGATGTACTTTACTTTTATATTTAATTTGATATAAATTTATTAATAATAATTTAATTTAAAGTAATTGAAATTTTGCTTCTCACAACATTTATCTGAGAAATATATAAACATGGATGGATTGTAATTTTATCTGTCACTTTTAAAATATCATTAATCTCTTTTCATGAATTAAGCTTTTATAAAGTTAACTCAAAAACTTATTATTTTAGTAATTTTAATTAGCTCTATATTTTATATTAATTCAATCTTTATTACATTTAAAAGAAAAAAATAATAAATTACATTTTGAATTATAATATTTTCAAATGTGGACATCCTTGAACAACTTTTGCAAAACTATTGACATCTGTTTATCTATTAATAGTAAAATATAATGAGTACTACTATTTACATTTTAATTTTTAAATACATTGAAAGTTCTATATTTATCCCTCTAATATTAGTGCTTTCCTTAATTATAGAATTCATAACTTCAATTAATTCTCTATCCCCTTCTTAAAATATCATTCTTCATTTTATTAAAAATTTAGATGATTGATTAGTGATAAATTTTAATTAAAATTCTACATTTTTTTGATTGTTAAAATTGATTGTTTAATATCAATATAATAGCATTTTAAAGGTTCTTCAATACATAAGTCCTTTTTTTGGAATTTACCCATAGCCAAAACAATCTATTCGTTTAAACTCCTTTTATAAATATAATTATTTTAGCAATTTAATTTAAATTATAAGATTCATTACATTAAAATGAGAGAGAACTCAAGTTCATCTTTTTATTTTAATTCTTTTTAGATTTTTCTAATTTCTAAAAAAGTGGTGTGTGTATTACTTTTATTTTATTAATTTTATTAATTAGGAAATAGATCACCAACAATTTAAGATATTACGCTAATTCTAATCTAAGAATTGTAAGATTTTTCATTTATAATACAGTTTTGCTTATTATATCCAAGCTAATTTCAGTAATTGGGTTATTACTTAAATTTTAACAATATTGTTAATTTTTAAAAATAAAATCATATTTTTAATTTTACAAAACATTTAGATCTAGTCTTTTTACTTTAGTTAAAGTAGAAATAAAACTCATCAAATAAACAATATCCTGATCATAAATTCTTTCGTTTCTTTGATTTTAAATATTTAATAATTTTAATTAGTCGTTTATTTAATATTTTTTTTACGCAAGATTTATTATTAAGTCTGTCCCCTCTTTGAGTATTTTAAATTTCATTGCCACATTATCTTTATAAACTAATTCATCTCCTTCTAAGCAATAATAAATGTTAAAAAGAAGTGATAGAAATCCAGGGCTTGAGGTGCATTAATCTTTATTTCTCCATCTTTTTTGATCAAATTTGATGATTATATAAGGAACTTTATCTAAAATTTTGATTTAGTTAGCTGCATATATTAGATCATTAATCTCTGAAAATTAGCTAATTTATAGATAAACATGAGCATTATTAAATAATAAAATTAGATTTAGTTTTACAATAACTATATTTCTAATGACTTCATATGAGGGCATTTTTCAAAATAGCTATTTGCTATTAATAATTTATCTCTGCTCAAATCCTATAAATCACTTTTATTTTTTAAAACATTGAATGAAATAGTAGAAATAATAATTTTTATATATTACTTTACTATGACTAAATGATTCTCTTTATTCTAATAAATTTCTTCATGCTCTTAAAACAACTGAATTAGCTAATTAAAGCTCTTTTCATTTTTATTTAACAATTTATTTTGATTTTCAATTTAATCCATTTTCACTAAAATATATAGCCTTGTGTGTTTTATTTATTATCTTAAATTTACCAAATTATTATTTGCTGATTTAATTTGGGTTATTTATGTTGTGGATAGAAGAATAACTTATAGCTGTCTTATAAAAACCTAAAATAGTAAGGATAACAGAAACATATATTTTTCTATTTTTATAAAAATAAAAATGGGAAGTAAATATTATAGTATTTTATAAGGTAAAAATGAATGTTTTTTGTAATTAAAGGTTCATTTAAAAATAAAATTATCATTTTATAATTTAAAAATAATCTAAAAAGATTATGAATGAATGTAAGTAACTTTCAAAATAAGACAAAATTTAAATTAAAATTTAAAAGTTATAAAAATTAAAATTAATTTTATAAAAAGTTTAAACAAAATTTTATATTTAAAAATCAATGAAATTGTTATTTTACATTAATCTTTAAAAATATAAGGAGTTTTTGAATTTTTTCTTCAAATTCGGCTTAATTGAATAATTATCTTAAAATCAATTTCTAAGGTCATGACTAAAATCTAGGTAAAATTTAAAATAACCAAATAATATATGATTGGATTAGATTTTGATTTTGAGGAGTTTAGATCCATAAAAAAATAATAAAAACTACTATACTAATTACTTTAAGAGTTTCATTTTTATAAAACAACTTGGATAGTATAATACCTTAAATTAGAATACTTATGGTATTAAACTCTAAGAAATTTAAGATTTACTTTACTTTTAATATTTAATTTGATATAAATTTATTAATAATAATTAAATTTAAAGTAATTGAAATTTTACTTCTCACAATATTTAATAGAGAAATATATAAACATTGATGGATGGATTATAATTTTTATATGTCACTTTTAAAATATCATTAATCTCTTTTCATGAATTAAGCTTTTATAAAGTTAACTCAAAAACATATTATTTTAGTAATTTTAATTAGCTCTATATTTTATATTAATTCAATCATTATTACATTTAAAAGAAAAAGAAAAAAATTACATTTTGAATTATAATATTTTCAAATGTGGACATCCTTGAACAACTTTTGCAAAACTTTTGACATCTGTTTATCTATTAATAGTAAAATATAATGAATACTAACTACTATTTCCATTTTGATTTTTAACTACATTGAAAGTTCTATATTTATCCCTCTAATATTAGTGCTTTCCTTAATTATAGAATTCATAACTTCAATTAATTCTCTATCCCCTTCTTAAAA
>JH651321.1:23175-220989 GCA_000260095.1 Tetrahymena borealis
AATTTTGATTTAGTTAGCTGCATATATTAGATCATTAATCTCTGAAAATTAGCTAATTTATAGATAAATATGAGCATTATTAAATAATCAAATTAGATTTAGTTTTACAAAAACTATATTTCTAAGGACTTCATCTGAGGGCATTTCTCAAAATAGGTATTTGCTAATAATAATTTATCTCTGCTTAAATCCTATAAATCTCTTTAATTTTTTAAAACATTGAATGAAAGTAGAAGTAACAATTTTAATATATTACTTTACTATGACTATATGATTCTCTTTATTCTTATAAATTTCTTCATGCTCTTAAAACAACTGAATAAGTTCATTAAAGCTCTTTTCATTTTTATTTAAAAATTTATTTTGATTTTCAATTTAATCCATTTTCAATAAAATATATAGTCTTGTGTGTTTTATTTATTATCTTAAATTTACCAAATTATTATTTACTTATTTTATTAGGGTTATTTATGTTGTGGATAGAAGAATAATTTATAGCTGTCTTATAAAAACCTAAAATAGTAAGGATAACAGAAACATATATTTTTCTATCTTTTTAAAATTAAAAATGGGAAGTAAATATTTTAATATTTTATAAGATAAAAATGAATATTTTTTGTAATTAAAGGTTCATTTTAAAATAAAATTATCATTTTATAATTTAAAAATGACATAAAAAGATAATGAATGAATGTAAGTAAGTAACTTTCAAAAATAAGACAAAATTTAAATCGTTATAAAATAATAAAAATATTATATTTTATTTATTTGTTAAATATTAATATTTTATCTAATTATAATTATTATTATTAAAAGATAAAATTAATAATAAAAAATTTATATCTTAATTCATTAAAACTCTGGTTTGAATTACCTATGTCAATTCTTTATAAAGGTTTAGCTTTATTTTATTTTTATGGGTGGGCAGGCATGCGAGTTTTCTTGGGTGAGTCAGTCTTTATTGAATCATTATTCTTCTTGAAAGATTTTTACCAATCTTATATTTGATTTGCAAACTTTATTGTATAATCGTTTAAATTGCATTTAATTATCCATATGTAATTAGGAAGAATTAAATATCCTTAAATTCTACATTTTATTTGAAAGTTGTTTAATAATGTTATTCATATCTTAGATTTTAACTTCGTTCTATTCCTGTAATTAAAATTTAAGTTCTAGCAAATTCTATAGCTTTGAGATTTCATTAATTATATTTTAAGCAACATTCAAAGATAGTTCAATATCAGAAGTTATTTTTAAATTTAATTTAATCAGATTTTTCATTTTTTAAAGACCTTTTAACAATTCTACAAAATATGTTCCAACTCTAGGCATTTTCAAATGTAAATCTAGATTTTTTGTATAGAGATTATTAAAACTGTCTTTAATAGTTTTAATTTCTGTAAAGATTTCTTAAAGCTCTCCATAAAATATTACCTATATCTCAGTATCTTCTGGTAATTACCCAAGAGCTCCTAACAATAAACTTAAATAATTTTGATTTTATAATTCAAATGAAATTTCATAATTCAATTTTAAATACTCTTCATCTACTAGAATTTAACTTGTTAAATCTTCCCCATTGTTTAACAAGGTTAATGTAATTCTACTGATTCTCTTTTATTCTAAATAAACTCCAAAATTATACATAGAAATCTCGTCTATTTCGCCACATATAGGTAAAAAATGAGAGACTTCATTTAAATGAGAAGTTAAAAGTATATCATTAAAGAAGGAAATTATAGATATTACTTTTTAATCATCAATTTTAAAATCTAATTTTTATAAATTCTTTAAGTTTTGAATACTCTTAAATAAAGTTTAAGCACCTGCATCTCCTATATAATTATTTCTTGAATAAAAATATAACACACGTAAATTTATTAGTTTTGAAATTCCATTTGATAAAATGATAGCTTTTTCATCATTAACTTAATTATCATTAAATAATAAATTAAGCTCAATCAATTATTCAGCATTTCCTAATATATTGCTGATTGAGATGGCAACTAAATTTGGTAATATTTCATTTTATTCATAAGCGAAAAAAAAAGCTTAAAGCTTTAATGGGATCTATTTTTCTTTTCTAATTCCTATTAAAAGTTCAGAATCTTCAATGCAATTTGGACCAGAAAGATTCAAATTCAAAGATAATAAATTATTCAAATCTCTCAAGGCTATAAATATTTTGCTAGCTATAGGAATATCAAATTTTACATGTACTCCAATTTCTAAAACCAACTATTCTAGATTGTGGAGCTTTGATATTCCATTGCAGAAATATTTAAAGCATTCAGATACTAAATTGCAATCAGAACTCAAATAAAAATCAAACTATGTCAATTAAGGCAGGTTTTCTAAAGTTTATCCTAAAGTTTTAATCTCTTCATTATTGATTTCATATTTTTCATTAATTTAAAAAACGAAAGATTTTAATTCTTATAAACATTTCATTGCTTATAATGTATTAAGAAGTGATAATTAATTATTATCAATATTTATGCATAGCTTTAATGATTTTAAATGAGAAAAAGTATGAGAAGATTAGGAGATAGGTATAGGTACTACTTCTTTAGAGATGTAATTATGCTCATAATTATCAAATTCTAGATCAATATTTCTAATATTTTTTAACTTTTTGCATATTTCTAATAAAATACATGTATTTTATTAATTACAATAGATATGTCCATTTAATTCTCTTAATTCTTCTAATGACATCAATCCTTTACAAATATCTTAAAATCCAACATTTGTTAATCTTTTATTGGATAAATAGCTATTAATAGTTAAAACTTTTAATTATTAAAGAGATTTTAAGCAATTTTTAATACTTTCTGCACTTTTATCTGTAACTTTATCTAATCTTCCTATAGAAATATCCAATTTTTATAGCTATTTTAAATGTTAAATGCTTTTCATAAATATTGTATGCAAATTCATTTAAGTCATGCTATTAGATTTGTATTAAATCTTTAGCACTCTTAGATTTTGTAAAGGACTGAATATGTCAATAAATTCTTATTCATTAAATTATCCATCTGTTAAATATCTATTAAACTACAAATTTAAATCAGTTAAACTTGTCATCAATGAAACATATTTTCCAAAAAAGATAAATTATTCTAAAGATATATTAAAGTTAAAAAACATTTACAACTATTCTAAATTTAATAAGTTTGACAAAGCTATTCCTAATATTGATAGGCTATGAGTTGTAAAGGAATAATTGAGAAATAAATCTAAAGAGGTTAATTATTTAAAATTCTTAAATTGTTAAAACATAGCAATTAGCGCTTCCTCTTCCTAAATTGTTGATCCTTTAATGTAGAGTTTTAATTTCATCAATTAAGTTAAATAATTGAATGAGTTAGATGCATTTAAAAAACTCTTTGCAGTGATATTTTCGATTACATGTATATCTAATGTCAATTCTTTTAAAGCAATTAGGTATTAAAATTCTGTTAGTAGTAATTCTAGTAAAGATACTTTTTTCATTTATCTTATTTTAATATTTAGCACGGTCAATTTCTTTAAATTAAGAAAAGGGTTTATATATAACTAGCCTATTTGCTCAAAGAATACCCCAAATGACAAATCTAAAATTTCTAATTTATGCAAATAATTTAGATTAGTGAAAATCTAAGAGAGGTTCCTACTTGATAAACTAGAAGATCCATTTTAGAATCTAAGCTTTAAGATTTTTAGGTTCTATTAATGGGAAATTGATTCCAAAAGATCTTAAAATCCATATAATGAAAATTAGCAATCGAAATCTAAAATCAACTCTTATATATTTTACATTCTTTAGAATTTTGATCCAATGAGAGTGGCAATTGGTTGATCTAAAGAACAATCGTTATTAAAAAGAAGTGACAGTTTTTAGATATTGCACGATACATGTAACAATTAAACGAATAATTCTTAGTATTCTTCATTGCCTTTATTCAATTATGATATATCTAGATCTATTGTTTTAAGATTATTATTTTTCACTAAGATTTTTAACAAATCTACCTTGCTGCAATTATCTAAATAATCAAAAAATCCAGGTATAATTAATTATTCCAATTTATTTAACTAAGAAAGGCTACAAATAAATTAATCTATTACATCTTTTTCATATTTTATTGATTATTCAATTTATATTCTTAAAACCTTTAAATCCTAGAAAGATTTTAATGCCTTTGAAAAGTTTTAAAATCCCATTAAAGGATACTCATTATTCTTAAAAATTAAATCTAATTCCTACATATTTGATAAGTATTAAATATAATCAGAAAGAATATCTAATGCAGTTGCACATATTTTTTATAAAGGTAGCTATAAAGATAATTTCTCTAAGTATTTTTAACCCTTAATAGCTTAGCATATAATTAGAAATTAACTTTCATCAATACCATCTAAAATATCATTACTAATACTTAACATTCTTAGATTTTTTAACATTAATAAACTTTCTCCAATATCTTTTAATCCCTTCTAATCAAATTAACTCATTTATAATTCGAATTTATCTAGATTATGAAAATTTTAGATGGTTTTAGCAACTGAAGTAAATCCTTCTTCATCGATATAAGATTACTATTCTAACTCCAGTGTAAACCTTTTCAGATTTATCAGATTTTTTAAAAGAATACTAATACTTTCTAAACTTTTGGCATCAATATTGGAATATTTTAGAAAGACAATTTTTAATTCCACAATATTATTGACTAAATGTAAATTTTCCTCAATCCATTGAATGTTTTTAAGCTCATTATTAGATACAAATTTAAGGAATAAAGTTTATGAAATGCTATCTATATTAAATAGTTCATTTTTTAAACTTTAATTATTGATTAACAGTTGTTAGGTATCCATTTATAGCAGTAAAATATTCTAAACACTTAAGGATGAAATTTGATTTTTCTTTTTAGTTAATTAAATTAAAAATTATTGAAACTAAAGTTTTAGATTATGATTATTATTTCTTATAAAAGTAAGTAAGTAAGTATCTTAAAATAATGCCAAATAATTTTTTATTATTCTAGTTAAGATTTTGTTTTTGAAAAAGAAAATAAATGCTTTAATGATATACTTCACAATATAGAAACTATTTTGATTGAGATTTAAAATATTATCTAAGTATATAAAATAAAGAAGATAATTAGATTGTAATAATTACTATTTTGAAGAATATTAAATTTTATGATAGATAAGCCGTCTATAGTAAATAAAAAGCTTACATCCTCTTAAATATAAAACTATATTCTTCTAAATTCTAAAATTTAAAAGAATGATTAAAAGATAGATTTAAAGTTATTTTTAATTCTCTGAAAATATAAAATAAGCTATTGGGTCAAACAGTAA
This sequence comes from Tetrahymena borealis, assembly GCA_000260095.1. Taxonomy (NCBI): domain Eukaryota; phylum Ciliophora; class Oligohymenophorea; order Hymenostomatida; family Tetrahymenidae; genus Tetrahymena; species Tetrahymena borealis. Next base: position 28,528 of record JH651321.1, read on the forward strand.
ATTAGCATACATTTATATCAAATAAGTTAAGATTTCATTAAATTAATTCAAACTTTCTTAGATATTTTTAGTTAAATCATTTTTTATTTCATTCATTCTAATCTAATTTTTGAGAATTATTGATACAAAAATAGTAAGTACAAATCAAGGATTATATTTAAAAATTTAAATTGGTTTTTGAAATGGTAAGTAAAATTATATTTTTACTAATTAATTTAAAAAGTTAATTTCTTATATCCTTTTATTGAAAAATATCTTTTATGTAATTTTAACTTCAATTTTCTATTTGGACTAAATGAATAAAATAGCAATAAAGAATATAAAATTATTATTTAAAAAAAAGAATTAATTTTTATTTAGAAGTAATATTTATAGTAGAAATTTTCTCAATAGAAATCATTATCATCTAAAGTAGTTTTTTAGTGATAAACAACTAATCTTATATTCTTCCTTGCTATTGGCTTGAGTAATTTACACTAACCTAATTTGGTCAAATCTACATTCTATGCAAATTGCAGGTATCTGAGATTAGAAAGCTTTGAAATATGTTAAAGAATGACTATTAAATCATTTATGCTAATATCATTTTGCCTAGCAATAGATAATTGTAAAGATACAAGCGAATTTACTTTACTTATTTATTAACCTAAAGATTGGATATTTTAACTTCCTATATCATTGCCAGAATGTATTTTTAAATTTAAAATCCTTAGGTCTTAAAATTTGCTTATACTTTCACCTATTTTCACTATACCATTACCAATATGATTGTAATCAAAAGAGAGTTTTAAATCTTTAATATGAAATAAAGGATAAAGAGATTTCCCAAGCCAAGTAGCACCTTAGGGACCAAGATTCAAAATGTAAGAGGTTGATACTTTTAACTTTTAAATAGATGAAATGTGGTTTACTGATTCTAATGGTAAAAATGAGTACTTATATCTGTCATCTATAAAATTGCTATCAAAGGATATTTTAATATCAAAATCTAAGAGATTTTATTTCTTATGGGAAGTAATTTGACTAATAATTAAATCATTGGACTATTATAATTTAAAATTTATTTCCTAAATCTCAACTAAATTTAAGAGTTAAGCTATCTCAGATGAGTAGTCGTTAGAGATCTCACTAATGAATAATTATAATTCGAAATATTGTAAACTTTTCAAGAGCCTAAGAGATTTAGATATATCTTTTATAGATGATGAATTCATATCATTTTACTAATGAATTACCAAATGGAAAGTAATTAGATTTTGCAGCTAACTTAAACCTCTGCACAGCCCCTAAATTCCTCCTGATTTTATATTATTCTTTTAATGTAATATTAAATCAAAGTGAGTAATATCAGTTAGAATTTCTAATCCTTCTCCAATCGAGCAAGCTCCAGCTTATCCAATTTCATTACTTTCTCCAATTTTAATTCTAAGAATTCCAAGTTTAGGAATATTCTTTAATGCTCTTCCTATAGAAGTTGCACCTTCTACTCCTATTGTATCTTTACCAATTTCATAACAAAGATTTTTTAAATTAGTGAGTTACCCTATACTATTTCCCAAAGCGATAGCACCTTACTTTTAAATATTACAACCATCGAAAGATAATCTTAAATCAGAAATATTAGTCAGATATTTGAGCCCCTCTGCTATATGAATAGCTCCTACATCGCTAATATTATTATAATTTCCTATCCTTAAATTAAGATTTTCTATTCTAGTTAAATTTTTAAAAGCATTTCCTAAAGCGATTGCTGATTATGGTCCAAAGCAATTATTTTATTCCAAAGTAAGGGAGAAGTCTTGCAATTTGTTAAGTTGTACTAAGGCCTTACTAAAAATCCTTACCTCCTACACTCCAAATACCATTTCCTTTGAAAGTTCTAAAGAAAATAAGTTAAGATTTTTATATTTATTGATCTTATTCATGAAATTGTAAAAATTCCTTTAAAATGGTTCATCAAGTTATAATATATTTATTCTCAGCTGAGTTAAGCTCTATTATTCTTCTTCAATAGATTCAAGTTCACTTTCCTCTTCTTAAATCATTTTCTGACTACTCTCCTTTTTCTCACTCTCTTAGCTATTTTCGTGCAATTAATATTTAAATCTCCCTAATCTAATTTACAATTCTTATAAGTTTTTTAATTAAGTAATGACATCAAGGATATCTATAGTTTATCCTTTATTATTATTCAAAACTCCTTTTAATTATTCTAAATTCTGAAGATACTTGATACCATTGTAGATGTCTTCTATTCCTTAATTAAAATCATAAGAAAAGTTGAGATTTATGTTTAGCTCTTCAAGATTGATCAGATATTTTAAACCCCTCCCAAGGGATTATATGCCTTTACTACTATGTTAATTTTCGATATAGATATAGAGATATAAGCTATTCAAATTTTAAAGGAATTCAAAGCTATTTCCTATTTGTTCTGCAATACTGTTATCGCTAGTATACATCCATAAATTCAACTTCTTTAAATTCTGTAGATTCCTGAAAATATCAACAAAGAATTTGGCTGATTCTTCATCTATTTAACTATTAACAAACTGGAGTGTCATTGATTTAATTTGAATCATATTCTTAATTCCATTTGCTATTCCTTAAAATCCTAGAGACTCTAAAGTTTACCCTCTCAATGTTAGATTTAAGGTAGTAATTTTTTAAAGACATTTTAATGCATTTCCAAGATCTATGTAGTTTTGTGGCTAGATAACTTCTTCATGCTAAATCTATAAATCTAATTCATTTAAATTTTCTAAATAAGACAATCCTTTAGACAAATCTGAGAGATTTATTTAACCTCCATTAAAATTCTCATAGAATGACAAAAAAAGAGCCTATAAATTAGTTAAGTGTTAGAAGCTTTATGGAATCTATTTCAAACTTTCCTGGGAGATATCCTTAATATCACCAAAAGAAAGATAGAATTTTGTAAGTTTTTTTAAATGGCTTAAACCTTCCCCAATTGAAACAGCTCCTTCATTAGTAATATTTTCTCTAAAGATAAATTTAAGCTCACTTAAGTTAGTTAGCCTAATTAAAGCCTTCCCTATAGAAACCACTCCTTTAGATTTTATAAAGTTATTCTTATAAATCTAAATTTCTAAATTTGTCAAGTTTTATAAATTTTATATTCCTTCTGCAATTGCCTATGCTCCCTCAGCACAAATTTTATTATTTTCAGCTATATATAAGCGTAGTTTTTAAAGTTGTTTAAGCTCACATAAGGCTTCTCCAATACTGATGCCTCCTTCTTATCCAATTAAATTCGAGTTCTTCAATTAAAAATGGAATTTAGTTAAATCTTTCATGTTTTTCAAAGCTACAGATAAAGCTATAGCACCTTCTGATCCAATATTACAATTATTTGAGATGGTTAAAGAAAATTCTTTCAAGTTTACCAATTTTGATAAGCTCTTACTGGTTTAAATTGCCATATCTGCTCCTTAAGTATGAATAGATTCGAGTTCTAAATCGAGAATATTTAATTAAGGCATGCATTCTAATGAATTAGAGAAATCAACCTACCCTTCAAAATCTAGTAGTGAGTGCAAGCCTTCTACCCATATATCCTCTAAATTTACTAAATTCCTAAAATTCTTTGAGAATTCTAATGTCTACTCTGTACTAAAATCTCTTCTTTGCCTGAAAAACAAATGCAATTTCTTTAATTTTGTCAACTTACCTAAAGCTATTGCAAGATCTCTTTCACTGCACATCTATCCTATACCACTATCTATTTAAAAGTGTAAATATTCTAAATTCACGAGATTTTAAATTGCTGAAGCAATAGCTTTTATTCCATTCTCATTAAGTTTTCTACCATCAATGCAAAATGTAAAACAGGTTAATTAATTAAGTATCTTCAATTTATCGCACAAGTATTTAACTCCTTCATCATCAAACGTATTTGAGTATCCCAAAGTTAAAAAAAATTTATTCAAGCGAGGGAGTTCTAATATGACATTTCCTATGTGTTATAATCCTTCGTTCAAAATATAATTCTTTCCATGAATAATAATTGTTAACTCTGTTAACTCTTTGAGATTCTAAATAGCATTGCATAAATGAAAAATTCCTTCAAAACCTATCTAGCACAATTCCTCTATATAAATGTATACCTTCTTAATATTAACTAAATTTATAAACCCATTAGCTAATATTTTATAACCAATTTCACCTATTATCGTATTTTTTACTAATCTTATAGATAACTCATTTAAATTTGATAATTAGCTCAAAGATGTCGCTACTATTTAACACTATTCTAATCCTCTTTATTTTAAATTTTATAATTACAGAGAAATGATCTATTGGTCTTTGTACTTTGCATGAGCTTCTTATATCTCTTGTTGGGACATACTCCCCGATACTATTAAATGTTCCATTTTCTTCATCAAATAACTAAAATAACTTTCTTTTTTCTTAATTATATCTGATGTTATTTTGTTAAAAAGATTTATTCCAATTGATAATATGATCAGATTTAAATTCTGAAAACAGAAATTATCAAAATTTATAAATATAAATTTTGAATTAAATCCCAATTCTAAGAAGAAATAAAAATAGAATTTTATAATACTTATGATGGCTTAGAATAAAAAAATTAGTCTTGAAAAGTATATTTATATTATATTATAAAATATTTCCTTTTAATAATACTTTACATTTTTTATTTAAAATAAATAGAACCAAATTTATAAAATATAAGGTGTCTCGTATTAATTTGCGTAAAAGCTGAGTATTTTTTAAAGAAGAAATAGGTTTTAATTTCTAATATGTACAGTAATTTTTTTACTGTAAAAATTGGTGACAGGGACTGTATATATGTTATTAATTATATAAAGTAAGAATCTAATTAAACATAATATATTAATTTCATAATTATTCCCCTTATTTAGGAATTAAATTTTTTAATTTTATATGCATATCTATCTTGCAAATATTTTAATGATATCAAATTTTAAATCAATATTTTAATTCTTTTTTTAAAAAGCATAATTAACAGATATAATCAATAGACATAAAAGATTTGTAGAAAGGTTTTAATATCCCTTAATAATATTTCTTTTACTAACATAGTATACTTAGTCTAATTAAATTTAAAAGAGTTAATTAGAATTTATGTAGGTTTTAATGGTTATAAAATTAACTAGGATTACTCATAAAATATGGTTATGGTAATTAGAATTTTATAATTTGAATTATTCTTTCATAGTAAACTTTAATTGGATATTTTGTATTATTTATAAATTATAGATTTTAGAAGAAAATAAATAATTTTAGATTTGTTACTTACTTTTTTAGAATGTAATGTTTGTTTCTATTTGCTGTCTGTTTGTTTGTTTATTTGTTTATTTGTAGAAATTTGAAAAAAAGATATGTTGAATATATTGATCACATCTCTTGATATCTTTTAGATTTGTGATATAATCAATTAATTGATAGAAAGTATTAGATTTCTTATTCCATTTAGATAAAAACAAATTGCATAGAATGATTAGAAATACTATTTCCTTTGTAAGATAGTGCACAAAAGCTACCTCAATTTTAAGCAAATTGACCAAAGCTTCTTATAATTATAACACCATTTTAAAGGCATCTACTTTTACTTAAAAACCCACCTTCTTTTTCTCAAACTCCTAATAAGGTAAAGCAAAAATACTTTCTTAAAAACAGTATTAATTTTTGAGGATTTTCTCAAAATAAAATAGAAATTTCCTAATATTGATTACATTTTTTTAATATTGAAAAATATAGAAGGAAAAGATGAAATTACAAGAAAATTGAAAGAAATAGTATTTGAGGATGGTAGTAATATCGTTGATAATGGATCTATTCTTACAATTGATATTGATTCAAATGGAAAAGTATCAGTTTAACTTAAGCTCGATTAAAATTATAGAAAGCTTAAAGGTTTATGCAATGCAAAGTTACAAGAAATACCTTGGATTAAGGAGTTTGAAATCAAAATGGCACCAAAGGTAAACATAATTTAGAATCATTAATAAATAATGCATCCATTAATAATAAATATTAAATAAAATTAACTAAATAGGATTAGGAAACTAGTTTTAAAAAGAGAGGTCAATTAGAAAATGTTAAAAAAATTATTGCAGTTAGTAGTTGTAAAGGTGGTGTTGGTAAATCTACTGTTGCTATTAACCTAGCTTTCTCTTTATTAAAGTAAGGACATAAAGTAGGTATCTTCGATGCTGATATCTATGGCCCTTCCCTTCCTACCTTGATCAATCAAGAAAATGCTGTTTTGCATGCTCCAGAAGATAGAGTAATTAGAAGATTATTGTTTAGATTATTTTGAAATTAGCTTGATAAGAGTTAAATTCTTTTGTGAATTAAAACTATTTCTAATCTAATTTCTTTAATTTTATATAAAAAATAAAAGCCTAAAGAAATTATTCCTATTGAATTTGAAGGATTAAAGGCTATGTCTTATGGTTTTGCCAGCAAGAAAAGAGCTATCATTAGAGGTCCTATGGTCTCTGCTATTGTTACTTAACTTGCTATGCAAACTCAATGGGGTGATTTAGATTACCTTATTGTTGATATGCCTCCTGGTACTGGTGATATCCAAATCACTCTTTGCCAAGAAATCAAGTTTGATGGAGCTGTTATTGTTACTACTCCTCAAAAATTAGCATTTGTTGATGTTGTTAAAGGTATTGAAATGTTCGATGACTTAAAGGTTCCTACTTTAGCAGTTGTTGAAAATATGGTAAATTATTGAATTTCTTAATTAATATTAAATTAATTAGAATTCAAATTTTATATCAATATTAATTTCCAAATTTAAACCTTAATTTAATATTTTTAATAGTGCTTGTTTGTTTGTGATGGTTGCGGCAAAGAGCATCACCCTTTTGGACCTGGCTACATGAATATGCTAAAGAACTAATTTGGTATTCAAAACTCTATTTAAATACCTATTTATGATATGATTGCTAAGTATTCTGATTACGGTCGTCCTGTTTCTATTACTCTCCCTGAAGAACATACTATCACCAAAATATATAGTACACTTGCTACCAGTGTCAATTAAGAAGTTATCAAATTACAAGATCAAAATAATGAACCTCCAATTGTTAGGTATGGAATATTATTTACTACTAAAAAAATTAGTTGAAAAAGAAATGTATTAATTATTAAAATAAATAAAATAACTTTTTTATTTTATTTAAAAGATATCAAACTGGAAACAGCTTAGTTATTGTTGAAAAATCTAATGGTTAAATTAAAAAAATGAAGGCTGATGTTTTAAGAAAGCATTGCAACTGCGCTTTGTGTGTAGACGAATTTACTGGTAAGAGACTTATTAAAGACGATACTATTGATAATGAAGTATATCCTTACAAGATTGAGCCAAAAGGTAATTATGCTGTTGCTATTATTTGGAGTGATGGTCATCGTTCTTCTATTTACCCTTATGACACCTTATTTTCTGATAAGATTCCTGCTTTTGAAGAGCCTGAAAAGAAAAAGAGTGCTTGCTCTACTAAGTGATTAGTTTAGGTTAAATAAAGAAATAATATTTAGGATAAATACTGTTGTATTGAATTTAACAAGTAAATATGTATTCTAATCATTCTTTATGTAAATGTATTATTCAAAATAATAATTTTCTAAGTAATTTCTTTTAAAAAAACTAATTATAATTCAATGACACAATTTATTACAGAAAATAATTTCAAATCTAAATTTTATTTATGTTGTTGATTTTGAGTTAAAAAAAGTAAAATTAAAGGAAGTATGAGTGAGTGAAAGTATATTGTTGAAAAGAAATATTAATATTTATTATTATGTAGATATAAAGTTTATATATATTTAAGAATAATCTTAGTTTTTCTAATAAATTAATGAGCATATTTCACCAATACCCACCATGCTTTTCGTCTAAGTGATTGTAGCATTCAGTTGAAGTCTCGTAATAGTTCATGCAATTATCTTTCCAGCATATATGTTTACTACATCTTCTGCATTCAACTCTATAGCAGCCGTCAATACGAATAATATATACACCACAACATGGGCATTTACGAGCACCTTCTTTAATCAAAAACTCTATATTTTTGGCTTCCGTTTCCTAATATAATGTACAAGTCATACCAAAATGATATTCTGCTGAGCATTTAGAACAATAAGTTTTATTGCATTCATAGCAAGTGTATTTAGCTAATTTAGAGGAATGAATTGACTTACAATTTTCATTCACACAGAAGCTTACTTCTTAGAAATTATTTTACACGTAATGGTTTAATGACATTCTATTCATCTTTTATAGTTACTCTTCACACATAAGAGCCTTAATATCTCTCATTATTACTGCTTAGCTACAGAAAGGGCACTTAATAGGAAGTGAATTGAGATCACCGAGAGAGTTGTCAATGACAAACATAATACAGCTTAAACAGAATTTGTGTCCACAACCCTATTAAATTATTCATTTTGCAAGTTAAATAAAGAGTTGAACTCAATAGTAAATAAAATTAAATTATAAAGTAGGTAATCAATTTAAGGATTTACTTATAATCTGTAACCTGTAACGATGGTATTAGAGCATACTTAGCAATCTTCATAGGAATATGGCATATTATTTAAACATGAAGAGCTATTCTTTTCTTCTAATAAAGCAAGTAAGGCATTCTTTGCTTGATCGACTTGCTTTGAATTACCTTCCATGTAAACGTCTTTAGAGATATAATCTAGTTAAATCTTACATAATTGTGTTTTATTTTTAAATTCTTCTAATCCTTTTCCATCAATTCCCAATATATTTCTAATGTTCTTTCCACTAATTGGAATCTTTACTCTGACACTCTATCTAAGGAAATATTCGACTTCTATATATTTTTTATAGAATAGAAATGTTATTAATTACTAATTATTCGAATTAAGAATTTAATCTAACCTTTATTAATCAGTTCATAAATTGCATCTGTGCAGAAAACTCTAACATCTTCTTTAATCAAATTTATTTTAAAGTAAACAGGATATTTCTTTTCAATTTCTCTAAGTTTCTTTTAGCCTATTTCAGTAAATATTTATGAGTAATCAACTTAATCATCTTCATCAAAAAGAGAAGCTAAATCTAACTTAACCTATTAGTTTAGAGAAATAATAGTTTAAAATTTATAGGAGAATAAAAATTTATTAAATCTTACATTTCTAAGGTCAAGCAGTTTTGGGCTGAGAATAGCTTATATAATACCTTTAGCCTTGTTGAATTCGGCTTCGTTATTACTTCTCAAGATAATTAAGAAATCTTGCTTTGAAGGAATGGGTCTTACAACTTTTTCTTTGATTCTAATTTCATTGTTTTATTGCATTTTTACTAATTCTTGATTTCCTTTCAAAATCATTTGGACTACATTCATTAGCTTGTATTCATAGTTGAAGGTTTAAGTATAGTTCTTTTCGACATAAACTTTTTGTAATCCTAAGATATCTGCCTTAGCGTTGAACCTTGCAAAGATATTATGGATTTTATATAAGAAATTCTTTGCATATGAAATTTTGGCTTCAACAATACCATAATCCCCTCTTCTTACCCAGTCAATTTAGTGTTATTCATTGTATACTTTCTTTAATTGATGAATTAAACTAGCTTTACTTATACCTCTATCAACATCAGCTATTCTATCAATCTATTTCATAAAAATTTATTTTATTAATTTGCTAAAATATAAAATTTAGTTAATTACGAATACGCTAACAACATTCTTTTACAATTCAGGTATCAGACTATTTTTTAATGTCTATTCATCGGTTTATTTACAAAGTCCACTTACTAGGACTACTTTGTTTTAAATTTTATCGATTTCAGCTTTGATTTCTTTACCATCAATAACAAGCTTATTTTAAACTTATTTTAAAAAGGAGGAAACGGATGATTCATCAACAAATTCTATTCTTCCCTATAAAATAAATTAATTGAAATATTTTGTTAAAAGAAACAATAAAAGTTACTGTTAATTTTGATTTCCAAGTTTACCATCTCACGATAATATGGTACAAAGTTGAATCGTTATTTTAATGGATTTGATAAGAATGATTTTTTAATCTTAGTTAGAGGGTTCTTCCTTAAAATTCAATTTAGTTAAAAGTTTCAACAAAGAAAGTAGAGTCTTCTGTTTCTGCAACAAGGACTTCAGCAGAAATAGAATTTTCCTCTACATGCTTTACATTAGGATCAGTAAAAAACTTAATGTGGAGAATATCACCATACTCTGAGAATAAGTCAATTATTTCTTGTTCCTTTACTGTTTGAGGTAAATTATCTACAATAAATATGTGATCATTTTATAAAATGGTAACTTCCTTAATAGTACCACCCTTCTATATCTTTAAAATGCAATTATTTCCATGAGATACTTCCATCAATTCTTCTGATAAATGTTTTTAAGCATCTTACATATAAGTGCTAAAAAGTTTTTCTAATTTTTCCTATTTAAATATATCATAAATTAGATTTTATATTATTTAAAAAATAATAAATTAATAGGACTAAAGTTTCTTTTTATTATTCCAGAGAAAATTTTATTTTTTAAAAAACTTTTAAAATCATTAATATCAAAAAATGATTTTAATTTTTAAAATGCTGTTTTTTAATAAATTCTTTGAATATTAAGAAAATGAAATAATATAATAAATGTTTAATAATGAAAATAATTACCTTTTAACTAGCATCACAGTGAATAGTGATAGTATCCATATGGTGATTTGGCTCATAATAGCAATCATATTTACTTTCCATATCTTTAATCAGTTAGATGTTATCTTCAAAATACTTAAACAAAGCGTCTGAAATACCAAAATATTCTATTTCATGAAGATTTAAACTCTATCTTTTTAACAACCTTAGCTTATGTTTTTCTATAAATTGTGTGGGAGCATTTTCAAGTAAGAAAGGATGGTCAATAGCTATGCATTATTTAATTTCATATTAGTTTTTAGAATTAATTTATAATTAAAGAGGGAGAATAAGGAAAGGTCTTTCTTGAATGAGATTCATACTGCTAACTTCAGCATAATTTATCATCTTAGCTGATTCAAAATGACGGAAACCTAATCTTCTGTGACCTGAGTATACACATAAATTTCTCCAATATTTTTCAATAGCAATTTATTGAATTAACTCAGAGAATTTATTATTATCAATTCCCTTTAATAATTTAATAGGATCTATTTGGAGATTTAAATTTTAAGCAATAAGTTGAATTTCAAGACAAATCTTATCGTACAATTTAGAATTTATTTGATTCTTCTCAAGCATATTTTGAAGCTACAAGTTTGTAGAAGCAGAGTGGGATTCCCCGGGTATTAACAATAAGGAATTATGAATGGAAAATAGATCACCCATTCTGCTCCATAGAATAGAAACATGAGCACTCACTTCAGAAGAGCAGCTGAACCAATTCTCACTCAAATTGATCATTACTTACATGAGAATACGTAATGCTTACTTTTCAGGGCATTTCTCATTTATTACCTCTGAGTAAGCTTTGAACTATTCAAGATTAATGAGATTTAAGAAATCTCTTTTTTGTAATCTAAGGAATTCCTTTCTTTCATACAAGCGATAAATCTCACAAGATTTTGAGATACCCATCAATCTTTCGCGCTTGAGAGCCTCTTCACGAGTAATTTTAGAGCTAACAACAGGAATAGATTCAAAGTTAGTGTCCATGAAATAAACTTTGTATGCCTCACCAGTATCGATTTAGATAATAATGTTATCCAAAGTGTGGTATCTAAGTTACTTGTGATTCTTAATAATAAATACATTGAATTCGTTGTTTTTGTATAAGTTCTTTTTATTTCTATTGATATGCTTATTTAAATCTTCTTCATATTAACTCAATTCTTTTTATCTCTCTTCCTCCTCCTTCTTTTTTCTCAGTTCTTCTTCTTCTTATTTCTTTTTAAGTTCTTCTTCTTCTCTTAGTTTTTTTTATTCTTCAGTTTCTGGGACAGGTTCTTCTTCTTTCTTTACTTCTACTTAAATCTCTTATTCTTCCTTCTATCCCTCTTCTATTATCACTTCTTATTCCAACATAACAATTTATTAAACAGGAATAACTTCATCAGGAAAATCTATTTGGGGTTATTCAACAGGTTCTTATTGAGCTTATTAGGGGATTTCAATTTCTACATTTATTTGTATGTTTTATTCGATTGGTTATTCTTGTACATTAGGAGGTATTCCATTTTCCTATTAATTTTACTATTATTATCTCTCTAATTCTATTCTTTCTTTTTCTGCTTCCAATAATGCCATTTATTCCATTATAATTTTTTCTTTGTTTAATTGTTCTTACAGTTATTTTTCTTAAAGTTCTTTTTCTTATTGTTTCTTTTTCTCTATTTCTAATGCAAGTTGTTCTTCTTAAAGCTTAATTCTTTGCTCTTCTTCATATCTAGCCTTTTCAATCTTTTCCTTTTCTTTTCTGATCTGTAATTATTCATACCATTCCTTTTTAAAATCTTCTTCAAAAAAAGGTTTTTCTTCATCTGTTACATCAACGTCTGTTAAATCAATAATGTTAAGCTTCTCTTTAATTAGATTTAAATGATGTTCTTTTAGGTATTTACCCTCTTCAATATTTTTGACAAATACCAGTATATCAAATCTCATTAAAGTTTGTTTATATCTTTTCAATGAATCAATAATGATTGATTCAATCTTTTAAATTTTAGATTTTTATGTAAGCTCTCCATCCTCAGAATAAATAATTTTTTAAGGCATTCTGTATAGTTCTAAGACTATTTCTAACTGTGGATGACACTACTCTTTAAGCTAAGCAGATAAAATATCATCAGAATATATGATAATATTAGGGCTTTACTTTGCATCATTTTAGTTTTCAAAATGCTTTTACAATCTAGCTATAAAGATAATTTTAGTAGGAGTAAGATATTCCAAATTGAAGTAGTATATATTATTTTTTGCGTTAGTTCCATTAACAACAACATTATTCCAGATCTTTTCCATCACTTATTCATCTATCTAAAGCTAAGATCTTTTATCTTCGGCAGTTTAAGATTAGAAAATATTAACTACATTCATTCCATAATAGAGTGAGAATGCATCTTTTAATAAAGAGTAAACTAATCCTCCATTCAAGAAGGAATTTTTATCACTCAAAAAAGTGAGGCCACTCTACACAGATTTCAGTGCCTCTAAACTTTAAATGAGTTACCAAACATATTAGTTTTACTCACTGCCTAGATAGCCAAAGTTATTTTAGAAGTTTTTAAGATATTACCTGAATTCTTCTCCTTTTTCTTATTAGGTATTAAAATGAGATTGCAATTTTTTTAAATAGTCCAATCTGCATTCTCTGACTAATTGCCTAATGCTCTCTTAGTGATCTTTGCTATCAGAAATCTAGCTATTTTATAGTGATTCTTCTCTTATGATACTGTTAGAAACAGAATTTCTTGTAGAAATCTATTATCTATTGCTCAATTCCTAGACTAATAATTCCTTTTCTATTAATTAGTCGAGCTCCTTTCTTAGATCTTCCATTAATACCCTATTTGATTCTTTACAGTTTCACCTTATTTTTTTAAATTAATTTTCTTACTTTTTTATTGTTACTTTATTTATCTAATGAGGTTATAGAAACCCAAAGTTGATACTCAAATTTTTATTATAAGATTCATTTCTTTCCATTTAATGCGATTTAATATATAAAAGAATCTAATAAATCAAAATTTGATAAAATCCTTATCGAGGCTGGTTGATAGATAGATAGAAGAACCTACTTTATCTGATATATTTTGATTATAGACAATCTCTGTTCATATTTTTACCGATCTCCATTAAAAATTTTTTTTATTATTTCATTAATATCATTGCCTGACTAAAAAGAAAAAGAAATTAAAATTCAAGAAGGTGAAGCAAGCTATCTACTGTAAATAAATTAAATAATAAAAAAATCGTGATATTATATTAGAAATTGTGTTGGCTAACTTTTCATTATTCTTATTTAAATTATTAAGAGTTAAAGTTTATATCTATGACTTCAGTATTGTTAATATTAATATAGACATTGAAGAAAAATCAAAATCATCAGTATATTAAAGAAAAAGAATAGAAGAAAAAACCAAAGTAATAAATAGTTAAGTTTCAATTCATCTCTTTTATCTTTTATTTTTTCTATATTCTTAAATTCTTATTACTAACCTATCAAAAATGTATTAGTTATCCTATTTTCTATGTATATAAATATTTAAATTTTATTCTCTTAGTCCAATTACATATTCTCAATTACCATTTTTTCTAAAAATAATAAAGACATATCTATCTCTTCTCTAAGTGAGGGAAAATATTTAATTATGGTGTCTACTTAAAAGCAAGATTATTTAATTAGAGTTAAAATTTATATGAAATAAGTAAAATAAGGAAGGAATAAGTTACTTATTTATTTAAAAGTATTATTTTATTCTTTTTAAAAAGCTAATAAACAAAAATAATTATAAATTATTTTATATGTAAGGTTTTTACATTAAATCAGAAAGTTTGTGCAAAAATGAGTAAAAATATGTTAATAAATAAGTTCAGTTTCAGAGAAATATTAAAAAATAATTAAAAATAATAAATTTGATATCTTGAAAAAATAAATTAATCTGAAATATTAATTAGTAAATTATTTATTTATAAGTATTGTATTGAGTGAAAATAAATTAAATTAATTACATTTCATCCTTTGATGCTAATATACAAATTAACTTATCTTTGATTATTCAGTTTCAAGCATCATTAAGTTTTTATTCAATATTTAACAAATATTAAAAAGTATTATTTAATTAAATTAATTATTTATTATTATTTACATTAGAAAAATTAATAAAATAAGATTAATTTTTTTATTAAGTATTTTTTAAAACACATATTACTCAATTAGAAATTAGAAGAGAAGAAAGTATTAAATTAATTCTGATTACAAAAAAGGAGATATAATTTATTAAGAAAATGGTTAATTAAAGAAAGTTAATTAAATTGAAAAGCCGAATTATATTATAACTTATCTAAAATTTGTATTTAATCCTATTTTAAAATATTAAATTAAAAAGAATATAATTTGAATAAAGAATTTTTGTAGTGTTAGTTAGTTAGCTAGCTAGCTAATTAGACAATAATAATATTATTCTTAAATTTATTTGAATAAAAATAGGAGTAGGAAATAAAAATCTGATAATAAGAAAAATAAAAGTGTTTGAATTTATTTTGATTATTAAAGATCAGAATATAATCTGATTAATTAGGATAAGATATTGATTCTTTTAAATTAGAGGATTAAAGAAATGACTTTAAAAAATCAGTTTCTACAAAAATTGCATAAAAAAGAATGAAGGAATGAATGGAGAAAAGATAAAAGATTATGAAAAAATATATTTTTTTAACTATATCTCTAATATAAAACATTAGTTTTTAGAAAAAATATAAATTTATTGATTGATCGATTGCTTATTTTAATTGATTGATATAATATATATATGTTTATGAGTTCAATTGGTTCCTTTAGAAGACATATTCTTCATATGTTTTCAACTCGCATCCATGCTATTTAAGGCTTCCTATGTGCGCCAAAATTTGCGAGTTACCTTTAAATACAAATTAATCAATTTCCTCCGAGTAAATGGTTCAATGCATTTTCTTCTTCCCATCCATATTTCATTAATACTTCCTATTTTATTAAATTATTTTAATTTAATATAATTCTATTTTATCATTCTCTTTGCTTTTTATCCATATTTATAATTTTCTTTCATTTTTTCCTCTCTATTCCATTAATTTAATTTCCTATTTAAATAATTTTCCTTTAAAAATTCTATTTAAATACTACATGAGTTGCTATTTTTGCTACTCGTTAATACTTTTCATTATGCATTAAAATCCTTTGAAAACTGGAAAGATGGCTTTGAAAGTCAAATATAATTCATGGGATTGATCATTTTGCTATCGTATTGAATAAATAGATATTTTATTACTCTGCTAACTTTTTCCTCGAAGCCCATATCTACAAACTTTTTGATCTTTTCATCTTGAGATTTAGTATTTGCATAATTTTGTGTCCATTCTTTTGCTTGCTTAAGATATTAGTCTCTTTAAGTTTTATACTATCCTGCGACCACAGCATCTTGAGGATCATCTAAGCATTGTTTTTTAAAAATGCCATTAGTATATATATTGAAAATTTTCTATTTTTTGAAACATCTCTGATCTGCATTGAAAATGAGCAAGTTGATGTTATTTAATTGAATTTCTTTTTAGAAACTCTCTTTTCTATAGGAATCAACTTCTAACGATTAACACTCAGACCAAGAATTGTTCCTAAAACTTTATTGAACATAAAACTTGAATCATACCTGGTTCAGGAGCGCACATTAAAGCTTATAGGGAAAGCAAGGCAGTTCTAATTGAAAGGGCAGGAGACCATTCATTTTTAAGAATATCTAAACAAATAGCTCCAGTTTGGGATGAAATGTTAGGATGCCATATTCTAGTATCGAATTTCATCTAAATTAAAATTAAATTAAATGATTATAAAATTTCCATGCAGGTTTTATAAGTTGTTCAAAGGTTAGAAGAAAAATTCATACTTTAGGTGGCTTATAAGGATAGTCCATAGGAAGTTAGATATCAATCTAGAAAACACCGCCATGATAGGGAGTATCTTCCTATAATTTTAATAGATATGAGTTTAGTTTAAATTATAGATATTTGAGGAGGAAAGAAAGAGAGCCATTAGAAAGATAATTCTTTTTAATAGCTAAAATTGTAATTAAAAATAAATTTACAGGTCCATTAATGTATCCCTTCCAATGGTTAATATCATCACCAACAGTGGTCACCTTAATATTACTCGATTCAGCCTATTTTTTAAAAAGGGAAAGAAATAAGCAATTGTTTGTCGATGGCTATGCTAAAGCATCTCTAATATTTCAAATAATAAAAGTAAAAATCACATTTTTACTAAAATCGCTTAATTCTTTTTGAATTCTTCCTTTATTATTTCCAGGTTGCATTATCTTATTTTACTTAAATTCTATCAAAACTTTTCTTTCTTTTCTTTAAAATTATTATTTTTTTTTCTTTCACTTTACCTGTTTTTTTCTACACTTCATTCTCATGCAAAGTTTACTTACTAAATTAACAAGCACCTTAAAATCTTTCCATTTTCTTTTTTACTCAATCAGATTCCTCTTGTTTTTCTCCCAATAGGTTTTTCAAATAAATACCATTTTCTTATCTGAACAATCAGTAGTTCATTTTTTGAACACGATTCTCTACAAAAATACAATATGATAGGATACATTCCCAAAATTATTATATTGAATCCCAGAAAAGTAATATTTTACCAACTATTATTCATATTTAGTAAAATTACTTTGAAAAGAAATGAATGAACATCTAACAAATATGAAGTATACTATTTGCTTAAACTCTTTAACTTACTATGTACTTGATTAAGATAATAGTAATTTATTTGATTTAGATGTAAAGACTCTTCTCAATTCTTAAAATTAGAGTGTAGGATTAAAAAAGCTCGAACACTTCAATTAGTTTAAAATTTTACTGCATGCTTTTAAGGGAAGACTAACTAGTAAAATAAAATTTCTATTCCAACTTATTAAAATGTGTTATTCAAATAAAATTGATGGTACTGATAAATTATCCAAACCCATGTCCTTATTTTTAAAGATAGAAAATCATAGAGGGAAAAGGGGATTAATGAATGATTTTTTCATATCATCTGATCTACATTTATTTATTTACAAATATTTTTTTAAATATTATTTATTGAAAATTTACAAATGTT
The DNA here is from genome assembly GCA_000260095.1 of Tetrahymena borealis. Taxonomy (NCBI): domain Eukaryota; phylum Ciliophora; class Oligohymenophorea; order Hymenostomatida; family Tetrahymenidae; genus Tetrahymena; species Tetrahymena borealis. Next base: position 46,380 of record JH651321.1, read on the forward strand.
TATACTTTTATGTAGGCTATGAACTGTAAAATTTAAGAGTAAAAAATAATTAGATTTTAGAAATTTGATTTTAATAAAAATCAAAAGATTCTTATTAATTTCCCTAAAATGAGTTATCAAAAACACAAAATTTAAAATATTAAAATCCATCACTACTTTAAATGAATCTTTTTTATTTTATGTTTATATAAATTTTTAAGAAAATATTTTTAAATTTTTAAGTAAAGGTAATTTCAAGCAGGATTTATAAAAATTAAGAATGCTAAAATTGTTAATAATTCTTTTTGTACCGATATTAAAATATTCAAAGAAATGTACTGATATGAAAAAGGATTTTAGTTGATCTTTAATGATACCTTTAGAAAAAGAATTAGAGATTGAATCTATTATTTAAGACCCCCATTATTTGAAGATATACATAAGGTAATTATACATTTACAATAAAAGGTTATTTATTATTTAAAAAAATAATAAGAAAGATATGGGTATTTTATCTATTTAGTTTAAAAATAATATGAGAATCAATTAGCATGTAAAGAGGTATATTGATGAAAATAAGTTCGCATCTTTTTTCCTATTTTCTGCATACAAAATAACTAGTTTTTATTAAAGGTTAACAAATTAAATATACTAATTATAGTTTACTTAAAAAGAATTTAATATTAAGAATTTGATTACTAGCTTTAATTTTCTTATTTTAAAGGATTTTTCGTTAAGTTTATAAGTCAGAAGAAATAAGAATATTTTATTTCACTAACTAGATTATGAGCAAAAATGAAGTATATGAAAGTAAATAGATGGATCGATAGATAGATTTAGTAATATTATTTACTGAAACAAAAATTATAAGTAGTATATGTATAAGAAGATATAAATTTTAATTTAATATTTATAATTTTTAAACTCATTATCCATTTTTATGAGCTTAGAAGAATTCCATAAATTTAGGAACTATGGTGGGAAGGGATGTAACAATAAAGAAAATTACAGTAAAAGCAAAGTCTTTAAAATTAATTTCAACTACATTTCCAAATTGATATTTATATTCACTGTAGTCCATTTATATAGATTAATAGAGTTTTTAGAAAGTTTATTACATTGATTTTAGCATTTTTCTTCTTAAGATATTTTTCTCAGTTTTGTTATAAATTCTACCCTAGTAAGAAATCCTATTATCTATATAATCCTTACTCAATAGTTTTAATCTTTTAATGATAATTCCATAAGAAGAATATCTCTATTCTTTTACTTCTTTTTGCTTAAAAAGTTCATCAAACATACTTAATAAATCAGAAACAGTATCTTACAATTGCACAATACTGTATTAAAGCTCTCCAAAGCAATCATTATATTATGTGCCTTCTTTGAATCTAAATAAAAAGAAGAATGAAAGGAAGATAAAATTGAAAGTGCTCATAATAACACTAATTGGATCCAAAAATATGGAGCCTTTATTAAAGATCCAATATAGCTCAAAATAAGCAGAAGCACAAACTAAAATGACAAAGAGATAGTAAAAAACAAGACAAAAGTAGGAAACTTCCAAATCTTTAATAAACTCTCTCTCATGGTTAAGAATGCACTTTCTCATATTATCCCATGATTCTAAACTGATAGGAGAAGTAATATCAATTTTTTCCTTGTAATTAGCCTAAGATATATCAGAATATGAAATTAAATTATTCAGTGAATTAAATAGATTCTTTTTTCTAATTAAATCATAATTTCCTAAGATTCTATTGAGATTCCAGGCAGTATAGACATAGGTAAAAATAATAATACCCATATCAATAAGATTTCTAGTGCTTAGAGCAGTAGATTGAATGTGAATGTAATAGAAAACAAATATCAATTTAAGTAATATCACTGAAATAAGTATAAAGAAATGAAAGTAGTTAGGATTAATAAGATCATCAAATTAAGAATTTAGGTATTTTTCAGCTACTTAATCTCTATTTGAAGTTCCTACAACTAGTTTTAATAAAGAAAATCTTGCTGAATGTTCAAGATGTTACTCATTACCCTTTCCTCTTTCAAATTAAGGATTAAATTTCATATCCTACCTTCTATAACTTGTAGGATAGTCATACCTATAATTCCTTTTTTGCTCCGATTCTAAATTTGATGAAAAAAATGTGAAAATTAAATATTCAAAATCTGAAGAAACAGAGGTGAAAATAACTTTTAAAGTTCTATTATCTGTGATTAATGTTCTAAGATAAGAGAAAACTAGAATAGTAGACAATACAAAGAAGATTCCATCTTAGAATAAAGATCTAATAAAGTGATTGTCTGATTGAATATAGAAAGTAACTAACATACAATAAAATGTAGAAACTGAGCAAATAAGAAACCCGAATAGCATAAGAGCAGATTAGAAATTTTGGGATATTACATATCCAATAAGAAATACTGTGCTTAACGCAGGAATCACCACAGCCGTAAATAACACGAAGCTAATATAGGAGACTATGATGTCTAATATAAAGTAAACTTTTTATAGTAAACCTCTATGCTCTACATCTTTTTCATCTTTAATTTTAGATTCTATCTCTTCTAATTGAATACTTGAAAGATACTCTTAATAAGAAATCATTTCATTGTTCGCATCTTTATCTTTTTGATCTTCCTTTATGTTAGTTTTTTTCATTTTGTTTATTAAAATAGTAATCAGATCTTTTTTATTTTTACTTTTTTAAATAATTAATAATATAAGCAATATAAACCCACCAATAAATTAGACTTTTTATTTATTTATTTATCCTAAATAATAAATGAACAATAAGGTAATTTAAAATTTAGAATAAAGTTTATTTTTGTATGAGGTTTTGATAATAATAACAAGTTATGCGTTTCGAAATGTTTATTTTATTTAAAAATAATAAATTTCTATATTTATTTTTAATTTGATTGAATCAATTCGTTTCTAAAATAATTGATAAAACGATAAATTATCAAAATTATGAAAATCAACCTTTTAATTATGAAGCGAATTAAATATTAATTATGTTGAAATATTTTATTTGACTAAATAACCAAAATATAAATTATTAAATATTATTTAATTCATATTGATTAATTAACTAGTTAGCTAAATAGCTAGCTAGCTATTTACTTTATTAAACATTTTGATTTTTAACTCTAATTTATTTTTTGATTGAATGATTGATAAATTAATTGTTTTTCTCATAAAAAATTTTAATCTTCATTTTATTAGATTTTTTAGTAGAATTTTATTAATTTTTATTTCTTTATTAATCAATACTAAATATATTAATGAATTACCACATTCTTATCAAATTAAAATTTATTTGAATAAAAATATTAATTATGAAAAAAAAAAAGCAGTGTGACTATGAGATTTTAATATCACGATTTTATGTTGTTTGAATTTAGTTATGTTTTTTGTTTTATTTTTTCTTTATTCTTTCTTCTTTTTCTTTTTAATTCTTTCTAATTTCTTCTCTTTTCTTTCTTTTTAATTTTTCTTATTGCTTTTTTATTCTTTTTAATTTTTTAATCTTTTTTTTTCTTTTTTCTTTTTCATTCTCTCCTCTTAATCTTTTTAATCTTTTTGCCTAATTATCTCTCTACCTTTTTGCATTCTCTACCTCTTTTTTTCTTTTTTAGGTCCTGGATTTAAAAACTTGAATTTTAATAATTGGAAAAAATAAAACAATCAAATTGTTTTATGAAAATCATATTGAAATGAAGGCCGGGTGGGGGATGGGTTTCGGGATGGGATGTTAGAATATTTCATTTTTCCTTCTATCTCTGTTCGTATTCACATCTTTCAATTGTAATTGAGATTTTTATGAAGGATTATGATTTATTTATTCTTATCGGTTAGGATTTCTTTTTTCATTTCAATATTATTTCATATTTATGCAATTTGAAGTTTTTTAATTAATTTCTTTCTTTCTTTTTCATTCTTTTTTCATAATTTTTCGAATTTTCTTAATTAGTTAAATAATCTTAAGTTAAATCTAATAATCTTAATGTAAATATAGTATTTAGAATTCAAAATCAATCTATTTACTTAGTAATATCTATCTTAATCTTAATTAGCAGTAAGCAAGCAAGCAGCATATTATTAGTTCAAGGAAATCTTAATGTTTAAAGCATTAATTTTATTGTCATCTAAGTTTTTTTTTAAATAATTTTGAAAGATTTTAAAAACTTTTGTGTTTGCCCTCACACCACATAAGGGTCTTTATTGGATCGATCTGTGCTTTTTTAAAGCGGATGATAGTTATCTTTCATATATGAATGTTTTACTTGAATATTTTACGTATTCACACCACAATTACAAGTAATTGTTTTAATTCTTTCAAACATTCATTTTCTGATTGATAAAGTATCATTTTCGGGATTTTAAAAACTTAGATCTTCTCTTTAATTTTTAGGAATAGTCTTGAGAACGATTTAAACACCACTTTAAATGCATTTCTTTTAGACATAATTCCATTTAGATGTTTTATAAGAATATCCACCACGAATATTCTTTCATCTCAAAATTTAGTATTGAAACACCACTTTCAATAGCTAAAAGGATTTATTTGGTTTTTTTATTTAAAAACTTAAGTTGTTATTGTTGTTAGGCCAAAGGAGTTCCGGGTGATTAATATGAATAATATTTTTTTGTTTTAAAAAATGGTTAATATATGATTATTTTTAGTAAATGTCTTCCTAGTTATTATTTTAAATAATCATTTTGGTTTCGGTTTGCATTATTCATTGGACTGGAAATGGTCATAGTGTTCTCTACCTAGATTCTCTTCTGTTTTACTAATCTTTGTTTCTTCAGATTTGGACTTTCTTTAGAATAGATTGAGCATAAACATTAGTGAAGTGAATCATTATTCTCAACTACTTTTTTGTAAGGAAACTGCTCATTTTTGGATCAGACATTTTAGAGAGCTGTTCCTCATAGTAGAGATGAGTAGATACTAACTGATGGCCAACTTAGAATTCCTATTAAAAGGACATTAATTTTGGAATTCTAAGTTAAGACATTTTTTCTTTCGCTCCTTTCTCTTTCCTTTTTTCGGGGCACCTCCTCCTTAATTTTGAATTAAGGAAGAATTAAAAGATTATATTTCAAAGTCAAATTAATTTCTTATTTTTTTTTTTTTCCTTAATTTTTTTTTTCCCTCGTACTCTCAATTTGATTAAATCTTTAATAGATTTCTATTAATAAATATTTCAAATTATCACTAATTCAAATTTCGAAAATTTATTCAATCTTCTCAATAAATAAGGATCTAATATACATTAATAAAAAGAGAAGCACTTATTATCTTCATTTCTTAAAATCATAATTCTAATCAAAATCATTCCTAAAACATATTAGTGATTAAATCTTGAAAAAAAATATTATTGCAATAAAAATTTAAAATTTTATTATTCTATATAATCCCTATGATTTGAATGCTTACTTTTAATAAAATGTTTGTTATTATTTGCAATAAAATAGATTTAAAAAAAATTATTTACATTTTTATTTTTCAAAAAAAAATAATTTAATAAATTTAGCTGATGATATTTATTATAAATAATGAATAAAAAATAATATCTTTTAATTTTTAATTTATCTGAATTTAAAACATGTATTTTTTTTTGGTTAATTATTATCAGAAATACTTTACTTAGGAGCAAATTTTATTGATAACTTAAAGAAATTTATTTTGAGTAGTAAATGAATTTATAAATTTCATTTAAAAAAATCACAATTAGAAAATAAAAATGAGATCTTAAATTTTTAAAAAAGAATGATGTTTTTTGATCAGAAAGAAATTTAAATAAAGTGGTTTTGTTATATGCAGAGTTAAATGCTTATGTCTTAAAAATATCCATCCCTTAAAGATTTAAATATTATCAAACAGTTTTCATAAGAATAAAAAGGTAGTTAAAGAAGGACTTAATTAAACTACTTTTTTCTATGTAAGTTTGAACTTGAAAATAAATAATATGATAAAAAAACTCTTTTGAGTTTCAGAGTATACACTAGAAATATAATGAAAATTAAAAAGAAGATTTAACTCAAAATTTATCAAAAATAAATCTAAATATACCACAGAGATTACCCTAATATTTTATCAACTAAAAGAAATTTCATAAAATAAATCGACTAAGAGAAGGTGATCTTCTTAAAGAGAAGAAGAAATGAATGCAATTAAGATAGGATTAAATACAATTTAGATAGGAATGATAGCAATCTAATGAGTGAAAAAAAAATTGTTTAACATAAGTTAATAAAAATAGGAGGAAATAATTTGAAAGAAAATGAAATATAAGCATTTCATTCTTCAATTTGTTTGTATAAACGAGAATATAATAAGTAAAAATCTTAGAGAGAAATAAAGAAAAAGATAAAGAAAGAATAGTAGCTAAGAAAATTTTTGTTTGCATATATTTTTTCTTTGATATCTGACTTAATATATGGCTACCCTATAATGAATAATTCATTGATTTTAATATAAATAATATATATAGTAAGCTGTATAACACTGTATACATTAAAGAAAGAAAGAGGTGAACTGAAACAAAAAAATCAAAAGAAAACAATAAGAGAAGAAAGAAAGGAGTAAAAAAAAGAAAGTAAGAAAGAAAGAGAGAAATAAATAATAAAGAGTGGTAGAAAAAGCTTGCGAAAATATAGAGAGAGTAAATGAATGTTGAGTAGGCGTATTAAAAGGCGCCTGATAATTAAGATAATGGAAATGGAAGAAGCAGCTAGTAGCAATAACAGTAATAATAACCTCAAGGCGGAGGTGCAACTGCAGCAGCCAGTGGAAGCGAGTAGAGGATCAAAGAGAATCCCTTTACTTTTGACACTGAATAATCTTCTACTACAAGTCCAACACGAAGCAGTATGGAAGAAGATAATAATCAAAGAATGAATTAAATGAGCGTAATCATAAAAAACGAATGCAAATAAAATATATTAATATTCCTACTAATTAGATTATAGAAAGAATCAAGAAGAACCCCCAAAGATTGTAGTGGCTCAAGGAATGCTTGAAAGATTTTTGCCTAATTAAGAAGAATATTTATCTATTCCGTAAGCGAAGAATGGTTTCTCATAAAGACATTATAGTATGTGATTGCAGAAAAGTAGCTCCTGAGAATATGTAATAATTTTATCATACGATAATCCATCAATCATTTTTCATTCATTCACCAAGCCTCTAGCATGCCAATTTTTGAATTTTCAAAGCATATTTGTCTAAAATAATAAATTTGTGAAGAGCAGGAAGGAAAAAATGCACAAAAAACATTTAGAGAAGCAAAAAATTCAATGTCTTTTATACACTTAAACATTAAAAAGAATGGAAATTTTTGTATGAAATTGTGTCAATATTTAAGCAAATAATTGCCATTCTAAAATGGATGAGTAAAATTGACGAAATTCTAAATTTTGAAATAGGAAAATGTGCTTATTAATAAATAAGAAGAAGAAAATTATTTGGCTGATTAAATGTGTGAAAATAAACCAAGCTAGCAAGCATAGTACATATATACTTATTTATTTTATTGCAATATTAACAAAAGGTCAAAGCTTCCAATGTCAAAGCGTATAAATGGAATGATAAATTGTGGTGAGAATTGTTGGAATAGAGCAGTTTGTACAGAGTGTTGTGATTTATCATGTAGATGTGGCGATCTTTGCCATAATAGGAGATTCTAGAAGCATTAAGATGCATGCGTTTATCCATTACCTACTAAAGGCAAGGTATATAGAGCTTTTTATTTAAATCAAGCATTTAGACACTTATTTAAAATAAAAATTTGCCAATATGCAATAAATGTCTTTTTTTATTGACTAATTCATCATTTGATTTTATTATTCTCAAAATTATATTTGATGCTTCATTTAAGCTTAAATTATTCTATGAGGTATCAGCAACACATCTCTAGAGAATTTCATAGTTTAAAAAAAAAATAGCTTTTCTAATAATAAGTTTTGAATTTTCAAGAAAAAATAAAAGCAAAATATAAACAAACAATTTCTCAAGCGAATCAATTAATCAATCAAATCACAAAACTTAAATTAATAACCAAATGAAATCAAATTAAACCAAAGAAAGAAAAAAAGAGAGGGGAAATAATCAGTGTCTATTTACATAAATAAATAATATCATATCATTTTGCGGAATTTTTTCAAATTTTTTTATTTAATCGGCAAATTTAATTAAAATCAAATTTCATTTGTTTTTTAGATTTTGTAAGGAATTATTATTTAACCTTTTTCATTTATTAATTTATAGGGATGGGGTTTATGTGCAGGTCAATTTATTCCAAAGGGTACCTTTATTATTTAGTACACTGGTGAAGTCTTTGATATTAACAGCTCAGAGGGCATGAAAAGATGCAAAGAATATAGTGTAAGCATTCCATTTAATTTATTTATTACATTATTAATAGAAGAAAAGTCACCTATATTCTATAGCAAAAATGAATAATTAATCTTTATTATTATATAGAGATCTACATGCACATATTTGATGAAGATAGATAAAAATGAAGTTATTGACCCTACTTACAAAGGAAATTTAGCACGTTTTATTAATCATTCTTGTGATCCAAATTGTATTACTTAAAAGTGGCACGTATTAGGTGAAATTTGTATTGGTATCTTTGCAATTAAAGATATTTAAGAAGATGAAGAATTGAGTTTCGACTATTAATTTGATTCATTTAAAACACCTTTAACTAAATGTTTATGCTAGAGTGCAAAATGTAAAGGATATTTAGGTAAAAAATAACAATTTAATATTTAACAATTAATTCAGGAGATAATCAAATTAGGACGATTTTATTTTTAATAAATAAATATCTTTCAGTATGATACTGTATTCAAATTAACCATTAGGTTTTATTAGTATTTTCTTAAAAAATTTTTGATGAGGAATGTTATTATTTTAATAAAAATTGAAAAGAATAACTAATCTGACAATTAGATTTGATTAATAATAATTCATAAACAAATAAATATATCAATATTCTTTTACTAAATTATTATAGGATATATCCCTACTGATTTTACAATTGAAGAATGGGAGGAAAGATTAGATAGTCTTCCTTGCAGTATTTGTGATGGAAACACTGAGGATGATGATGATAAATTATTGTTGTGTGATAGGTGTAACAATGGTTTTCATATATTTTGTCTAAAGCCTCCATTAACGGAGATTCCTTAAGAAGAATGGTTTTGCTAAGACTGTGTGAGTTAAATGAATAACATTAATTAGGAGTAAATCGCAAAGGAGAAGAAAGAGAAATTAAAGAAAAAGAAATCTAAGAATATTACTATCGAATCTAATGAAGACGAAATCATAAAGTATTCTCAACAGAATGAGCAAGTAAATATTAAATTGCAAATAAAAAAATTAATTATTTTATATTCATGCAATCTTTTGTTGAAGAAAAAGAAAATTAATTGTTTTGTATTTATTAAAATGAATAGTTCTTCATTTTCATGAAGCAATTGGAAAGTAAAGCAATCGAAGAATTGTATGACATCAACCTTGGAGAAGATGACGATGATCTTGATAAGCTCAAGATCAAGAAGCGTAGAGAACTTCACCTTTAAGATAAACAGGAATAGTAGAGATTAGAAGAATAAAAGCAGCGAAAGTTACGCAGGGCAGAAGAGAAAGCAAATCCAATTCCTTTCACACAAGAATAATTTGATAGTAAGACAGCAATAATTCGAATAAGCATGAAATAATATTCTTTTTACTTTAAAAAAAATAGAATAATTGAAAGAATAAATGAACAAAGCTAAAATAAAATAATAAGAATAAGGGAATTTTAAGAAACCCGATTAAGGTGTGAGCTCTTAGTCTCAAATGCCCTAAAATCTAAATTAGCAAAAGATAAATGCTGATTATTAATAGTAGTTAGCAGCACCTTAAGTAATTGAGATGGATGACGATGAAGAAGAGTTCGATAATGAATAAACCGAAGAAGAGGAGGATGACTTGATGATTGATGAGAATCATGATGAAGATGATGATGAAGACGATTCTTAAAGTAGGAACTACATCTTCAAATCACCTAATCCTAAGAGAGTAATTAATGATTTTATTAAATTAAATTTTACTCTAATAATCAAAGTGTTCTTCTGATTAGAAAGATTATTAAAAATGAAATCAAGATATTGTTAATGTTATTTCATAAAACTCTTTAATTAAATTAGATGTCAAGCAATTAAGATGGCTCAACTCTTAACTAAAAATCCTTACATTCTGATAGAGTTTCTCCCATGAAGAAGAACCGTGGTCCGAATGGAGAGATTTTCAAAAAAGTAGAACATACATATTAAGAGTTTTTGACAACCAATCCTTCTTTCCTACAAAAGATTACGCTCTTTAATGAAAATAATAAATCTCTAAATGATGTTTCTAAGAAGACTGTAATTTAATTAAATAAATTAGAAATGCATCTCTTCCGTACAAACTTTACCCTATTCGAAAAACTTGGTGTCAGAACTTTCTGGGACCACAGCTAGAAAGTAGCTCATGATTTATTCATGAAGAACACTGAACTATCTATCCTTGGTAATGATTAACAGATAACAATTTTCACAGAAATCATAGATTCGATGTAGGAAGTAGTTAAATCCATAAAAAATGAAATGGGTATTGTTGAAGCATATATTACAATCCCCGCAATTTACTTAAAGAGAATCATTGGTTTGAGTCACACTAATATTAACAGAATGGAAAAATAACACAATGTTACGATATTCTACAATAAGCGCTTTATTACTGATGAATGCTATCATATGGATTAGAAAGTAAATCTCCTCGTTAAAGGTATTAAAGAAAACATTATTGCTGTCCATAAAGATATTACAGAAAAAATCAATTCCCTTGAAGTAATTTTACCTTTTAATTTTTTTAACATTTTATATAAATTTAAAGATATTGAGAAATTATATTCATTTTTTTATAAATTATCACAATAGGTTCACAGGGTATATTTGACTCCTTGGGAAACGAAAATGGTTTTAAGTTCTCTTTAAATGCTTAAGAGAAGGAACCATAGATCTGAATTTCGTTTACATAGGGAGAATCCTTTTAAAGAAATTAACCATCCCTTCTTTTTCATTCAAGTGAAAGAAAAGGAATTGACTCTAATCGGTACCAGAGAGTATTTTAAATAATTAATAGAGAGAGTTAAGATTAATTTCTTGCTAAAAATAGGGAGAACGATCAAACACAGTAGGAGATTCTTAACTTGATAAATTCGACTAACAAAGAAAGAGAAGAGTTTTAATGTTCACACTACCTTATTCCTCATCATTTGAAGAACAGTGCTACATAAAGCAAGCAATAAATTGAGATGAAGGTTCCAGGATTGAAGGTTTATTTATTCGATCCAACCCACCCTAGAAAAAATATTACGCTGACCACATGTGGTCTGCAGGAATAAAGAGCTAAATCTAAATAGGTTCTTGCAAAATATTTTGAGGAATAGTAAAATGAATAGAGATAATATGTAAATTTTATATTATATAATTTAGTTGTTTCATTTTAAATAATAGATCTTAATCAAATTTGTAATCAAAATTGTTCAAATAAAATAGAGATTTGATGTTGATAACTTCTAAGATTAAATGATGTACTAGATGACCAAATATCTATTCAAATATATGCAGAATAGTTTTCTCACTAACGACACTTCTTTCATGAAAAACTGGGATATTATATCCCCTTATGTAGCTTTTTCCTTTTAAGAATAAAGTTGGTTCTGGAAGTGTATCAAGAAGAATGTTATGAATGATTATGATACTCAACTATACATATGCTTTGTTGCAAAAAGATTAGATTTAGTTTAAAGATTTGTTTATGAAAAGGAATAGGAAATGTTAAATCAAACGTAATATAAAATTACTTGATTCATCTTATTCAATTTTTATTTTAAAAATAGTAAAAATAAAAAACCACGCACAGGTGGGGATAAATGGAGTAACAAAGAAAGGAGCCCAAGCAATAATTCAGATACATCCGAAATGTCAGAAGAGGATCACAAAAATGAAAAAGAAAATGATGAGTAGGGAATAGATAAGAATTAGGGTGTAAGTGAAAGAATGATAGAAGAAAATATAGCACGTAAAAGTAGATCTTCTTCTTCCTCTTCATCCAGCAGAAGTTCTTCAAGTGATTCTTCTAACCAGTCATCCTCTCCTTATCAACGAAATCATAAGAGTAGTCTTCTCCATTAAGATGAGGATTAAATATATCCTTGTTTCGATGCCACTTTGAATCCAGATGCAAAAACAAAGAAGAATATTATCTTACTTATTAAGATGATACTTCATAAGCTAATTAATAAGAATGTTGGAATATTGAAGAACTATCAAACTATTTACAACAGGAAATAGTTACCAAATCCTTAATTCTTCAGAGACTCATTCTCGAGTATAAATTTCAATGGCGGCGCTTATTATAGCAGAGAAAGTGCTGAGCCTGAAATTGGTGAACTCTCACTTGAAGATGGCAGAAAGTAATTAATTTTATTATATTTTCATAAAACTTTAATAATTTTTAATTAAATAGAAGTAGATCTCGTAGCAAGAGTAGAAGCAGAAGAAAACTTGCTAGTAATTTTAGTGCTTGCATTACAAGCCGCAGAGGTGGTTTTTCCTCCATTGGCCCTAATCCTTAAGGTACGTCTAATTTCAGCGATACACCACCTGCTATTGTAGCAAGCTAATCTACTTAAAATCCTTAACCCACAACTACTAATCCAGCAGCTAGTAATTGGTCAACAGCACCAAATGTTTCTCTAGGAGCATCCAGTTCTGTAGGTGCTACTCCTGCAGTATTATAAACAAGTGGAAGATTCTCAAAATCAACTAAGTTCTCCTCTAGAGAAAGAAGTACAGGTCGCACAAATCACTTCCACAGTAAGATTAAATCAAAGAAATATGGAAGAAGCAGCAATGATTCAGATAGGAATTCTTCAAGTATGTCTTCAGGTGAAAATAATTCTAGTTCTTCAGATTCTAGATCTTCTTCATCAAGATCTTTATCGTCCTCTACATCAAAGAAAAACTCTAAATCCCGTTCAAAACCTAGAAGAGTAAACAAACCTTCCAATTTCTCTTTTGCTCCTGCGCAAAGCTTATAATAGCCTGGATCAAATTAGTTAATTCCTGCAGCTTCTCCTCTTTTAGTACCTGCTATTACTGCAATCGGAAATAACAAAGGTACTATTCCTTCTGCAACATCACTTTCTTTGAATAATATTTCAAATTAATCCAATCCTTAGCTCTAGTAGTCTACCTCCCCTTCTTCTTTATTATAAACATCTTCAGCTCAAATATAAGTGCAAAATCCTTCTTAATCATCCTCAACTAATCAACTACCAATTTCAACAAACAATTAATAAATTTCAAATAATTTTTCATAATCTTCATAGTAAATACCAATAACCAAAAATATTTAATCACAAAGTAATTTTTCTGATGCATTACCTCAAAATAATGTCTCCCAGGCATAAATGGGAGCTTAGCCAAATAACAATAATATTATTAATACAACAGCAAATAAAACTTAATCATAAACAGTTTAAGCAAACTAACAACATTTAATTGTAAATTCTTAAACAGCAACACCCACATCTTTACCTTCAGCTTCTCCTTTAATCACTTCAGTTTCTGGATTGCCAATAAAATTAGAATCACTCAATATTAGTTAAGTTTCAACTTCTATACCCGCTACATCTTCAAACTCAAATTCTCTAACTTAATCTCAAAGATAAAGGTTTTCTAAATGGGATATTAAATCAGAAACTAATAATCCAGTATAAGTTTAAACTCCATCATAAACACCTTAATCATCATCATAAGCCGTTTCTTCTTAATTGCCAACTTAAAATAATTCTAATTAATAATAATAGCAATAACAATCCTAAAATAACCAATCTACAACGATATAATAAGTGTAAACATAACTCCCTGCTTAATCATAACCTATATCATCTGGATCAGCTTAATTAATTACAACTTAAGCTATTAATTAAACTACCCCTATTTAACCCCCTTTACCTGTTAAAGTCAGTAGATTCTCAAGTAAACCAGTAGATCCCGTTCCAACTTAAATACCTCCTTAAATTTCATAATAAACTTAGTAATAATAAATAATAAATGAAGTTTAAAATAAACCTGCAACACCAACTACAATAAATATTTCATCTTCAACTATTATTACTTAAAATTAATAAAATAACACAACTTAAGGCACTACTAAACCTACTGTTTAATAGCCTATTACATAATAAAGTCAGTAAAACACACAAATCTCTACTCCTTAATAAGTTCAACCATAATCAAAAGGATTTTCTTAGCCTCTACCTGATTAGACTCTCCTTAAAGAGTCTACTATAGTAAAAACTAAAGCCTTATTAAGTGAGGTAATCTAAAAGAAATCAAATTTTTCTGAAAAAATCCCTGAAAATTTAACTCAATAGCAATAGAGCTAACAAGGAATTGTTGAGAATAATTGTGAATAGAGATTATTTTTACAAAACTAAATGGAGCACTCAATAAACTATATCAATAATAACAAGTAAATTACAGAATAGTTTAAATAGAACTCATAAATAAAACCAGTAATTTAATAAACTTTCTCTCAAGAATAAAAAAATGAGATTGAAAATAGACGTAAATAAAGTGAAAAGGTATCTATGGAAGAAGAAGGTGAAGTTAATGATGAAGTAATTCCTCTCAAAGAACGAGTCCCTATTACCATATCTAGTTCTAAAGCAGAAATTTAAATGAATCAAAAGGCACTTGATTAAGCAATTAATGCTGAATAATTTAAAAAAGAAGTAATTTCAACCTCTCCTCCTTCGAAGTAAACTTTCCTTACCTAAGCTACTTCATCATAGTAAAAGAAAAAGATATAGAAAACAATATTAGATGATATAAATAACACATCTTCTAGTGATGCCGACAGCTCTCCTTTAACAAGTGAGTCTAACCTTGAAAAACCTCCAAAGAAGAAATCAAAATTCAGAGATATGGAAAAGGAAGAAGGAGAACATATTCTTGCTGAAGATGATGACGAAGAAGGACAAGAATTATCAAAAAGTGGAATAAGTAAATAGAGCAGATAGATTTCTAAATTTAGTAAAAGTAGTAGCTAAGTTAGAAAGAGCCATACTTCCTCAAAGAAGAAACCCTCATAACATATAAGTAAGAATAAGAAGAGAAGAAGCAATAGCAGTAGCAAGCAAGCAGCTACTAAAAATGCTAAACCTCGTTCTAAATTTGATAATTTTTAAGTTAGAGATGATATGGAAGATGAAGAAGTTGACCAAGGATTTTCCAAGAGTCGTATAGCTGCTGAAGATGAGGAAGGAGCTCATCATGAGGATGAAGAAGAGGAAGAAGGAATTGAATAAGAGCGTGAAGAAGATGAAGAAGGAGAAGAAGATTTTGATAAAAATCCTTTAAAGTATAGAGCTAAAAATAAATATGGGAAGAGAGGTTCTGGATCTTCTTTATCATCCTCCTCATCTTATGATAATAATCGTAAAGGAGGATTTGAATCCATGGAAAAATATTACAATCCTTAGTTCAAGTATTAAAAGGGTAGTAATAAATATTATAAATACAAAGAGGCTAATAAAAGTAGAAGAGGTAAATATTATTTTATTTTTAATTAAATTAATTTTACAATAAATATCAAAATAGAAGGCATACTGACATCTTCTACAGGAGGTGTTGCTCTACCTCTGAATGTAGAAGGAAGAAATAATAAATATAGGAAGAAAAGCAGTGGATTTAGTGATTTTGGTCCTGCATAAGTTACTGAGAGTGTTTAATAGGACATTGATCAGTAATTTGGAGCGAAAACACTTACTCAAACAGCAATTCCAGCAAACTAAAGTGTTCACAATAAGAGTAGAAGTAGATCTTCAAGAAGAAAAAGATCTTCTGCTAGTAGGAAGGGCAATAAGGATAAAGTTAAATAATTATCCCGTCATAGAAGTGGGCATCGTAGTAGCAAGAAGAGTAAATTTAATAGAGGATCATCATCTAGTGGAAGTCATTCTGATTCCTCTTCATCTTCTTCATCCTCTTCTTCTTCATCGTCTTCATCTTCTAGTTCCTCCTCTACTCATGCTTAATCCAAACTTGCATCTAAATAAATAAAGTAATAACCATCTACTCTAGCTTCATCAACAGCTAAAAAGAGAAGTAAATTCTCATCAGCACTTCCAGAAACTGCGCCAAGTGTACCAGAGATATCTTCAAATCCCCCAAATTTAGTAGATGAATCTAAATCAAAAAAAGAACATAAAAAAAGTTAAAGCATTTCAAAAAAATCTAGAGATGAAAGTAAGGACTCTATCACTAAATAAGCAATAGCCACTACTTAACCTAGCAAAAAAACAAGTTTATTCACAACAAAGGAATAACTGATGTAACTAGAAAACAAGTAAGAAACAGCCTCCGTCTAACAATAATAATAATAATAATAAGAAAAGAGTGAGAAATAGATTGTTTAGAATGAGAATATTAATAAAGAAGAATAGAAATAATCTTCTGCTTCTAAACAATAGCTTTAACAACTATAATAAGCAACTGAAGGAAAAGACCCTAGCAAAGTTGTCGAAATTTAAAATATCTTTACACAATTCCTTCAGGATGTTTAAACAAAAATGAAATAATACTTAAATGAAAATGCACCTTAAGATAAGATTAATGAAATTCTCTCTTAAATGTCTGGATCGTTACCATAAATTTTATTAGCAGGGTAAAATTAAAATAAATAAGATAGCCCATAGACAGTAGATAATAAATAATAATAACAGCAGTAGTAATAGTAAGAAAAAAATTAATAAGAAGATATGCAATAGTAGAAATTGGTATCGTCAACCAAACCTTCAACTTCTAAATTCTCTGAAGAAAAAGAAATTAGGTAAGAAGATAACTCAAAACTATCCAAACAATTGTAGAATTAAAGCTAGTAATCCTCTTAAATAATAACTAAGTTAACTTCTGATAATTTAATGAAGGCTGAAGAAGAAGAAGTAAAGAAAGAAGAAGGTGAAGAAGAGGACGAAGGAGAGTTTGATGAAAGTATTTTACTTAAATAAGGAGGTTTCACTTAAAACAAATCAAAGAGAAACGAATAAATTAAAGCTAAATCAAAAGATAAGCACCATTCCTCTAGATCAGTTAAAGGAGATAAAAAGAGAAGCAAACATTCGAAATCTCGTAGTAAAGAGAAAAAGAAAAGCAGTGGTAGTATCAAAAAATCCAAACAACAACAACCTCGTCGTCATCACCATCAAAATAGTTCTAGACACTTAGTCCCTTCGGGTTTGAATATGGTTTAACCAAATGTTGCTGGATAGCCTAGAATCTAGCGAAATGTATTTACTACAAGGCCAAATTACCATCTATAATCTTCATCTAATTCTTCATCAGGATCAGATTCTGATCCATAATAACATTAATCAAGTAGTTATTCTTCGAATTCTAGTAATAGCAGATCTTTAAGATATTATTAAAGCGAAGTAGATGAAGAAGTTGAAAGTAGCCCAACCACTTCTAGCAAGTAGAATGTTACTATGAGAAAACATGGATCTACTTAAGCAAATAATAGTACTGGAGGAGTAGATTATTAGCATTTTCATTTGCTTGTCAAAGGTCGTAGAAGAGAAATCGGTTCTGCAGTTGGAAAATTCTCAGATAGAAAGAATAAATTTAGAACTGAAGCCAATCGCGAAGATAATTAGAATGCAAGCTTAAGCAGCGAAGCTAATTCTTAAGGACCATCTTAATTAGGTATACCTGTAAATAATTAATTACAGCAGTCACCCACTCATTCTTCTAAATCAGAATAAAGGATAACCCCCAATATGAATACTTCGTCTAAAATTACTACAAATGAACCAGGTTAAATTGTTTCTGAGTAAGTACCAACTTAAAATAAATCAATAGAGCCTGTTTAAGTTGTTTAAGAGAAATAAGCTAATCATCATAGCTCTAAATTCAGCTCAATTCCTCCAACTACTGAAGAAAAAGAAATAAAAATAACTTCTTAACCTCAATAAACTCAATAAACTATAATAAATTAAGCAAGTTAACCAATAGCATAAACTCTTAAAGTTGATCCTCTTCTCAATACAATTTAATAATTACAATAAAAATCTTCTTTAAAGAAAGAAGATAATAAAAATATTGGCATCCCAAAATCAGTAAATGAATCAGGTAAAGAAGCTGGTGAAGAAGAAGATGAAGAGGAGGAAGGAGCTCAACCAGACGAAGGAGAAGCTAAGAGTGAATCTGATGAAGGAATTGAAGAAGAAGATAGTGAAGAAGAAGAGGGAGGCATTTCTAGCAAAAAAGATAAGAAGAAGAATAAAAAGCATAATTCATCAAGCAGCAGTAGATCGAATTCTCATCAAAAAAAGAAGTTGAAAAAGAGAACATCAAAGCATCATTCCTCCAAATCTAAGAAATTTAAAGGTTCTCATGGTGCCAAGAAAGATGATTCAAGCGATTCAGATTCATCGTCTGTTTATTATCATACAAAATATCATCATAATTAAAACTCTGGAACTCAATCATTCTATTAAACAGAATATCCTTCATATAATTTTGTCTAAGGAAATCGCTTTAGAAATAAAAATAGTCCACCAACTTAAAGATTTAGTGGTAGACATAGTGCTTCATCATCAAATATTCCACCTCCAACAACCCGATATACAAATAATAACAGTAAATTCTCATTTGGAGGTTCTTAATAAAACAGTACTTCATCATCAAAAGGAAGCACCAATTTTTCAAACTAACCACCTCTTTCTTCTACAAGTGGGGGTGTTGTGATGGTTTCATCTTTATCATCAGTACAAAGTAGCAGAAGTAGAACCAGTCACTGGAGTAGAGCTAATCCAAATGAATCGCCCACATCATCAAAGATTTAACACCATAATGATCCCTCTAGAAAAAGATCTAGAAGCCATAAAAAGCACTTGAGAAGTAGATCAAAATCTCATTCAAGCAAGAAGTGAATGAAAGATATTTGAGATTAATTGTAATTAAAGAAAATAAAAATAGAAGATAAAATGAAAATAAAGAAATAATAAGAAAGAATAATAATATTTAAAAATAAATAAAACCAAACAATTTCTTATAAATAATAATAATGATAACTAAATATCATCCATCCATCATCTGTTTTAATATTTAAATAATATATTAGGGAGAAGATGAAGATCTATTAAAGATTCATCTTGAATAACTATTAATTTCACTAAACAGTGAGCCAACCACCTAAAAATTTATTTACTACAAAAAAATTGATTGCATTGATTGATTCATAATAATATTTTATACTAAATTAAAGGCAATTCTACCTACCTACCTACCTGCCTACACTCAAACATATTTAAGTTTTGCAAAACATTTTTTCTTTTCAATTCTACTACATTTTAAATTGAGAAATAAATGATTGTTATTAATTCCATTTTTATATTTTTGTCATCATATTTGTATTTAGTTATTTAATAAATTATTCATAAATCCTATCATTGATTCATTCGATCCTTCCTTCCTTCAGTCGATTCTTTCCCAAATTCAATAACTATTTTACCTAATTCACTACCTCGAACACAAATAATTTAAATTAATTATGTTTATATTCTTTTATTAATCAAATTACTTATAAAAAATAAATGTTGGAAAATCTTTCAGAAAGAAGATATTAGTTTCAAAATATTTTATTATTTTAATTAATTGCAAATATAATTAGGTAATACTCTAATGATCTATCAAATAATTATTTAATATCATTAATTATTAAGAATACAATTATATCTCTTTTCATATTTATCTACCTGCATTAAATTAAAGTAAGTTGAAGGAAAATAAATTAAAATTTTTGAATAAATTCCCTCCAAATTTGATAATTTAATTCTTTTGAAATTAAATAGTTTATTTATTAACAAGTAAATGTAGAGTAAATAAATTAATGATAGATACAAAAATGATAATTTTTTTAATTTTAATAATTTTATTAAGTTTTTAATTTTTAATAAATACAATTAAGTAATTTATTTTATTTAATCCCCAAAAATCATTATTTTTTTAGCTCATTTCTTTCTTAAGATAATGATGTTCTTTAAGGGAAAAAATCAGTTGTCTCCTTAGAAATACACTCTTTTACATATTTTTCTATACCATCACATTCATCTAAAGGTTTGCTTTTAATGTAGATAATATAATTTAAGTAATTATTCAGATTATGCTCGTATTTAACATGTTATTCCCAATCTAGAGTTCTTGCCTCTAAATCCTCAACTGTTTGACTGCAGATAAAACATTTACGTTTAATGTTCTTCTCATATTTTCTCTAATGGTTACGGAATTCAGAATAAGAATCTATTATTTGTCCAAGCATCATATCTATGAACAAGAAATTAATTAAAATCCAAAAGCTAACATCATAGAAGAATCTATCCCAGTATTTATCAGACTCTATATAATTTATAATTTTTAATGAATTAATAACAAATTTTATTATTAGTTTAATTATTTTACCAATTCCAGGTATTATTAGAGCTTCGCTTATACCTTAAGGATTTAGTATGCCCTCTAAAAGACTTGTACTATAAAAAAAGAAGAAGTCTAGGGTTGTAGAATCGGAAGTTACTACACCAAAGCTTTCACTCTATAATTTTATTGACAAAATTAAACTTTTTATAAATACTTAATATAATAATTTACTTTTGAGAAATGACTAGGGAAAACTATTGCACCTATTAAAGAGTATACGAATATTAGTAAAAAGCAAAGTATAATAGTTTTTATTAATTTTTTCAAGTTCAATTTCATAACTTTAATTATTTATCTAAGATCTTCACTTTGTTTAATGATATCAATTAAAAGAACCGAATAAATAATTAAGTTATCAAGGGCAGCTATAGAAAGAATGAGATAGACTAGGTAGTAAATAAAATCAAAATCAAAAGCAAAAGAAACTAATTTATGTTTCAAAATTGAGGAGAGAAGCTTGTTTCTATAAGTTTGCTTAAGTTCTATAAAATTTTGATAAGTAACAACAGGATATCTTTCAACTGTGACAATAATCATGCTCACAAAAGTTAATATAATATGTATCAATTTAATAATTTAGAAAACCTATTTATTAATTAAAATAATTAATTAATAATTGTTTTAAATATCAAATATGAATAGGATTGATTAGTAAGCAATTTTAATAAATTGATTATTTCTTAATGATAAAAGAATATATTACTATATCTTCAGAGTTAGCAAGGTAGCTACTTCCATCAGGATTAATTTTCATTTTAAACAAGAATAGGAGATTGATGATTAAAATTAGGATAAAAATTAATGTATTTAAGGAACTTCTATATTCCACTGCATATATGACTAATTAGTATTTTGATAGATTCTAGCAGAATCTCATCTCATGTTGGAAATATTCACTGTATCTGATCAGAAGTTTCAAACGATTCTAAGGAATTTATATATATAATAATCAAAAAAATATAACTCAATTTTAAATAATATATTAATTATTACTTTGTCAGAAAAATGAACAGCTTTATGAATTAAATTCTTTCTGATATTATGAGTTAAATAGGAAGACAGTAATGGAATTCTAAAAAATAATTTAGATATCTGCTTTTCTTAGACAATTTCAACGCTTCCTACGAATTGTAAATAGAAACTTAAACTTTCTCTTAGATACATTCTTTCCTTTTTAAAGTAGTTTATTTTACTTGTAGAATGAATTTCCTTTTATACTCCCATATCTTGAGCTAATTGATCTTAATAGAAGTTATCTACTTCATCTTGTCTACTCTATGAATTAGTAAAGGTGTTACAGAAGAAAACATTTTTTATAATTAAATATTACTGATTGATCTTCTTTTATTTCATTATAAAGTATATTGTGTAAAGTAGTTGCCTTTTTAGGATTTATACTCTTCTTAATAGTTTTTGAATTCTTAAAAAGTAGACTCTTTTTCTAATCAAATATCTTTGAATATTTATCATTAGATGTACTTTTTCTTTAGATTAACTATTTGTTCTCATAAGATATCTCAGTGCTTTAGCTACTGTTTATATCTTTGTTTTAATCTATTTCTAAAAATAAATAATTTAAACCAGATTTTTTATGCAAAGTAAAATAATATTAAATACCTGAAAGATCTTCTTTTTTCTTCATTTCTAAGAATATTCCTAATAATAGAGTATTTTCTTCTTGGATTCTCATTTTCATGTTTAGGTCTTCCTCATTAACTGTATCAAGTATTAATTCAATAACAATAACAATATTAAATGCCAACTAGATAATTTTAACAAATAGTTAATTTAATTCTTAAAAATATTATTGGTAAAATTACTCTCATAACTAATTAATCATGGTATGTTATGCAATTCTTGTAGCATACGCTTGTACTGCAAGTGTAAGAATTTTAATGTGTGCATACTTGTTCTTGTTAAATAATTTCCAACCTTGATTTTATTTTATAATGGTAAATGAAATTTAGTAGTTTAATAAGCTTTTCCATATTCATAATAGAAATCAGTCTAAGAAGAGATGTTTGATTGTTTGAGCATACAATAATAGTCAATAGCAAGTCAATGCAATTAGAAACAGTTTAGAGAATTCTAATATCTTTTAAATTCTCACTTTAGAGGTCTAATTCAGATTCTGTTATTATAGCATTTAATTAAACCAAGAAGTGGCTATTATTCAATAGTAAATCTTTATTCTTTGGAGAAGTGCCGTTACAAAGATTCTTAAGTGTAGAAATGCATTGATTAATTACTAAATAATATCTTAAATTTTATGCCTAATTAAAAGTAGTCTAACCTCCGGAAGGATTTTAATCGAATGTGCTGAAGTATGAGCATTTAAATTAAGTAAAGTTTGTCATGAAATAAAGTATTTCGCTTAAAATATTCAAAGGCACATAAGATTGAGAAGATGTGATATTCTATTAATAAAATAATTTTAAATTATTAGAGCCATTTATATTTTACTTAAATCTTCAATAATATTTCAAAAAAGCTGTAGTCTTTAATAATTCAAATAATAAAAGTGATTTACTTATGTTCTAAAGAAATTTTAGAATTCCTCATTGCATAGTTCACAAGAGTTTTAGATAACCTTAAGAACTTGAAGAACTATTTCTTCTTATTATTAAAGTTCTTCTTTCTTCTCTTTGAAAAGTATTTATTAATTAGAGTCTTAGTTAGAGAGATTTTCAATGGCTTATAAGTAATTTGAGAAACTTTATTTTATAAAACTGAGGAAATTTCTAGTTATTTTGATGTTGCTGGGCTTCTTTAAGATTTAAAGTATTTAGGCATGCGAATTCTTAAGATTGAGTTGGTAGAGTCCATTGATGATCTTCATGCAATCTAAAAGAATAGAAACATTTTCTTGCTTTTTCTTAATTAAATTATTAACTTGGAAGCAAAGAGTTGAGTTGATTTAGTTGTCAGCATTATTGTAAACATCATAGTAGACTTACTAATTTTATGTTGCTGAAGTTTACTATTAAGAAATAGTTTAGAAATTTTTATTTGAATTTAATGCTTGCTGTTATTCGCTGTAAATGTCTGAAATTGTGAAGAGAATTTAATAGTACAATTTTAAGTTCCATATCAAATTCTAAGATATCTTTAAATATTTGTGAGGATTCAATACTTTTTTAGATTCTCTTGTTTATTTTATTGACTGGATGCTGAATTAATCTATTAGGATATATTAAAAAATTATTATCCAATTATTTCTAAATAAATTTACCTAACACTGTCACATTTGAGCTTGTTTATTTTGAAGAATTCTGTAAGAGATTAATGCTTTTATTTTAAATAACTCCTAGATCCTCAATAAAATATTAAAGAACTCTGAAGTAATAGTGATCTTTCTTTTTTAGGATATTTACAAACTGTTCAAAGTAAATTTTGATTTTTCTTCTTTGATCGGTATCACTAATTTACAGTAATTCGCTCATCACTTTTTGAGCAAATAGTTTAAAAGGTCTTTCTTAGCTCAGTTCAGAACTTACTTTGTAGAAAACAAAAGTATACTTTTTGAGAGATTCTAATTGTTAATAACTCTTTTCATTTTAATTTAATTGAATCAAGTCATTTTTTAAATCCTTTTTTAAATTCATTAAACATTTATAAATTAAGAGTTTTATTAATAAATTATCTTTACTTTTTTGTAAATGCTTTTATTCTTTTCAATATATCTGGTTAATATCTTCAAAAAATTCTATCTGTACATAAATTAGTTGGAATCATTATTCTTTTTTCCTGATTGTGCTGTGCCTTATACATTAGAAGGATTAGGGTCTTTTTGATTAGAAGTTAAGCCTGCTTATCCATCATTTTTATTTGTTTCAAAAGGATATGTTACTATAAATGAGCAAAAGAAGAAATTTAAATCGTCATAATCTATAAAGTTAGGGTCTTAAATTCCAAAAATGCCTATACTCTTGAGAAGGTTTACAAATTTTGAAATAAAATCCTATTCCTTAACTAAAAACGGATTATTTATATAGGGTTGGTTTTCATTGTCTAATTAGTTAATTAATCTTATATGCTCTTCTAAAAACACTTCATTTTGATCTAAAGGATTATACTTTGAGTCAAATATTCTAATATTATTTTATTTAAATAATTATTATTGGTATTATTATACTGAAAATTAATATTTTATTAAAGTCAAATTAATCTAAGTTTACTCATATATTTAGTGGATTGTTAAGAATTTTTGGAGGATTAAATTTCTAAGCTTCTCAAAGAAGATTAAATAAGCAGTTATAGGATATTTTGTTTCTTCGAGTTTAAATTTACTTTTTCTCATTTAAGTTGTGGTTTAAGAGGCTGTTTGAGAAGCCGTTTTATCTTAAAATTATAATTCCTTGGGCACTTCCTTTTACTTATCTTCAAGTTTTTTAATTCTTTTTTTAAGGTTTTCATCTGCTTATATCTAATCATTAATGTAAGCTAACTTAGGCTCATCAAAACTCTTCACATATGTTTCTAAATCGTCTAATTTGGTATCCTTTAATTTTTTTTAAAGGCCAAGAACTGGGAGCATAATATTTTAAACTTTAACTTTTAATTAAGTGATTTATTTTTTTGTTCCATTTTAAATAATACACTCCGAAAGCATATAAGTTAGCTATGATAGGTCAATTTAGAATTTATTTTAAATCTTCTTTAATATAATTCTAATATTCTCACAAACTATTTTAATCTAATTTATAATCATATTTTTTAACTAAAATAACTCAAAGTCATTAAAAAAAAATATTACCAATAATAAATAATCTGAGAGGGAATCTTCTTCTTAGTTAAAGCTCTTGCTTTCTTAATTAATCTCCTAAACTAACCATTTTCTCTTATCAATTTCTCTATATAAATCAAGAATTATTTAGAGGAGACCATCTTTAGTAAAATTCCAATTTGATCCAGAATAAAGGTAATCCCAATATTCCTTTTAAGAAGAAATTACATCCACTGTCGCATCCTTTAAGATTTAATAAAAATCTAGTATTAAACATGTTCGAAAAATGATAATTATTTACTTCTTTATTGTTACTGGATTTCCTAATCAATACTTACTTTTAATCTTATATTTAAGATTTCTCTTCGATTAAATCTTTTATAAACTCTTTGATTCTTTATTATAATTTAACTCCTTTATCATGATTATCTTCAAATAGAGTTTTATTTTCTGGATCAACAAGGCCTTCAATATATCTAGAGAATTATGAAAGATCCTTAAGCACAACATTCAACAATAATTCATTCATCTCAATCACAGTTAGTCCATTATTTTACTCTTCTGTTTATTGAATATATCTAATTATTTCATTAAAATTAACTAATTATTAATTTGTATCAATTATTTGTAAATTACACTTAGAAAAGTACTTTGAATGTTTCTTTCTTAATAATATAAGGTACTTAAGGGCTTAAAAGAAGTTATTTCATATCATCATAGACCATAATTCTTTAAAATTGAATGATACCTAATTAGTTATTTTCTGCAAGAACACTCATCAATTTCATAATGTTCTTGTACATGTATATTTCCTATTTAATTCTTTATCCATCTTTGAGATACTTCTAGAAATCGCTCACAAGCTTATGCTATTCTAAGAAGGGTTAGATTATATTCAACTATTGAAATTACACAAAATTTAAGTTATTAAAATAGAATTATCATAATCAAATTTTTACAGATAATATTAAATTTAGAATTTTTTATTGATTCTCTGATATTAAAATGCTCTCTTTGAAGATTCTCTTTTAAAATTATAATGAGTCTTAAACACATGAAATCTAAGGCACTTTCTCTTTTTTGAGGCAGGCTAAAAGCACTTCAAAGATATGAGTTTGACCGACTTTAGTTATATTTGGAGACATTAACTTTTAAAATATGGCTTATAAGTAAGGCTTAAATTCAAGCTCTCTTTGACAAACTGATTAAATAGTTAATCCAATGAGCTTCTCAGCTTTTACACTATAATTAATCAAGTTGAGTAAATCGTCAAATCTAGTTAAGATCTCTCTTTTATTTATCTCATTATTCTAACAAAATATGATCAAGAATCTGATGACACATTCAAACATATTATGGTAGACTTTCTCATCTGCAGCAAGCTTTATTAATTAATGTATTAATTAGTTATTTATTTATTAAATTTAATTTTAAAATAATTTAGATAATAAAATAATTACATTTAATAGATTTGAGATTGATTTATGAACTCTTAAATTTCTTAAAATATTTTACATTTTATTTTATAATATAGCATTTGAATTATTCTTCTTATTCTTGAATTCTCTAACAATCTTATCAACTAAGTTATTGATTTGCAAGATATTCTCTGCTGAAGAATTTTCATTTTTTAGAGCTTTTGATTTATTTTATTCATCAAAAAGAAGGTTATTCACTTATATCTCTAGCTTTATGGGAGAGACTATCTAGTTTTCAGAGTGATTGCTATCAAGCTGTTTATATAAGCTTAATTCATCTTCACCATCAATTAGTTCAACATGTTTAATTTCCTCACAAAAAGACTAAGGGTGATTCATAGCTATTCTCATTGTCTCAGCTATATGTTCATACCCAAGACTAAAATTTTATTTTTCTAAATAATTTGTAGTGAAAATAAATTAAATTATAAACATTAAATTAAATTATAAAAATTAAATTAAATTATAAAAATTAAACTAGCTTTTTTAATATTTTTTCTTTCTTATTTTAATAATAAAAGTTTTAATTAAATAACTAACTACCTTTGCTTAAAAGGAATGTAAGCATCATGTTTTCTATCTTTTAAGCACTAAGAAAATCATCATCATTATTATCCCTTTTATCGATATCATTTTTGTCTGCGTTAAATTAACTAATCATAATATTATTATTATTATTTTAATTATTTAATCCATTAAAACTAGGGATAGGAGGGGGAGCACCGGCAATCATATTTCCAGCCTGATCTTAATTTGTTGGAGATAGTATTTCTAAAGGCTATAATGCTTGATTGAGAAAATCAACTCTACGTCTTCTATCTTTACTTTAAGGGTTGCTATTCGGTTTCTAGCTGATAGTGAAATCTTGGATGATTTGTTAATGATCTTCTTGCAATTCCCTTACTTTCTTTCTACTTTTTTAAGAAGTATATTCTTGATAGAATTTTTTAAGGATAGCATTAATTTATAAATTTAATTTAATCTTTAAGTAGAGTCTTAAAAGATTAGAAACTTCTATAATAATAGATTCGAGTTCTTAATCTAAATCTCCATAAGTAATAATTCTATTGATAAATTTTTTTAGCCAGTGTTCTTATTAAAATAAACTCTTAAATGTCGTAAACCCTACAAATGCATTCAAAATTTATATTGCTTGATTTACAATAAATTCTATTTTTTCAGATGTGAATTATCCCAAATCCATGGCAACTCTAGTAACTCTCATTACACTTAAAACAAACCTTAGCAATGCTCTTCCTTTCTCTTACTATTCTTACTATTATTCTTAACCTATTTATGAAAATAAATAATGATTTAAATAATTTAAGATTAATAAATTTAATTACTCAGATTTATAAATTAGTACTTACTCATAGGATTAATTTCTAATTCTGGCATACCTTTATCCCAAAACTCTTCTAAAATAGGAAGAATTCTTTAATCAAAATTCTATGTACTTTTTGTGATATCACTCTAATCAGAGAGTTGCTTAAATATTTCAGCTGTTTTTCTTGATAAATATTTCTTTTCAATTTCCTTCCAAACATAACTATTTTAAATCAGTTATTATTAATTTTTAATAACTCAATCGTATATATTTTACCTTCTGTTTTCAGATTTATCAAGTGATAGGAATGGTTCATCATCTAAGAAGATAACTTCATAGATTTAAAAATAACTAGTCCTGATACTAATATTAATATCAGTAGATTTTAGAGCATTAAATAGATGAGTTTCATTGATACCTAAGGTATTTTTAATTTGAGTGAGAGATTTCTTATTTCTACCATTACATAAATTAGCTAATAGAGTCAATACGGCTGATATATAGTTTAAATATGGTTAAATTACTTTAATCTTTTCAGCATCTTAACTCATTTTCTCCAATGAAAATATCATTTTATCTCTCTTATTTATTTCTTATCCAATTTTATCTAATGGAGCATTATTATTTATAAATTCATTTAAAGAAGTTTCATGATAAAAAGAAATGAAGGTCCCATTAGTATAGTCTTAATGGAACTAAATAATAGCTTTACTCTACCCACCTTTTCCCTTAGAAAATAATTCAGTCGAGCATTTATTTTAATATCTAATTAATTATTTTTATCATATTTAAAATTAATATTAAAATTAAAAAATAATTAATCTTACACTTAAAGGGGTCTCTATTAAGGATCTATAAGTGCAAGAGAAATAAATTCAATATAGAAGGTTTGATCAGAGATATTTTATTTGCTTCCATCCAATGGCTCAAGTAGTTTTACCCATTCAACAATTTCATCACCTTATGCATTATCACTCTTTAAATTACAAAGATTTTTAATAGCTTCTTTTAAAAGAGTCCCTACCTCTTTAGGGTAGTAACGTAATTATCCTGAAAAAAAATCATCATTTTCAAATATATAAGAAGACCAATTAGCATTTTGCTTTGATCCTAGATAAAGAATATTGAAAATTTTTATAGGGAGCTGGTTTAAGTGCTTATTCACGATATATTAAGGAGATTTCTCATTTATTTTATTTCCCACACTTCTATTGATAATCTTCACTAATTTAGACTTATCTTTCTATCCCTATTAACTTCTATTTCCATGAGACATTGTATCGATTAGTTTTAATATAAGTATCAGCAGTTCAAGTACTTTTTATTCTTTTAAAAATTATTTTTTCATTTACAAAACCTATTAAGAATCACTAGAATCCTTCATTAACAGAATTTCTAATTCATTCAATGCTCTCAATACATATTGATACTCAGATTCTAGTTTCTTCTATTGATGAACTGCTTCTTAATATGAATAAATGGTTTCTTCGTTTCCCTTTAAATATTATTTAAAATTTTCAATTATTTAAGCTCCAATGAATAGTAATTTTACCTTGGATTTATCAGTAATAGCAAAATATTACAAGTAAAAGTGAAACTATAATAATGTATTGTAAATCTATAAGCTCTACTCTAAAAAATCTACAACTAATTTATCTATTGTTGTAAATGCATGTAAATAAGGGAGACTTACGCCTGATACTTTTTACTATAAACTCATTGATAGTTTTCCCTTTTCTGGATTAGAGGCAACATGAATGTACTTCCTTTCCTAATTATATATTTTAAAGGTGTCTTATTAGTAAATTCTCTTCCTTTCATTATTAGTTTTGTCTTTCTTGGCATAGAAATAGCAATCTTCTTCTTTCCCATTCCAAGTTAATGAAAATTTTCCTGGCATAGATTTGTCACGAGAAAGAAATAACCTTTTTATTTTATAAAAATATTAATGGTTTATTAGAACGGTATCTTTATTTTACCCAGTTGCAAGATTCTTCAAACGAAAGCATTCATCACTGTATAAATCACCTTATTTATTTTATAATTCAATTAATATAATTAAAAAATAATTTCTATTTTACCTCCAGTAAAGTGATCTTTTCTTTGAATTTCCCAGAAAGAGTATGATGAATTAGGATTTTCAGAATCATAAATAGCTTCAAAATTTTCAGGAGAAGAAACTTTATTTTAATCTAAATACCTTAAAGTAAATAAAACATCGCTATGTCCTGAATATATTTCATCGTTACTGTGCTAAACTCTACAATTTTTCGTTTGAATAAATCTAGCTAATTTCTTCTCAGTTACACTGAGAAAAGCTACAGAGTCTAAATGTTATATTTTAATAATATCTCCCGTTTTAAATGCAATTCCTTCCTCTGCTTATTCGTTAGTTTATTCTAATTATTCCCCACTTATATAGCATTTTACCTAATTATATTTTATAAAAAGTTAATTCTAAGTTTTAATTAATTTAATAGTATTACTTTAAATTTGGTCTATTCCTCACTTGCATTGATATGAATCCTATTTTACTATTTACTTTTATTTGGAGATTGCTGTGTAACATTTGTTTATAAGAACCCTAAATTTGCTTAGAGCGTCTCCTATTTATTCAAAAAAGAATATTATTAATAAAATACTAAATATAAGATTGTAATTTACTTTAATTATTCTATTTCCTAGAGATACATTTAAGAAAAATTAGCTTTTTTTAATCTCTTATATATTAATAACATCTGAATCAAAGATCTTATCTCCAACTCTTCTACTATAATCATTAGGAAGCATTCTGAAAATAGAGAAGGAGTTGGGGTATTTTTCCAAATTACATTATATACAGCCATTTTATTTAGCAGGCTTTTAAGGATTAAAAGTTAAAAACATCTTAGAATATTGGTGGTACAGCATAATTTATTTTCCATACACTAACTAATCACCTTCTTCTTCATCTATTTAATCATCCATATCCACTCTTTTTGCATCAGGTATAAACAGCTTTTTATTCTTTTATAATATACTACTTTCTCTTGTGTTGTGGAATTATAAAGCAAATGAACTTTATCTTAATGTCTTTTTCTAATTTTATGTACTTTATCCACTACTCTATTAACTTAGTTTTTATATTTCTAAAGCCTATCTTGGGTTGACTATCTAAAATAAGCATCTTCTGAAATTTGCTATTGGATTATCGAGGGATTCAACTTATTCACTCACACATTCTAGTTAATTTCTTGTATTGGTAATAACTAAGAAGCTTCTCAATTGCTATCTTTCACTCTATTACTATATTTGAAATTTATAATTACTTTACTATAGATAAAAGCTAATTTAGAAAATTTTAAATATAAATACTGAGAATCCAGCCTTATTTTATCTCAAGAATCAGGCCTGAAAATAAATAATTTTATAGTAGTTATTGGATTTGAAAACTACAAATTTTGAAATAAATGTATAGAAAATTGAGAATGATTTTTTTGAATCGATTGTTTTTTTTTTTTTGATTATTTGTATTTATGTTTTTAAATTCTTAATAAGTAGAAGGCCAGCAAATAATTAATCATCACTATTGCCTTCATAATATACTTATCAATAGATATGAGTAAGAATATATGATTTTTATTAAATAAAATCTATTCCTCAAACAAAAATAATATATGTATTACCTCTTTCTTATTTTCATGCTTGAATTTCAAATAAACAATGTCATTGAACTTTAAAGTTTTAAAAGATTTTTATACAGATTGTTCTTTAATTTCCTATTGATGAGCAATTATAGGAGTTAATGAAGATTAGTAAGGCTCATGATTCAATTAACGGAATTTCGATAATACTCTGCTTATAGTTTTTTAATTCTATTCATTCTACTGTGCATCAATTGGCTCATCAATTTAATCAATAATATCAGGTTGTTGTTCATTTATATAATTTTACATCATTTAGGGTTAGATTGCTCCATGTTTACTTGGCTTATATGAAAATTAAGACTAAATATTCTAAGGAGATTTAAGCTCAGTGTTAGTTAATCCTCTCGGAGTTTTGGTTTAATCAGATAGATTTTTGCTTTCATTATAAGTCTCTTCTTTTATTGTAGATTGTATTTTCTAAGGCTATAAAGTACTTTCCTCTTGCTTATTTTCTTCATATTAATCCTATCCACTAAATAAACTTTTAACATAATATCTCTTTAATAGATCATCAAGTTGCTTAAACCCACTTTCTACTTGAGTTCTATACATCCAGCCAATATTCTATTACACTTAATTCATTTATTCTAATTTCCCTTTTATTTTTCAACTACTTTCCTATTGCTTTCTTGTTAAATGTTTATATCAATTTATTCAATTTCCTACTTACTTGGTAGGAGAATATGCTTTGAGATATGATTTTTGCGTAAAAAAAAAGAATTGATTTAAGTTGAAAATTTTTTTTTGAAGATATTTAATATTAAAATCTAATGCTATAAACAATAATGCAAAGAAATAATTTAACATGCTATGAGATTAATCTAATAGATTTATTACTCTATTTTAAGAATATCCAATTACTTGGATATTCATTTTCAGAAAAAACTCTACAAATTAATTGTGTTTTCATTTCTGAAACTTATTCCTACCTGTAATGAAATTATTAATAAGTTGTTATTTTATAATTATTTTCTCTTCTTATTCGTCTTCATTTATTCTAGTAATAAATACTATTTTAACTTTTAAAACAATAGAATTCTATTTTTGAATATTTCAATTTAACAAAAATATCATTATAATGTTTGTTTATAAATAAATATTTAATATCATTTATAAAATTCTTAAAAATAAATTAAAACCTGTTTTTAATAATCCATAAAATGTAATATATAATAATAGAACTAATTAATTTTATAAACATTACTAACTAATTAAAGTTAATAATTTTAAAATTAGAAAAACTTCTTTAATCAAAATCGATTTAATGATTTTAAGATCAAAATTTTAGAGCCTTGATCAATATCATAACTTTTTCTTATCAAATCTCTCAATAGCTAAAGTATTTCTTTAAGGGAAGAAATCAGTTTGTTCTTTTGAGATACATTCCTTGACATATTTTTCAATGCCATCACATTCATCAATTGGTTTACTCTTAATATAAATAATATAATTGAGATAATTATTAAGATTGTGTTCATATTTTATATGGTTATCCCAATCTAGCGTCTTTCCTTCTAAGTCTTCTACTGTAAGACCACAGATGAAGCACTTCCTTTTTATATTCTTTTCATATTTTCTTTATAGATTTCTAAATTCAGAATAGGAATCTATTATTTAACCTAGCATCAAATTTAAGAACAAGAAATTTATCAATAACCAAAAGCTAATATCATAAAAGAATCTTCCCCAATATTTTTCATTTTCTAAAATTAAAAGGAAATAAATAATTTGTAACAAATTGTTATTTTAATTGTTTTTATATTTACATGTCCCTGGAATTACTAAGGTTTAGCTAATACCCTAAGGATTTAGCAAGCCTTCTAATAAAGTAATACTGAAGAATGAATAGAAATCAACACTAGAGCTAGAATTTATATTTCCAATGCTTTCGCTCTAATTTTTGTAAATAATATTTCATTAATTATTTGATAAGTAAATAAATATTAATTACTTCAGTAAAATGCTTAGTGAAGGACTTAGCCCCTATAAGAGAATAAATGTAAATAATTAAGAAACAAAGGATAGCCGTTTTGAATAATTTTCTAAAATTTAAACTAAATACTAGGACAAGCTGTCTTAGGTCAATGCTTTGCTTGATGATATCAATTAATAAAACAGAATATATGATAATATTGCCTAAGGCTGAGAAAGCAAGGATTAAATAAATTGCATAATAAATGAAATCAAAGTCAAAAGCAAAGGCAACAATTGGATGTTTCAAAAAGTATTAGCAGATCTAATTTCTATAAGTTTATTTAAGCTCAATAAATTTCTAATAAGTCACAACAGGATATCTCTCAATGGTCACTATGATCATATTGAAGCAAGAGAATATCAAATGAATCAATTTAATGGCATTAAATACCTTTAATAATAATAATTTTTATTTTTCAAAATATTGTTTTAAGGTTAAATAAAATAATTATTACAACTTATTCTTTGTCTGGAAGATTGTAATTACCATAGCTATCCAAAGTTAATTTAAATAAAAAGACCAAATTGATAATTAAAATGAGAATATATAAAAGAGTAACTAGATAGCTACGATACTCAACGGCATAGATGATCAATTAGTGTTTAGATAAATTCTAACAGAACCTCATTTCCTGTTAAAAGTACTCACTATACCTGACTAAAAGCTTTAAACGATTCTATAAATTTAATGAGATCAATTAATATTATTTTAAATTAAAGTAAAATGAGAAAAGTACCTTATCTGAAAAAGAAACAGCCCTCTAAATCAAATTCTTTCTAATGCTGTGAGTGAGATAAGATGAAAGAAGAGGTATTCTAAAGAATAATTTTGATATTTATTTATCTTTTACTATTTCTACACTTCCTACAAATTAAATATAGAAACTCAAACTCTCTTTTAAATACATTCTTTCCTTTCTCATTATATTCATTTTGTTGGGAGGGTTCATATCCTTTTATAGGCCCATATCTTGAACAAGCTGTTCTTACTAATATTTATCCTGCTCATCATTTTTGCTCTATTTTTTAAAAATGAACTAATATTAGCAAATAATAGATTTTATTAGTTTAGACTATTACAGATTCATCTTCTCTAATTTCATTGTACATGATGTTATGTAAGGTTGTACTTTTTTTTGAACTGGAATACTTTTTATATGTCCTGCTCTTGAAAATCTAACTCTTTTTAGAATCAAATATCTTTGATTATCTATCATTTGTACTCTTTCTTTAAATGAGAGATTTTTTTTCTAAAGAGACATCTTCTTGCCCTTTTCCGTTTGAGGATTTATTGTAAACATCTAAAAAGAATTTAAAAAAATTTTTTAATTTTGATTTATTTAGATTAAATTTACCTGAAAAATCATCCTTTTTCTTCATTTAAATAAAGATACTTAACAAAAGAGTATTCTCTTCCTATAACCTTAATTTAATATTCATCTCTTCCTCATTAACATTATCTAATATTAATTCTATCACAATTACAATATTGAAGGCCAACTTTTTGAGAAAAAAAAGAAATTAATAGAAAATCTTAATAACATAATATCTATTTTACTCTCATGATCAGCTAATCATGATATGTTATAAACTTTTTATAACAAACACTTGTGCTACAAGTTAATGAATTCTAATGAGTACATTACTACTCTTGTTGGATAATTTTCAACCTCGATTTGATCTTGTAGTGATAAATGAAATTGAGTAGCTTAATAATCTTCTCCATGTTCATGATAGATATAAGCCTTAAAAGAGAACTTTAATTATTAGAGCATACAATTATAGTTAATAATAGATCTATGCAGTTAGAAATAGTTTGCAAAACTCTAATATCATTCAAATTTTCGCTTTATAGATCGAGATTTGATTCCGTAATTATGTAATTCAATTGAATTAAGAAATGACTATTATTTAATAAAACATCTTTGTTTTTAGGAGAAGTGCCATTACAAAGATTTTTTAATGTTGCTAAACATTAATTAATAACCAAATAATATCTCAAATTCTATCTAGAGTCATCACCAGATTATGGTTTTGAAACTAAAGTGCTAAAGTAAGAACTCTTGAATTTAGTAAAATTAGTCAAGAAATATAGGATTTCGCTTAAGATATTTAGAGGAACATATGATTGAGAAGAGGCAATATTCTAGTTATTATAAATTAAGTAATTTATATCTAATTATAAATTATAAACAAACAAAAAAAAGTTACCTATACTCTAAAGAAGTTTTAAAATTCTTCATTACAAAGTTCACAAGAATTTTCAATAACTTTGAGTACTTACAATACTATTTCTTCTTATAATTGCAATTCCTCTTTCTTTTCTTTGTAAAGGATGTATAGATTAGAGTCTTGGTTTGAGAGATTTTCAATGGCTTAGAGATAATTTGTAAAGCTTTATTTAATAAAACTAAGGAAATTTCTCGTGATTTTAATATTGCTAGATTTCTTTAAAATTGAAATTAATTATGCGTGAGAGTGCTTTAAATTAAGAGAATATAATCCATTAATTATTTTCATGCAATTTAGTACAATAATAGTGTTTTCTTTCTTTTTAGATACCAATGCTCTCACTTGCTAATATAAGTTATTATTATTATTATTGCTTTCATAATTTTATCCTTAATTCTAGGATTCTGCTTATTATTGAGCCTATTTATTTAAATTCGCAAAAGTTTGAGTATCTCCATAAATATCAGAGATAGTCACCAGAATTTAGTAATATAGCTTTTAATTCCATATCAAATTCTATGAAATCCTTAAGAATTTCTAAGGGTTGTAGATTTTTTTTGATTCTCTGGCTCTGCTACTAAATGAACTGCCAAATTAATCTAATTCAAAAATTTTTTAAGTAAATCATATTTAATAAAATTAATTAGCTTTACCCAGTTATTGAGAATATACATTGGTAGATTTATGTTAATGTTAAGGTGAAGTGATGCTTTAATTTTAAACAAATGCCAACTCTTCTATAAAGTTATGGAGAATTAAAAAATATTAATGTTCTTTCTTTTTGAGGAGATTAACTATCTATTCAAAAAATACTTTTATTTTTCTCCTTTAATCAGAATCATTACACATCAAGAGCTCATTCATAATATTAGTTGCAAATTGCTAGAAGGGCTTTTCTTTTCCTATTTCTAAGCTAGCTTATTTGAAGATATTAGTAAAGTATTTGAATGACTCAGATTACTTGTAACTCTTTTCAAATTAAAGCAAGACTATTTATTCATTGCTTTCTGATGAGAAATTTGAATTGTTTTGGATATATTGTAATAACTTGTAAAGGAAATCTAATTTTTCAATTTCATTATTTCTATTTACTGCTTGAATATTTAATGCTATTTAAATATCTCTCTGACTGAGGGTTCCTTATCCTCTTTATTAATTTTTATGTTATTTTTAGTCTTGCTCATTTTAGTTTTATAAAGAGAAGGCATCAAAAAAGAAATAGATGTCATCATATCCTATAATATTACTATCTTTAATTCCATAAATTGAAATATCCTTCAAAAGAGTAATGAATTTCAGAATGAATTAATCTTTTGTAATTGTACTGTCCCTATTCCTCTCTAGCTAAATTTCCTCTTTTTTTTCTGCATCAGAAGCTTAAAAGGAATCAAATGCTCTAATTAGTTTTTTAAAAAGTGTGTAATAAATTAATTAGTATTTCAAGGAAATTAATACCTGTATATTTAATGGGTTGTAAGCAGTTTCTTATCAATCAAGAATTTCAATTTATCAAAGAATATAAATATCACATAGATTGAATTTTTTTATTGTTAGATGCTTTCCAAATATTTTTATTTAATTTGAGCTTAAGAAATTGGTACCTATCTCTGTGTTGTTCTCTCTTGCTTGTATAAAAATTCTTTTGGAGGTTCTCTAGGTAATTTTTCTAATTCTTATAGTCTGTAGTAGGAGTTGGAATCCTTCTAAATTTGCTCATTAATTTATATCATTTTTATTTCTTCGAAACTCTTGACATAGCAATCCAAATCTTCAATTGTACTCTCTTTTAACTTTTGCTATAATCCTGAGATACTTAATTAGCCTTATTTGATATTCTTTAAACTATTGAATTCTTTTTAGACTGTATTCTAAATAACACATTCAGATAACATATAAATTAGCTCTGAAAGATCAATATCAAATTTATTTTAAATTTTTTTTAGCACTCCTCTTATATTAGAGCAAACTAATTTAATCTAAAATAGGAAATCATTAATTAAATATTCCTTTTTATTAATTAATCTTACTAATAGTAGCTAATCAGTCAAAGTCTCCTAATCCATAGTAGGTGTTTCAGATTCATAAATCTAAAAATTTAGCCATCCTCTTTTATTAATTTCTTAATAACAATCTAGGATAATTTGTAAAAGTCCATCCTTTGTTGAATTCCAATTATGGCCAGTATAGAGATAGTCCCAGTATTCTTTAGAGGAATCGAATATATCTATATTATTTTCCTATTATTATTATTATATAATTAATAATATTATTTAATAATAGATAAGTAGCCTTACATCTTTCTATAAAGCTGACTTTGTGGCAAAGCTCTAAAGTATTGGTTTTTCAATATTTTAAGATTTATCTTCGAAGAATTCTTTTGTACATTCTTTAATTTTTTGTTAAAGTATCTGAGCAGGTTCTAATGAATGGTTTCGAATGTAAACTAAGCCATCTATATACTAATAATAATAAGCATAGGAATTGAGTTAAAAATATAATTAATTGGCTTAAA
The DNA here is from genome assembly GCA_000260095.1 of Tetrahymena borealis. Lineage (NCBI taxonomy): Eukaryota > Ciliophora > Oligohymenophorea > Hymenostomatida > Tetrahymenidae > Tetrahymena > Tetrahymena borealis. The sequence goes on from JH651321.1 coordinate 84,902, forward strand.
TTTTCAAAGAATTAATCAATTTTGTATTTACTTTGGAAAATTAAGTGAGATCTTTTAGAATTACATTTTAAAGGATTTCATTCATTTCTATAATAGAAAAATTATTCATGGATTCGTCGTTCTGTTGAATATATCTAGTTAAAAATTATATTTTTATAATCAGTTGGTTAATAAATCTTAAATATTACATTTATAAGAGAACTTTGAATGTTTCTAATTTAATAATAAATGGAGTTTGTGGACTCAATAAGAATTATTTCATATCTTCATATATCATTAATCTTTAACACTGAATGATGCTTAGCTAATTATTTTCTGCTAGAGTACTTATCAATTTCATTAAACTCTTATACATTTATATTTCTTAATATACTTCCTGTTTAGGTTTATTTCCTTTTTAGAAGTCGCTGTAATGTTTGTGTTGTTCAAGGAATAGTTGAATAGGATTTATCTAAGTAATAAAAAAATGAGTAATTCAAAATAAATAATAATAAAAACGTACCTATAGAATTAGATTAAGGATTTTTTGTTAATTTTCAGGTATTAAACTTGTTTTGAAGCAAATTCTCTTTTGTAGTTTGATTTAATCTGATGTTGAAGTGATTGGAATTTTATTTTATTTTTTCAATACTGATAATAACATTTCAAAGATATGAGTTTATCCAACTCTAGTGGTATTTGGTGAATTTAATTTTTAGAAAATGGATTGCAAGTATGGCTTAAATTCCAATTCTCTTTGGCATACAGATTATAAGATAATACCTAACAAAACTTCTGCACCTACTTCTAAATTGATAATATTTAAGAGATCATCAAATCTAGGTAGAATCTCTTTCTTATTTTATTCATTATTTTTACAGAAGTTGATTAAGAATCTAATAACACATTCTAAAGTGACTAAATATTACTAGGGGTTCAGCTATTTTTTAGTTAAGAATTATAATTAATATAAATTAATTAAATTAAATCTGTTATTACTGTTAATAAATTAGATATTGATTTATGGATCCTAAGATTTCTCAGAATATTTTAGAATTTCTACAATAAAATATGGTTTTCACTTTAAGAAATCTCTTTAAATTCTTCGTTAATTTTATAAATCAGTTTATTTATTTAAGCAGAGGTTGATTCACTCTTCAAAGTTTTAGATTTGCTTTGCTCATCAAAAAGGAGAGCATTTATTAAAGACTCTAATTTAAAGAAAGATATTATTTATGATTCTGAGCCATTTTCTATTAGCCTATATAAGTTGGTTTCTTCATCACCAAAAATTAATTCAACATTCTAAAGTTCTTCAAAGAATTAATCAACGTGGTTCATAGCTAATTTAAGAGTTTCAGTTATATGTTCGTATGCTATGCTGAAGGTTTATTTTTCTGATTAATAAATTAAAAATTTTTTTAAATGAACTATTATTATCAATAAGACTTAATTATTTACCTTTACTCAATAGGAAAACAAGTAACATATTTTCAACTTTAGAGGCATTTAAACTTTCCTCCTCAACATAACTTTTATCAAGCATAATTCTTTATTCTAGCATCCCAATTCTCTAGATATTATTGTGATCGCTAAAAATATTGTTAAAACTTCCTGGGTTATCACCATTAGCACTTCCTCCGTCTTATTTATTTAAGGGGAACGCTGCTTCATCAGGTCTATTTAGAACAATTGGTGCAGTTACATTAAGAATATCTGTCTTTTTTTTTCTTGTATCTTTTGGAGCTTGATTGACTGATGATTTCATAGTAATAGTGAAATTTTGAATAATCTATTGATAGTCATCCTAAATATCTCTTTATTTTTTTCTGTTCTTCAATAATATATATTCTTAATAAAATTTTTTAAGAATTGCACAAATTTATAAATTTAATTTTATTCTTAAGTAGAGTCTTATTATGTTAGATACTTCTATTATTATAGCTTCTAACTCTTAATCAAAATCACCATAAGCAATAACTTTATTTATGAATCTCTTTATCCAGTGATCTGATTAGAATAAATTCTTTTAAACATTGAATCCCACGAAGGCACTTAATGTTTAGATAGCTTAATTTACAATAAATTCTATTTTCTCTGTATTAAACTAACCCAAGTCCATAGCTGTTCTAGTTACTTTCATTACACTTATCAAGAATTATAATTAAGCTCTCCCTTTTTCTTCCTTTTCTAATTTTTATGCTTTATACAAATAATTAAAATGGTGATACAAAATTTAAATTAATTAAACTTACTTTAATTTTATGTTTAGTATTTACTTAAATAATTAATTTCAAACTCTGGTTGTCCTTTCTCCCAAAAGTCAATTAAAATTTAAAGAAATCTTTAATCAAATTATTTATTGTTCTTCACACTATCATCGAATACTTGTTATAGTTATTGAAATATTTCTGCTGTCTTACAATTAAAGTTTTTCTTTTCAATATCATTCCAAATAAAGCTGATATTAATAAATAAAATAAAAATAGATTTCATAAAAATATCTTTATTTATTAATTCGTTTATTCAAATTTAACTAACTGTAGAAAAATATATTATTTAGAGCTAATAGAACTATTTAAATACCTTCTATTTTCAGATCTGGCTAAGGATAAGAAGGGTTCATCATCTAAAAAGATAACTTCAAAGAGTTACAAGAAGCTTGTTTTGATACTGATATGTATTTCACTGGATCTTAGAGAATTAAAAATATGATTTTCATTAATTCCTAAAATATCTTTAATCAAGGAGATTGAGTTTTTATTTCTTCCTCTGCATAGATTGGCTAAAAGAGTCATAACAGAAGAGATATATTTAATATATAGTTAAAGATTTTTATCCTTGTCTTGTGCTTCTCTGCTCATCTTTTCGAGAGAAAAGGTACATCTATCTCCCTTATTGATTTCTAATCCTAAATCTTCAAGTGATTTATTGTTTGCTATAATATCATCTGGTTTTATAACATGAAAGAAGGATATATTTACACCATTAGAATTAGTATTATCATGAAACTATATGATAGCCCTACCATCTTTTTTGGAAAACAATTCATTGCAACATTTATTTTAATACCTAGGTTATTATCAATAAAATTTTGATTTCTACACCTTTAATAGATATATTTAAATTACACTTAAAGTGGGCGTTAGAAAGGATCCATTACTGCAAGAGAAATAAATTCTACAAAAAAAATTTAATCTGAAATATTAGATTTTGTATAATCTAAGGGTTCAATTAGTCTCACCCACTCAGTTATTTCATCACCTTAACTGTTTTCATTTTTAAAATTTTCAAGATTTTTAATTGATTCTTTAAGTAAAGCTCCAACTTCCTTGGCATAGTAACGTAATTGACCAGAGAATAAATCATCGTTATCAAAGATATAAGAAGACCAATTGGAGTTTTGCTTTGCTCCAAGATAGAGGATATTATATATTTTAATTGGTAATTATTATAAATGCTTATTAACAATAAATAGAGGTGATTTTTCACTCACATTCTTTATATTACGAATGTGTTTAGACTTATCTTTAGATCCTTATGTGCTTTTACTTCCATGAGACATTACATCTATTAATCTAGCTAGCAATACCAATAATTCAAGCACTTTCTATTCTCTAAGTATTTACTATTTCATCAACAAAGAAAATTAATTATCATTTGAGTCTTTCATCAGTAGATTTTCTAATTCGATTAGAGCTCTTAATACATGCTAATATTCTGATTCAAGATTTTTTTATTGCAGACAAGCTTCTTAGTAAGAAAAGAAAATAGTTTCTTCATTGACTTTTTCAGAATTTAATTATTTCTTTTATTTGTCAATCACAATACCGAAGTTCTGTAGGTAAAAGTGAAATTATAAGAGTGTGTTGTATATTTAAAGAGCTTACTCAATGAAATCAACCACGTGTTTTTCTGTCGTGATAAATGCATGTAAATAAGGTAAACTCACTCCTGAAATCTTCTTTTATAAACTAATATCCAATCTTACTTTCTCAATTTAATTTGCAGCTATGTATTTTCTCTCAAAGTTATAAATTTTAAATGTATCTTATTAATATATCTTCTTTCTCTCATTTGTTGTTTTATCTTTCTTAATGTAAAAGTAACAATCTTCATCTTTTCCGTTTTAAGTCAATTACAGCTTACCAAGTTTTTAAGGATCTTATGTTAAAAATAATCTAATAAAAGTATTAATTAATAATGTTTTCAATAACATAAAATTTAATCATACCCTGTTGCTAGATTCTTTAATCGAAAGCATTCATCACTAAATAGATCTCCTATTTAATTATATTTTTGATAAGATTCCTTTAACTAATAAATATGTTTACCTCCTGTAAAATGATCTCTTCTTTATAGTTCCCAATATGAATAAGATGAATTAGGATTCTCTGTTTCGTAAAGTAATACAAAATTTTCAGGAGCGAATATTTTATTTTATTCCAAACCTCTTATGACTAAATTATCAGTATGACCAGTCTAAAGCTACTCCTCTTGGCTATTCAAAACTCTGCATGTTAAATTGTACTTGCTAAATTTCTTCTCTGACACACTCAAAAAAGCACCTGAGTCGAGATGCTGAATTTTAATAATATCTCCTGTTTTGAATGCAATTCCATCATCAGACAATTCACAATTTTATTCTAACTATTCACTGCTTATATAACATTTGACCTTTTAATATTAATTAATTTAAATTCAAGCAATTATTTAAGCATGTTTAATTTAATCTATTTTACTTTAAACTTAGTTTGTTCTTCACTTGCATAGATTTATGAAACACTATTTTAGACATTTTAATTTAATAAATATGAATCCTATTAATTAAATTAAATTAATTTTAAGTTTTGAGAAAATCTATTTTAAAAAATATTTCTACCTTTCTATTGGTAATTGACACATTTAAGAAAAATTAGCTTTTTTTAATCTCCTAAATATTAATAACATCCGAATCAAAAATTTTATCTCCTATCCTTCTACTATAATCATTAGGAAGCATTCTGAAAATAGAAAAGGAATTAGGGTATTTTTCTAATGTACATTATATGCAGCCATTTTATTTGGCAGGCTTTTAAGGATTGAAAGTTAAAAACATCTTGGAATATTAATGATATAGCATAATCTATTTCCCATACACTAACTAATCACCTTCCTCTTCCTCTTCTTCATCTACTTAATTTTCTTAAATATCTTGTTTTTTATTTTCCTCATTTCCTTTTTTAATATCTTTCCTATTCTTATCTAATATCGACAAAAAATAAATAATGTTTTATACAAGAATTTAAAATACTTAATTTTACTTGTTATATTTATCTAATTTCCCTAACCACTGTTGATTGCACCTAGTTTCTATATTTCTAAAGCCTACCTTGGATTGACTATTTAAAAGAGGCATCTTCTAAAATTAGCTACTGGGTTATCTAAAGACTATACTTATTCACTGACACATTCCAATTAATTTCTTGTATTCGTAATTACCAAATAACTTTTTAATTATTGCTTATCATTATTCTATTAAAATTTGAAAAATATTAATTTTAATTATAAAATAAATTTATTAGCTATGTCTTAAAGCATTAAGAAAGTATTAATTTAAAGCTATTTAGAAATAATTAAGTTAATTCATCTTTAGTTATAATTTATAGTACATCAATCATACTCTTTATTAAATTATTTTATTAATATTTAACAAAAGCTAATCAAAAATCTCATGAAAATTAAAATCCTCTAAATTTAAGCCATTATCATCATAATCTTCACCTTGAAACTCGTATATTTTTAGATGGATTTTATAATGATACTGACATATTTTTATTTCTAAACTATCATTGTTGTAGTATGCCTAAAATTGGTTTTGAATCTTATTTTTTAAATTTTTTTGTTTCAAAAGTAGAAAATTTCATCAAATTTTTTTGACTGAATCGTAGATAGAGTTTTTATACTATTTATTTTCCCTTTTTGACATTTATTTTAGGATTATCTGCTTATAACTTCAAGAAATTAGCCAATAAATTATTATAAATGCTAAATTAATCTATATTTTACTTCTTTCTTATTTTCATGCTTATACTTCATGTAAACTATATCATTAAATTTCAAAGTTTGAAATGATTTTGCAGGTGGGTTCTAATTATTTTGATTTTGATCCTATCCATAAAAAGAGTACTTCGGAATGAAACTTTCAGTTGGCATTCTAGACTTAGACAACATTTTGCTGTTATTTTATATTAATTAAATACTTTCTCCATTTATTGCATGATCTGAATCATCTTCGCCATTATTAGCTAAATTAATCTATTCAAATTAGTCATTCATTAGAGTTTAAGCTCGAGGTTATACATCGACAGTCTTTTTAGAATTGAAAAATAATAGCTTTTACATTATTTAAGGAGATGTTAATTCCTATTTTTATGTACTTTAATTCATTTTATATTAATCTGGTGTATTAATTCTTTCAGTTGCACTCTACGCCCTAGGGCCATCTTCAATAATATTGGGAGTCAATTGAGGTTTAAAAAGCTATTATAGTTTCTCAGGATCTGATATTAAAACTTCATCCTCTTCTCCTTCAAATAAACAATTGAAGTAGTATCTCTTCAACAATATGTCTAACTATTTAAATCCACTATTAATCTTTTTTATATCCATTTATCCTTATTTCTTTTATGTTTTGTAATCTTAAGAATTCTGTATGGTTACTCTTTGATTAGGTATTTTATGTCCTACTTATATATTTCTATTTTCTGATTAAAGAAGGAGAATATACCTTTAATTAGTATTTTTTTGTGTTAAAAAGCTATTAAATTAATAAGATGACTTAAATAATATATTTATGAGTTGATAATTAAATTAAAACTCATAGTTACTATCATAAATCTTAAATTAAATATTCAATTTTTTTTCTATTTTACTGTTCTACTAATTTTTATAAAAACTACTTTCTCTATTTTGAGTATCTTTTAAATAGAATCAGATCTAAATTTCCAATTAAATTTCGTTTTGCATATTATTCTAACTCATTCAAAGATATAACTTATTTTTTTTATTATAAGTTGACTGCCTTCATTCCAGATTAAATATCCTAATTTAAAAGATCTTTCTATTTAATATCTATAAATAACACTCTGTAGTTTTAAAGTGTTAATTATTTTAATTTAACTTATATTTCACTTTTTCAGCTCTTCTTTAAAATTAAATCTTTAGATAATAAATAAATATCTCAAATATAAATAGAATCATCTAAACATATAATTATCTAAAAATAAAGCATTTTATTATTATTTGATAATTATTAGTATTACTTGATTCGATTCATATAAATAATTTAAACTTGAAATGGAATTACAATTACCTTATTCTCTTTCTCTATTGATTGACCTTCACTACTTACTCCTAGTTTTTACTAACAAAAGTTTTCATTACTTATAATTATTGAAAAACATTCTAAAAAAAGTAAGAATTTGAGAGGGAATAAGGTAAATTATAATTATTAAAGAAATAAGATATCTTAAAAGTTCTTCTAAAAATAAATTTAAGTACCCTAAAATTAATCTTACTTAATTAATAAAGTTGTATAACTTATTTTATAAAATTTTATATGATTAGTTTTATTTCCTTAAAGTCTTTTCAAATAAATTTAGGTTTAAAGTTATAGATTTCTTTAGAATCACTAGATCTATCCATATAGATTTATTTAGATAATTAATTAGTGTATATATATTTATAATAATTATAAAGAGGTAATGATTTGTAAAGGAGTAAATTATTAATTAATTGTAACGTTTAATGAAATTTAACATTAATATTTAATTGTTTAGATATTTATTTTATCAGATTACTTTTATTAGCATGGTGAATTAAGTAAAGAACAGGAAAAAAATTAACAATAATTATTTTTATTTTATTCTACTAAACTTTTAAATTAATAATAAGTATATTTTGATGTATATAATTTATATTTAAGTCTCCTATGATTTGCCTAAATTAAAAAACTAATCTGTTCAAATTACAACTACTCCGTTATTATTCAAATTTTATGTTTATAAAGATATTCCAGATATAAGAATATTAAGAACTTTATTTATAAAAGTTAATGAAACTCCTGTGAAACTGTAAAAGGTAATTTACAGATGTTAGACTATATCTTAAATTTTGTTGTTTGTTTTTGAATGGTATTATACATGCTTTCCTAAATAGAATCAGATATTGTGGAATAAATTAATAAAGTAATCCAGTTGATTGAAATTTTAGATTACTTTTACAAAATTGTTATGAAAATTAGGTTTTTATACAATTTACTATGGAAAGTGAAGTAATTTGTCAGGAAAAATCTTAACAAGATAGTTAGTTAGTAGCGAAAAGGTAATATATTAATAAGAAGAATGGTTTAATAAATTAATATATGAATGATTAAAGAAAAGACAAATGAAAGCGAGCAAGAATCGTAATTAATTACTAGTTAAATCTATATATTTATATTAAAATCCTAAAAATTAAAAACAAAATATCAAACTTTGAATTATCTTAGATATTAAAGAAACAAGTAAAAAAAAAGCAAACAATTTATCAATCAATCACTAATTAAATACTATATAGCAACCCTGCTGTCACCAATCAAAATGTTTATTGATTAAGTCGAAAACAGGTAATTTAAAAACATTAATTAGCACTTATCAACTCTACTAGCAGATATAATATTTACCAACTATTTACATAGATAAACTTTGCAATTTTTAAGAATTTCCCTTTTTTATAAAGGCAAAAGGATGCTATATTTAACTAGCATATCTTTGTTATGCCTGTTTATAGTAATCTGATTTATAGTTATTTATATTGAATAAATAGGGAAAGTTCGAGCTTTAAGACACCTAAAATAGTCAACAGCTACTCATTCAATAATATAAAAAAGCCTGGTGAAGGTTTGAACCCTTTGGAAGTCGCATAGAATACTAATATGCAGCAATTTAATTAAAATCAGATTTAGCAAACTGTAAAGATTAACAAGAGAACTAACTCAAATGTAGGGAATTCAGAAAATAACTTAAATTACATGAATAACGATGATCCTCATTCAACAAGTAGAAGAGGTCCACCTAAAATTCATTATCACAAACTTCCCTCTGCTTTTATGAATCTTTAAATAAATCCACCAAAGAAATTAAAGTAATTATTTATTGAGAAGGAGATTATTGTTATATGCATATATAGGAGTGGTTAAACTAGCTAGTACTAAAAACAACGAAAGAAATTTGCTATTTTTTTGTTTGATAATCTTTCAATCAAATATAAATATAAATACAAATAAATCTATGTATTTTATTACCTTATTTTCATATCAACAATTTCTACTTTCCTTACTGCTCGTTAACGAATTTTATGTTTAAATTTAAGCATCTCAATAATAATCATTTCTTCTTTAGGCTTTATTTAATAAATCATTCATTAAAGTATTTATTTTATGAAATATTAGACCAGGTGTTTTCTCACAAATGACATTGCCTAAACCTTAAGAAGAGGATATTACGAAAAAGATAGATAGCATGGTTGATGTTTAGGAATACAAATAGATTTAGAATCTATTATCTCCCTTAAAGATGGTATATTTTGATTACAATTTGATTTAAATAAATAACGTAGTGTTTGTTATTGGTTTAATTTGGCTAAGCAATATATTATCGAATATAAGTTACATTGAAATTTTATTTAAATATAATTGATATATTCATCAACAACAAACAAGCTATATCTATCAATCATATTCCCCATTTAAACACTTAAAGTGTAATTAATTTAAGAACAATGAGTTAATTAATATATTATTTAAATATTACTTCCAAAAATTAAGCTAGTAACACAAATAAAATCCTGAAGAAAAAAAAAGAGAATACATTAAAAATATTATTTAAATAACTTATTTAAAATAAACAGAGAGAGGGTAAAGTAATTCACAATAAATAAAAGAAATTATTTTCTTTTCATGACTAAGGAAGCCAACACAATGATTCAAAAATAGGAAGTACTTTAGTGACTCCACTAGCAGGAGATGTTCTGTAAAATTTAATAATGGGCCAGTAAAATGGATAATAATACTAAATTGCATCTATAAATAATAGAAAGTCACTAAATAATAAGGATAAAGCCAATAATAATCCTCTTAATCCTTTAAGGGACTATATAGATACTATGCAGAAATTTAAAGATTAATTCAAAGAAGTTCCTGACTTATTGATGGATAAAATAAATCAATTAATTTTGAAGAATGAAAAGCTTGGCTAAGTTGATGGATAACCATAGTAAATGAATCAAATTCCTTCAAGTGTTGGGAATTATTAGTAATAATAATAATAAAATGGACAAGGTTCTTCAGCTGGTGCTTTGATTTCTACTAAATTCCTTCAATTTACTAGTTAAATACCATCAAGCAATAATAATCCTAGTTCAACTACTAGTAATAATACTATTAATAATTAAATACATCCCCATTCTGATATGCATATGAAAAAAGGATTTTCTTCTAAATCTACTAAGGAATCTAGTTTACTTCATAGCGATTCAATTAATTCCAATTTAAATAAGAGCCACTCTATTTCAACCAGTGCAACAAATTCTACTTTTAAAGTCAAATTAGAAGAGATGATTACTCTTAATCTAATGAAAAGCAATAAAAACTCTGGAGCCATTAAAAAAATGCTTCATGCTCCCACCCTGTCTATATTTGCTGTAAAAGAATAACCAATAGCCACTAAAGAAATTAGAAAAATTTTAAAAGATTGGCTTAACTTCTGGCCACAAGCTCTCAACTCAAATGAATAGTTTATTAGAGTTTATGGTACATGCTGGAATGTGCCTGAAGGATGTGTTTCAATTATTATGGAACACATGAATGGAGGATCATTATAAGTAAAAAAATACTTGTCAATGATTAAGTTAATTTATTTTACTATTAAATAGGATCTTTTAGAAAACATAGGAAATTTAAATGAAAGAGCATTATAAGAACTAACCATGTAGGTGATTTCTGCTCTATATACCCTTCACAATGAGCACCATGTTTGTCATGGAAACATTTCACCTTCTTAAATTCTCTTTAATAAATAAGGTTTTCTTAAGGTAAAACAATTTATTTTCATCATTAAAATTTATTTAACTTTTTAATAATTATTTAATAGCTATCGCTTGGAATAACAAATAGAACTTAAACGAGTTCTAATACTACTACTAATAATAATAGCATTTTTCACACTGCAAGCTATAATAAAAATGACAAAAAAAGGTAATTCTATTATTCAATACAACTCATTAAAATTAATTAAATCTTTTATTCTTTATTTTTGGAAATAAACAGTCTGTACGATTATCAAAGTCTTGTTAATATATGGTCAAAGAATGTATTAGAAAGGAATGAAGACAAATTTAGATCTGGAGATTTAGTAGATAAATAAGATGAAATATTTAAGCTTGGTCTGCTTTTGTTAGTTTCGGCAATAGGAAGTTTAGATTTAATAGATGACTAACTCTATTTATTCTTTGAATAAGTACAGAAATAAGTGGAATAATCAAGTAAGAATAACGATAACAAATGCTGTTGTTTATTACACGATGAAGAAAATATTATTTAATCAATTAGAAAGGCTGGAGCTAATTGTTTGAGCATCAATACCTTATTAGGAAAATATTCTGCTAACTTTAAAGATTTCCTTTGCAAGTGTCTGTAATACAATTTTAGGTCAAGAGTCTCTATCGAAGAGCTACTTAAACATCCTTTCATAAAATCTGAATATAGCTAAGCTCTTCCCTCATTACGTGAATTGATTTCCGTTTCTAATAAAATCTAATAATAATCAGTTTAACTTCCAGAAAAGTACTAAGCCGCTAGTGAAAAGTAATTAGATAGAGTTTGTGAAGGAATTTCTATGGTTCTTCCTAACTGCTAAATTTGGTTTAAAGTACCTTAATATATTGAATTTGTTTAGCATCTACCTTTATTAGAAGCTTAAAATCCATTTATTTTAGCTCTTGCAAATGATTTGGGAATATAGCCAAAGAAAGTGCATTAAAAATTAATACAGACATATGAGTCAATCCAAATTTACAAAGACTTCAAACATAAATTTATATTCAATCCTAGTAATAATAATTGATGAAAAGAGAAAGAAAAATAATTAATTGTCTTGATTTACATTACCTAGTTACCTAAATAACCTACCTATCTAACAGCCTTACCAAATTATGAATAAATAAGAAATAAAAATGATTAAAAACGATACCAAATTACTAATTAAATTATATTAATATATTAATACTTGTATATAGAGCATGTCCATCCAACAGTTATATAAATATATAAAGTAATAAATTTTCATCTTTTATTTAAATTCCATTCAATAAACCAACCAACTAACCTTTGGCATTTCTTTTTTCTTATTCAAAGAGATAAATAATCTAACTTTACTCATAAAATTAGAAGTAATTATCATTCAATATTTATTGTTTGTTTGCTTGCTTGCTTTTATTTATTTCTTTCATTATATCTAATAAAAATGAAAATAATAATTAATTCTAATTGAAAGATCAATTGATTGATTGATCCTTTATTATTAACGACCATATTAATTATCAATAAATTTATGTTTCATATACTAAATGGATTTCTAAAAAATAGATCTCCATATTTATTAATTTGTAATTGTCCCTTAATATGTAATTCAGAATTGATTATAGTTTAGCTGTATGAAGTGATACTAGATGAAATTAATATGTTGCCTATTTAGTCAAATATTATAAAAATAAAATAATAAAACAATAATAGAAACAAAACTGTTAGGAGTATTAAAATATTAAGATACAGTTATTTGTTATTTATTGTTTATTTAGTTTAAAAAATGAGGATAACTCAGAGGTTTTATTTAAAGAAGATATCTTTTAACTGAATAATTTATTAAGAAATATTATGATTTGAAAGAAACTAGGTAATTGAAAGAAAATGAATCAGATTGATATATAGGTTGATTAAATTTAATTCAAAAATTAAAAATATGGGATGTTAGAAGCAGTTGTTGATTTAAAGGAAATGTTAGATATTTAATATGATTATTTTATTTTTCTTTTTCTTTGGCTTTTCATTTATTCATTTATTTTATTTATTAAGTTTTTCTTTTATTTATTTTTTTCTTGTGTGTGTTTTTTTCTATCTGAATTATTTAAGTTTTTTTTAATAGTTATTTTCTTAAGTTTTTTTTATTTGTCTGTTAGAGATTCTTAATTTAAATATTATAAGTGTTTGTATGTATATTTATTTGTATTTTTTTCTTTTTTTATTCATATGTGTTCTGTTAGGTAAGTTTTTTATTTAAAAGAGAGTATATTTCTATTATATTACTATAGTAATGGGAATAAAACTATTCGGGAGACATAGCTAGTATCTTTTTTCAAATAAATTTAACTATAAGATTTCCAATTTAAAAACTTATTTTCTTATATTTAATTCATTCGAACTTTTCGACCTATTGCAGATGCCATTTTTTATTTTTTGGATCCTAGTGAATGGTTATTTGCTTCATGATACATCATTTTTAAAAACTTGGGGGATGCGTACTTGATCTTTGAGTTTTAAGGAGGTTTTATAAAATTAATTTTGTATCTACCATGAAGCTTTTGGAGATTGAGAATACCATTTATTTAGTTTTTTTTAATCTTTCATTTTTTTTGTTTGTTTTGTATTTATTTTTTTCTTTATTATTATATGAAATTTGATTTGAAAATAATTGATTGATTGAAATAAATTCGTTAATAACTAACTAATTAATAAACTAATTAAAAGTATGAAAGAAAATTAAACAAAATCAAAATTAAGATATTTTCTTAATTTACTATTTATTGAATATATCTTTTCATCCCATTTTTCATATATAATCTAAATTTTTTGTAAACAAGACTCATCTTTATGTCTTTTAATAATCTTAGAAACTATAATCTAATCAGATTATTTTGAGTAAATAACAAATAAATTCTTAAGTATTTATCTCAAGAATAATATTAATTAATTATTATCTTAATTTATTATATTTTATTTAAATATATTATATAATTCAAGTAATCTAAAGCCTTAATAATAATGAATATTTAAAGTCTTTAGAATTTCCAAAAAATCATATCAGAAATATATTTATTTATTTGATAAATAATTAAAATAATTAAATTATAAAGTAAATGCTATTTTTTAGGCTAGGATATTTAGTTAAATTGTTAATATTGTTTTATTATAATTTTCAATAAATTTTTTTAATAAAGTTTATTGTTTAGTTACTTAAATTACCAAAAATAAAGTTAAATCAAATTTAAAAAATAAAATACTTCCCGTTGCTAAACAATAGACCTTTAAGGAAATTTTTGGGCAAAAATATAATCTATATCATTTTAAAAATAATCTGTATCCCAAGGAACGGTTATTCCCTATTAATGAAAGACCTATCATTCCCTTTAAAAAAATATAATTAAGGAAATTGCTTTCCTTTAAGAATTAAAACTCCCATACACTGCAATCCTAAATTTGAAGTAAATCTCTTACAATAATCAAATTCTAAGTTAAGGAATTAAAAGGAATTGCAATTCCTTCTTCTTTAAAAAAATATTTAATTAAGGAAATTACTTTCCTTTAAGAAAGAAAACTCTCCATACATTGCAATCTTTAATTAGAAGTAAATATCTTTCTATTACCAAATTATTAATTAATTGATTAAAAGGAATCTAAGTTCCTTTCTACTTTTATAGAAAAGAGGAATCTCTATTCTTTATATTTAGTATCTTTTTATACCAAATTTTTAATTAATTGAATAATTAAAAGGAATCTAAATTCCTTTAAATTTTTATCAAATTAGAGGAATTGCAATATTCCTTAAATTAAATTATACATTTATCAGATTAGACGAATTGTAATTCCTTAAATTAAATTATAAAATATTAAGTAGTTAAGAAATAGTGTCAGATTTATATAAAAATTTATTAAAGAAAATAAAAATATTAAATCCGATTACTCATAAACCAAGAAGATATCCTAAGAAATTAATAAAAATTCTAACTTCTAAAATGGAACAAAACTAATCTAACTACTCCCTTATGAGTAAATAAGAGAAAGATATCAATACAACCTCAAACTAATTTATACTCAGTTAAGAAGAAAGGAACATCATAGCCCTTTAATAAATAATGGAATAGGTTGAGTAAAAACTGGGTAGAATGGAAAAGGAAGACTAAAAGGAAGCAGGTCCACTAAGGAACTATCACCTAAACTCCAATTAGGAATTCGATCAGAAAAATTAATAAATAGAAGGAATTGATATGGAATAGTTAGATCAAGAAAAGAACAAATTTAATGATCTAATTCAAGGTGATGACGATGCAATAACTATATTAGAAAAATCAATATAATTTGGGAATGATAATCCTAATTCAAGTTTTGCCAAGTTTTTAACACTACCACCTTCAAGTTTCATCAATTATAAATTTAAAATATTAGAATGAATAAAGATAGTAAATGAAGTCAAATTAGGTATAAACAGTAACCAATGATTTAACATAAGTAAATAGTAATTTGGAATTTCAAGAAATAAATTAAGGCTATAAATTGAACTCTTGATAAAAGTATAGCCATCACTTTATTTAAAATTAACTACCTAACTAAAATCTATAATTATCTTTGAGTATTTTATCTCAAACTCACTTGAGATATTTTAACACATTTATATCCAAAGTATAATTATTTAATATATTTAAAGTATTTATTTTACATTCATATTACCTAACTAATATTTGGGAGATTGGATAAATTTTTAAGTTTGATAGTATTAAGTTATCCATTATTTGCAAGGTGTTAATCTCACTATAAATTTTTTAATTAAAAATGATCCTCTGTAAGTTTATATGTTGTCAGCTCTAGTCAAATTTTTAATGTAGTGAAAAAATGGTATATCCTAGCATCTGAACACTTAAGTTGGATGCAAGTATAATATGAAATAATATCTTTTGTTTCTATCATTGATAAAAATCTTATCTTGAAAAAGAATTATTTTAAAACTTTTTTAAGAATTTAATTATAGAGGCGATATGAATATGAAAGAAGATATAGAGAGGGAAATTGATATATATTTAAATAATAGCCTGTTTATTTATTCAAATATATTTTTTAATTTATTTTTTCAATTTGTTTGCTACCATTTATTTATGATAAATTTATACTCAAATAAATCTAATAGATTTTGTTTTTTATTTCACTGTAAGTTTTTTAAAAAATTTATTGTAAAAAAAGAATAAATTTCTAGTTTTATTAAAGTATTAGAAGATTTATTTTGATAATAATATTGTTAATACAGTAAATTATAATAATTATATCTTTCTTTAATATTTTATCTCATTCATGTTTGCTTATTACCAATTATCTTTTTGAAAATTTACATCCTAATTTAAGAGATTCTAAAAAGATGTTACTTTTAAGAAGTATGTTAAATTAAAATTATCTTAATTATAAATCTAAATCTAGCTACATTAAAATAGAAAAACTATTAATTGTTTCTATTAATCATTTTATGTATAACAAATTACCCTCTAATATGAAGTATAAATTTTAATCTTTATTTTTTTTATTTAAATTAGAAAAACAATTTTCTATTCTTTAAATTTTATTTGTAGTTATTAACCATTTACAAATACTTATTATACTTTAGATTATTATTTTATTCCCTACTTAGTTCTTAAAAACATCAAATATATGAATCTAAAATAAAGAACTATGTTTTAAGAAATATTATATAGAGAAAGAATTAATATTTAAAGAGATAGTTAGAATTCTATTGGTAAAATAAAAATTGCGCTGAATAAATCTTATTAGATATTTTTTATTAATAAATTTTAAGAGTATGAAAGATTTGTTTATTATATTTGATGATTATTAATCACACTTATTTATAATAAGATAATTACAAAAAAAAAAGAAAAAATAAGAAAGAACTTTAATAATGAAGATTAACATGAGTAAAGAGAAGAGATAAAAAGTTTTTAAAGACCAGTTTTACCAAAAACAAAATCAATTTTTAAAGTAATGAATCCGTAGGTAGTATCTTCTAAGTGGTGGCATATGAGATCATCTTTTACAGATTGACTCATTATACTTAAATGTTAACTTTATTAAGCTATACATAAGTATATGCTTAGATTGATACTATCGTTTTATCTATTCTCGATGCTCCTTTGTTAAATTCTAATTCTTTCTTGGATAAATCAAAAATCTAACTAACCTTAAATTCAATATAAAATAATTATTCTATTTAGAAATAACTTTTTCTTTTCAATATTAAAAACCGATGATATGATTTCTTTCCTTATAATTAGACATGACATAGATATAGCTTTTATTCATCTTAATAAAATTTGTTAGTCTCGCAACATATTATGAATGATACATACTTACAATCAACATTATTATAACACTTCTTTTTTCCTTTTTCAAAATGTTAATAACTTATCTAACAATACAACCATTACTGCTCTCTTCATCTTAATATTAAACCACTTTAGAAAAATAATTAACTTTACATCAACTTATCTAACTATAAAAATAATATGAATAAATTAAGAAAAAAAAATTTTGAAAATCTAACAGCTAATTAGAAAAAAGTAATTAAAATGAAAAAATAAGAAGTTATAAAATAAATTAAAGAAAAAGAAAATATTCCTAAATTAACAATGAATGAATGATTGAATTCAATTTAAATCAACCTCCTTACTAAATATCATATCATATAGGTTGACCTATTTCCATTATATTTATAATTTTTTTATCTACTATATTTAATCTATTTACATACTTTAGGAGGAGTCTTAAACTTCGTTCCCAAATGTAAATACCTAAGGATATTATTTTTAATATATTATTTTAATATATTAGTTAGTCCTAAGGATATTTAAGTTTTAATTTTCTATCTTATATCTTCCTTAATGGTGGTGAAATTTGCAATATATAATCAACCAATTCCATTTAAGAAATTTGTAATTCAAAGTATCATTCTTAATTTATGAAAAGGCATGTAATCTAATTTATTTAAAAATAAGATATTATTAAGCTATTAATTACCCTAAAATAAATCTATTTTTTACATAAGAATTAATCTATAGATCAAACAAAAATTATTTTAATATTGAAATCAATAATATTTTATCATTGTAATTTAACTTTAAATTTTATATTTGAAACTCTACTATTATCTATTATTATTAAATATTGCTACAATACATTTTATAATGTAGATCTATATTGATTAAATAAACTTAATAAGTATGTACATAGGCTCAAATATTTTTATTCTATTCAGCAATAATTAAATAGAAAAATATTTAATTTTAAAATAATTTAATTCTAATCTAAATTTTAAAAAATAAAGTAAAATATTTATGAAAAATAGTTATTAATAAGTATTAATCAAAAATTAGTAATTAATTTGTATTATTACTTTCATTCTTTTCATTTCAAAATTCTTCATCAACTATTTTCATTATTTTTATGAGTTATATTTAAATTAATTCAATTTATTATTGTTTTTTAAAATTCTATTCTTTTAAAGTATAATATTTTCTTGAGTTATTTTTTAAACATTAACTTTTATTTAAAGACTTATTGGTTATAATGTACTTCATTTCTCTAATTTGTACTAGCTTTTTGATCAATAACTTATTCAAGCATATATTTGTTTAGATTCATTATATAATTTGCTTTAAATAATTAAAATTAATATCATAAAATGTAAGAATTATGAGTGATGAGTAAAAAAATAAATTAGATTTTTTTAAGTGAAAAGAAAAAGATAAATTAGACAAATTGGAAGAATTTCTTTTTTGGAAGATTTAGGATAGGAAGGTGAAAAACAGGAAATATACATTAATCAAAAAAGTGAAAATCAAAGTTAAAGAAAAGAAATATAAAAATATATAAAGGAAGAGACTAAATATATACATAAATAAAAATGAACGACAACGACGACCAATTCGATGATAGACTTGATGATTTCTAGATTATCCGTAAGCAAAAAGCTTTTTTATAGAATATTCAAAAGCTGCAGCAATAAAATGACCATAAAATAATTTTAGCGATACAATTTATAGCCAAACAAATAATAGATTATTTCTATTATTATCTCGCTCAGCATTTCACTTTAAAAATATTTAAAAATTTATAAATAAATATGTGCTTAATCTCTATTTCTATAATTAAACAGACATTAGAGTTCAATAAAGAAGAGGTAGAAAATGTTTCACCACTGTTGAAGGTATCCCCGCCGAATTTGATTACGAAAAGATTATGAAATACTGGAAAAAAGTAATTCATTATTTATTTTTCTAACATATCTTTTTATGCGCGCTATCATTAGGAAAGTTTATAAGCGCAAATAGTTTCATTAGAATTCAAATATTTAGGATGATGGTGAAAAAATTAAATGTTATAAAGCAATTAACATAATATCATATTAGATAAATAGTATTTGTTTTAATGATATTAATGTTATTTTTTTAAAAAAGTGGTTATCTTGTAACGCTACTATTGTTGAAGAAGAAGAAGGAAAGAAAGTTGTTAAGCTTAATGGTGACCACAGAAGTTAAATTTAATAATTCTTAAGTGAAGAAGGTATCGCCGCTATGGATAACATCAGAGTTCATGGTATCTGAGGAGAATAACTAGTTAAAAATTAATTACATTTTCCTTAATCTTCTACTTAAATCTTACTTTTGAGGGAGGCAAGCAAACTCTTCGAGTATATAGAAAAACATCTAGCAATCAAAACATACATAAATTATAAATATATACTAAGTTGCTCCTAATTCAATCTCTTATAAAGAAACATATTCGTATTATGATATAATATAATCAGTGAACAAAAGTTTAATTAAAAGACAGTCTGATAGGGAATAATAGAACAAATGTATAGGAAGTGGCATTATTAATTATCCGCCAATAATAGAATGGGTAATAATAGTAATTAAGAGAAGTGGAAAAATGATTTGGATATATTCTATAAACAATTAATTATTTGAATTAGAGATATTGTTTTACTTAACCAATCTTAATTAAAAATTTAATAAAAAAATAATGATCAAAATGCAATTCATTACTCATCCAATCACTTTTCTTCTTCTTCAATGTTTAGCAAAATGATTAATTGCACCATTGATGAAATTAAACAAAACTAAATATATAAAATATATAAGATTTATTATCATTTGCACTTCATAATGTTTGTTCGCACTGTACTTCCTCCACCATTTATTAAACTTTGTTTCTATTATTTAAATACCCTGATTTCTTTTCAATCTAGCATTAAAATGAATGCTATTTATAAATTAAATTTAATTAATAATTGTTTTATACATTTCAATTAAATCCTCTATGCATAAATTCATTAAGATAATACCTATAAGATTTAACTTTTCCTTTTTCAATATCATCACAAATCCTACATATGCTTAATTTTTCCTATAAATAGTATGCAAGCGGAGGAGAATCATAATGATGAAAAATGATTAAGAAATATTTGTTAATCTACACAAAAATAAATAAATGTCTTTTAGAAGGGTTTAAAATATTTATTTTCTTAAAAGAGATTATTACTTACAAATTCATATAATTTAAAATTTAAGAGGTTGAAATTTATTTTAATGATCATAATTAAATTAAATCATTTTCTTTAAAATGAATTAGAAAATATCATATGACATAATCTGATAATAAATCTAAGAAATTGGTAAGAAAATAAAAATAATTATGAATGGGAATAATTAAATAATATTGATAAGATTACTAAGACTCAATTCACTCATTCAAAATAACACTGATTTTGAAAGATTGAATTATGAAAGATTTTTAATACTTTCACCAACCAATTCATACTTTCAAGAAATATTAATTAAGAAATTTTTTTCTATTTGGATATGAAAAATTTCTTACTATGATTTTGGTAATAAATTAATAATAAAAAAACTGGTAATTAAAAATCATATAAAAAGATTAAGGAAACACAAATATAATTCCGTTAAAAAACTCAATAAATGAGTATAATTCTCTAAGCTTAAAGATGAAGAAGAAGTGTGAATCATTATGGAGAAGTTTAAAATTCAAAGAAATGGCATAAGATACAAATTATTTTCTAAGTTTTTAAAGTTAATAGTTTTTTAAACACATTAAATGCTTATCTGGTGAACATCTGCCCGCAAAAAGATAAATAAGACAATTGTATTCTTATCAAATCCATTTATTGAATCCATAAACATCTATCATGGTTTGTATTTGATTTTCTCTTCTAAGAGCAAAGAGACCTTTAACTTTCAAAATTACAATTATAAAAAAATCTAATTTAAAAATAAATAAATCTCTTTTACACTCTAACCCTAACTTATTTAAAGGAATGATATTAATATATACTAACGATTACTTCTACTCAAGCAAGTCAGAGACTAAAACATGCAAAATATCTTAAAAATAAAATAATTCATAATCCTAATAAATATTAAATAAATATAAAAAATCATCAAACTAAATTAATCTCTTTTCACATAAAAAATTAAATTGAAATTCATTAAAAAACATCTAAAAAATAAAATCTGAACAAAATAAACAACAGCAACACATGTAATAATAAATAAACAAATAAATAAATGAATGAATAAATGAATAATAAATAAATAAATAATAAAACTAATTTAAAAGAATACGATTTTATTATAAAATACAAATGCAACTTCTAAATTACTATTACTTTCTTTTATTCTGGATGACTACTTTTAGATTACTAAGAATTTATTTTTCTTTATACTATACTATTATTATAATTCCATTTCTAAAATAAACCATGGAATATCTATAATTTTAGATAAACAAAGAGCAAATCAATATTTTTTAAGAGTATATTCATCAGTTTCTTTCTTGCATTTAAGCAAGTAATTTAGGAATAAGAAAAAATATAGATATAACAAAATAAATTAAAGAGAATAGATTAACTTGTAAAAGAAAACATTTTTGTTTATTAAAAACCCTTGAAAAGGCTAATAAAAATTATTGTTAGATCCTTCAACTTAGAATTTATAAATAAGAATGTTTTATTTGAAGATTTAAGAAAAAATTTGAAAGAATCATAAATTACTTTCAATTAAAATAATCTGATGAAATAGCAATTAAATTTTCTTATTTATTACAGTTATTAATAAGTTTTTATTAATAAAGAAAGGCTTAAGTAAAATCAATCTTTCGCCTATTTGTCTATAAATTGTTAAAATAATAACGAAACTCATATAAAATATAATAAATATTACTTACATACACTTAAAAATTGATTGATAGAAATATCGAAAATTTAGTTAATAGACTGAATAATTGTGATGTTTAATCAGTAGTGTTAAAATTTTATAGTAATCCATAGCATTCTAATTAAATTAAAACTGTATTAAATATATTTACTCATAGGTATACTCAATTTTTAATTACATCATTTAGCAAGGCAAATCTTCTTATTGTTACTAATTTTAAAATATCTTTTTGATCAGAATCTAATTCTTTATATCCCAACAATCCAGGAACAAGTGTAGCGCAAAAAGATAAAGATGATTATCCTTAAGCATTGCATCCAACAACATAGCATACTCTGCTTGATGGCGATGTTGTTCCAACTAAAGGAGCTTTATCTGGTGTTTCAGAATACACTCCATATTTCTTCTCATAAGTATTCTCAGAATCCTTCAGATAAGGAAATTTCTATACAATCCACTTAGCAAGTGTCCTACATCTTTCGTCTTCTCTAGGTGGTTTAAAAGCTGAGAAATGATCTTATCCACTCAATCTTATGTGTTCATTAGTTAAACACCAATCATGTGTAAAGCCCCAAGTGAAGTAGTTCATTGAGTTAGGATTTTCTAATCTATGATATTACTTATTATTAGAAAAATCATGAGGTTGTTTCATAGAAATTAGATAAGAAAAGCAAGGGGAAAGAATTCCTGATAACGCAGTAGTGTTTGTAAATAATCCTCCAGTGCATAGAACAATATACTTGCTTTTGATTTAAGTACCATCTTTTAGAGTAGTCAAAGCATAATCTCCATTAATGGTATCTACTTTAACAACCTGAGGACAATTTTCAAATAGCTTAACTGTTTTATCTTACTCAATTACATATTTTATTAAATTAGCAGAGTATTGTTAAGAGTTGATTATAGCATCATGTGGGAAATATAACCCACTAGTGAATTAGCTTTCTTTGCCCAATTATTTCTCTACTTCTTCTCTTCCCCACAATTAAATACCTTCACACCCAAGTTCCTTCAAAATTTCAAATTCTTCTTTTATATCTTCTTCATCCTTTTCCACACCAACTTGTAATGATCCTTTTTATAATAGATTTTGTTCTAACTGATCGTTTGGAAATACAAGATGAGCTAAATTCTTTTAAATATTTAAGCCTAAGTAACATAGTTTTAAATAACGGCGTGCACCTTATTCACCATGATGGGACATAAAATACTAAGAAGTGCAAGGGTATATATTCACCATCATTTTTATTCTTTAAGTGGGATAATCCATTACTGCTGTCCCACTCTTTCTTGCATGTTAGAATTCCTTCCCTTAATAAATGTCGTCTTCCCTTACAAATGAATGATCTTATGAGATTTTTCCTTCACTGCTACCTTATCCACATTCTCCAGCATCTATTATAACTATATCTTTTACACCTGCTTTATGTAACTAGTATAAAGAAGAAGCACCTGATACACCTGCTCCTACTATTAAGACCTCACACTCACTAGGAATTTCCTATCTTTTTCTATTATTATTTTCTGACTAAGAAGACATTTTTTATTTTAACTTTTTTGAATGGCTAATTTGAATGATTTTAGATTTTTAAATTAATTATAAAAATAATTTATCATACTTCCATTTAGGTATATATCTATCTATTTTATAGAAGTTTTTTCTTTGATAATACTTTGTGTAACTTAATATGATTAATACCAATAATCTTTAAATTTCAATTTATTGATTACTGTAACAAAGATTATTCTTTTCAAATAATACTTTTTGATAAATTAAAAACAATCATATGATAGAGATCTTTCTTTTTATAAAAATCTCCCTAGATTTGTTGATATAAATCCATACTTCAACAAAGATTAAGTTGAATTATTTTAATATTTTCAATTTTCTTTTAAGAAATTTTGATTATTTTAGAGTTTAGTGAAAAAAAATCTAAATATTTTGGGAGTAAGATATGCTAAAAACAAATATTTTATATTGTTTGCAAATTGAAACAATTTTAAATCTACAAAAATTGTTTAAAGTGGAAGATATGTTTTTAAATCTTAATAGTTCTTTCGTCTTTAGATAACTATTAGTAAAGGTAAAATTAGAGCTAACAAATGCTAATATAAATATTAAATGCTACATCATATTCATTAAGTAAGCAATTACTAATTAATTAATCAAAAAATAATTTAGATTACTTTGGATTTTTTATTTTTCTGTAAGTAAAATTAATACATCCGCATTAAACCACACTTGCACCTATAAATTAATAATCTTATACCAATCCTCTTAAGTAATCATCTTCATATTTAGTCAGATAAAAATGAAGGATTAACTATTTAAATATTTAAAATAATCAAAAGATAAGAAAATTCTTTATTTAAGTTGTAATCATAGTAAGTCAATGAAGAATAATTTAAACTGTAATAAAGACATATGAAAAAAATATAAATTTATTTGTTTCTATTTATTAAATTTATTTAAATCTTTAAAAATATGAGTAATTACTGATTATTTGTTAACTTATTAATATTCTTAATAAAATATTTATTATTAATAGAATTTCCTTTAAAAAGTGAAAAAATAGATTAATTTTTATAATAGGTTAACATTTTTTTACAATTAATTTTTAACCTAAAACAAAATAAACTTTTAATATGAATAAAAATGATTAAAATATTAAATTTATATGTTATTAAAACTATATAATAATAATCTTACTTTTGCTCAGATAAGAGTTTTTTAAAGGCACTTTAATTATTAGATTTTTATAAATAAGTGCTATTAGATAATAATTATTTTTTTAATAAGACAAATGTTAATTATCATTAAGTTGAATGTCAATAGAATATAATATGATTATTGTTTGTTTAGGGATACTTTCAATCATTTATTAACGGATATTAATATTTGAAATTGAGTAAGAAAAAAAAATAAGAAAGATTGAAAATTAATTAAGAAGGTTAGTATCCCATTAAAAATAAAGCTAAAAAATTGATTAAAATAAAAATTATTAATAAAAAATTAATGTTCGCAGAAAAAAAGATTTGTTAGATATTAAAGTAATTTATAATCATTAATTAAAAAAATAAGTATTTAAATAATAATTGAGTGAAACAACTCAATGAACCTATTAAAAAATTCTCAAAGAGAAAGTAAAATGTAATAGTTAAAATGATAAAGTTTTTCATCCCAATAAATTTTTAAATCCTCCTTCTCACACACACACACACACATTCTAATTAGATTTCCCCATCGCCATTAATCGTTACATATTTCCTTTGGGAATTACCATCGAAATAAACAACTTAATAAATACATCAATTTCTATTTTAAAACTCTTCTCTAAATTACTGTTAAAGAAATAATCGCTATCACTTCTTATATTCCTTTAAATTACTCTATAATCCTATTATTAAAACTGAGCTTTGGGCTGTTCTTTTCTTATTAATATTTAACTTATCTAACTAATCATTCTTCTTCCTTTATCAAAATTATTAAAAAATATCCTAATATGCTTCTCACATTAAACTAAATATTAAAAAAATATAAAAAAATAACTAAAAAATAATAAACTCTTGACAGTTTGAAAATGAAAAACCCCAAATTGAATAAATAAGAATAATATTAAAAATCATAACAAAAATAAGTAAATTAAAAAATAACTAAAAAAAATGAGTTTCATACTCTATAAAATATCTTTTATTTATATTTACAATTTAAAATATTATTAGCTAGCTAGCTTTATTTTTCAAAAAAGGAATCAAAACATTTATGAATTGTTATTAAATTGTCTTATTTCATGAAATACAATGTTCGAAATTTTCTGTATTTTAATCTATCAATAGATAATTAATGATACCTTACTTTATTTAAGATTTTTGTTTATTAGAATTTTATTTTAAATATTATTAGATATCTTTCTCTCGTTATATTTATTAAATTCCTAATCTAATTTTTTATAAAGAAACAAAACACTTCTAACATTATTTAAATTGTCGTCTAGTATAGGTGGACGCTTTCTCTTATTTCAAAACCATATTATATTTAATTCTTAGATTTACTTTACTTTTTAGTGAATATGATCTTATAACAGATAAAAATAACTATAGTATTTAGATAACTTGAATAGTTATATAGAATAAAAAATTATGCAAAGTTTATAGAAAGAATTAAAATGATAAAAATATAAGAAGTGAATATTTAGAAAGTAGAATTAATTACTAATCATAAATTACTCTATAATATATAATTTTAAGCAAAAGAAAAAAATTTAAACTTTAATAATTTGAATCTTTTCATTAATTGAGCTTAACTCTTTAGGATAAAAAAGAAGTGACTAATAATAAATATATTTTATAAGTCCTTTTAATTAAGATAAATATAATAAGAGGTAAGTAATCAATTAATTTCAATCAAATCGTTCAATCTTGATCAGAATCACTTTCTTCACTATCCCTTTCCTCAGTTGCATTATAGGTATTTTCACTCTTCATATTTCTAGTCATTGGAGTAGTTCTTTATTCATAGTGAGGTGAGCTCATGTATTGAGGTGATTATTAAGAACCCATGTAAGATGACTTTTATCTGTCGTGTGGACTAGATGAGTTCATAGAATGATGAGGATTTTGATAGCTTGGTGAGTTATATCTAATAATAATGATATTTATATTATTTTTAGATTTTTATTTAAGATTATAATTTATTTTTAAGTTCTTGATAAATATTCTAAAGGTTACCTTAACTATGAAGGAGATGTGTATGAGGGTGAGTGAGTACCGCTTACTACACTCTTATATTGAGGAGAACTAGCATAAGGACTTGCATTTGCAGGACTAGTTGAACCAGCAGGGGTATGACTAGGAGGAGAATAATCTTAAAATAATAATAATAAAAAAATATTGTTAATAAATCTGTTAATTTCTTTTTTCATATCAAATTTATGAAATTTAAATGTTCTGATATTTTCTGAAATGATAAGAATTTTTTTAATTAATTTTTGAAGAATTTTAATTGTTAAATTATTACTTGGTGAAGGAACACAAGGAGAATTGCCACCAGTTTAAGGACTATATTAATTGCTTCTTGTCATAGGGTGATTATAAGTTTGGGAAAATGAAATGGGAGTTTAAGGCATATATCCTAGTTTTTAAAATAATATTAATTAAGTATTTGGAATGGACAATTAATTCAATTTATTTTACCTGGAGAATTTGCATAAGGAGTAGTAGGAGTGAAAGAACCAGGGTGAATGTTAGTTCTCATAGAAACAGGATAAGAAGAGACCAACCCAGGAGTTTGTAAGTGGGTAGGAGTGTGGTCATAACGTTGAGATTCATTTTCAGCAGGTGAGTCTTCAATGTCAGCAGTTTAATCAACTTGTCTCTTTGTTTTAAATTCACCTACCTTATTTAAGTCTACTAGTAAATCGAAGCAACCAGTACCAATATCACAATTTTAACCAAAGATAATATTTTCAGTAACACCCTTTAACTGTATTTTTTAAATAAAATAAATTGTTGTTAATTATCAAAAGTAAATATAAAATAATTACAGCATCTTTTTCAAAGAAGATAGCAGCAGTGTTAAGAATATCAACTGTTTCTTCAAAAGAAGATTTTCTGAGGCAAGAAAGACCAGGGATACGATTAATACCATTTCTGTTAATAGGGGTTAAACGTCCTCTAACAGTCATCCATTCAGCAAGAATAGCTAAGTGACGATAGTTAATGTAGATACCATAAGGCTCAATGACGACTCTGATTTGGTTTACAATAGATCTTCTACCAGCTTCAATACCAAGAACAGTAATAATTTCTTAAATATCATTTGAATAAGTACGGCTAGAATCTACCTTATCAATCTTCAATACTTCCTTCAAGTTTGTACCAGAAGTATTGAAAATATGCTCTTAAGGCTTTCTTTCTTAGTAGAAAACAGTACGTTATTAGTTACCTTCAGTGATTACTTTAGGAGCTTAGTAAATACATTCATTTTCAATCCAGGGTCTGAATTCTTTCTTTTATCTAAATTTAAAAAAAAATAGTTTTATTATAAAAATCCTTTTTAATGGCTAAATCATATTTTAAAGATTAAAGTTTTTACGTAGGATATACTTTTTGAATCTTTTAGATACCACCAATATAGGCATCCTTGAATTCAGCTTCAAATTGAAGGAGAGAAGAATAAGCATTTTAGATTGAGCCATCTTCATTGTCCATATTTCTTTATTCCACCTAATGGGCTGAGGGATTGTATTTAACATGAATTTATCCTTTATCAAAAGATTTCTTTTCTACAACGAGGTTTCCCCAAGTGTTTTTACTTGCAGCAATTTATCTAATCTTACGATCTAAAATATCAAAAGTTTCAATAGTAGCCTTTTGAGTATCGAAGTAGATAATGAGGACAATAGGATCAGAATCCATATTGTTTTCTTCACCGAAGATATCATCTTATTAGAAATCATCATCTTCGTTAGATCTGTATACAATTCTAGTTTGATTGATATAATAAGAAATAGTTTGGAATTCAATTTCTTATTTAAGTCTCAAAATCTCCTATCTTTCTTGAGAAGTTACTTCATCAAATTCTCTCTTGAATGAATCTGCATCATAATTTGCCATCATTTCTTTTTTATAGATCTTCTTTCTCAAACCATTTTCGAAGAAAACAGTCATTTCAGGTGTTTTTACATTCTTTGAAGCATCTAAAATTTCCTAAAGACGAGGGACACCAAGTGTAACGTTACGATCTGACACACCAGCAAAATGGAAAGTATTCAATGTCATTTAAGTGGTGGGCTCACCAACAGATTAAGCGGCAATAGCACCAATAGTTTCACCTATAGTTTTTAAGAATTTTTTTTATTTAATTATAGAAATTTTAGTAAAAATAATATTATTAACCTGGATGAGAAATAGCTTTTTTGAATTTATCAAAGATTTCTTTAGTAAGTTTATCAAAGACATCCATGGCAATCTTATGTCTCAAGACAACTTTCTTTGAACCAAGATGGAGACGAATATGGGCCTTAAATAGAGCAAGGGTTTCAACTTCTAAACTTCTTTTAACAGCATATTCATCTAAATTTCTAAATAGTTCGACTAGACTCCTATAGACAGCGATAGGATTAGTCTTAGATTGTTCTCTGGTATAGGTTTTATTCTTTTGAGACATTTCAATCTTAGCAGATTCAATCATTCTACCAATATTGACAGGCAAGTTGATATCAAGCTTACCATCCTATGCATAGAAATAGAAATTCTTTCTAAATAAGTTTCTAGCTTCAAGCAGTTCATGATATTCTTGTTCTAGGATAAATTTGGCATCTCCATCATCACGAGATTCACTGCACCAACGAATGAATTCTTCTTTAATTGAAGTAAGTACTTCTTTACTCATTTCTTTACTAATTTGATTTTCCATTTGATCTAATTTAGTATATTATAACAAACAGTCGTCATCATTTTTACTCTATTTAACAAATCTATATTCTTTTTAGAAATCATCATCCTTCAAATCAACTTCATTAATCTTTTGAGTTTCAATAAATTCACCAGCTAGAGAGTCTTCACCATAACTGGTTTGGATAATCATACCTTAACTATCTCTAACGGAACCATCATAACGGACGATAACATCTTCCAAAGCTTTAACTAACTTTCTTTAGATATAACCAGTTCTACTTGTTTTGACAGCAGTATCAGAAAGACCTTCTCTACCACCCATTGTGTGGAAGAAGAATTCATAAGGTTTTAAACCTATAATTATAAAATTATTAACAATTATCATTAATTTTAATTACTTAATGCAAATTAAAGTAATTACCAATATAGAAATTATTGACTACGAAACCTCTAGCAATAATACCATTATCATCCTTACAGAAGTGAGGAAGAGTTCTTCTAGAGAAACCATTTCTAATTCTTGCACCTTCAATATTTTATTAACCAACAAGACCCATAACCTAAGCCAAGTTGGTAGCTTTACCTTTAGAACCTGACCAAACCATCTTGTTGAATTGGTTATACTTAAATTTAATAGTGATTTCAGCTTGCTTTTCGGATTCCTATCTCAGTTCATTCAATATAGAGTTAACTTAGACTTCGAATGAATCGAAAATTCTCTTACCAGCCTTATGCATATTATTTTAATCAATATAAACAGCATCTTAGAATTATTATTCAATGACATCGTATTTTTCGAAGGCTTTCTTTCTAATAGCTTCGATAGCAATAGAACATTTTTCACTGGGGACAATATCAGCACAACTGATTGTATGACCAAACATAATCAACCAATTGTTAACTACTCTTTAACATCTAGTCATGAAATTCTTTGTTTCTTCGTGACCTATATCTAACCAAATCAAGTGAACCAAACCACCAGGACCATCACCAACAATAGCCTTATTCATGTAACCTTGAATAAGTTCTCCTTTGTAAATGTAGATAGACCTAATTTTATTTTTGAATTATTAATATAATTTGAACACAGTTTTGTGATAATAAATTACTCATCCTAGGTATGGAACCATTTATCATCATCTTTATCACCTTTAAATCTAGTCATTGTCATTTATTCAGGGATGACTAAAGACATAATTTGTTTTCCTGTCCATAGAGGTTCTGGCTTAAGAATAGCAGGCATAGGAAGATCGCCCTCCCAATTATCGATCCACATAACCAAATTCATAACCTATTCTCTTGTGAGGAATTTATCTCTTAATGTAAACATTGCAACACCCAATAAAGAATCTTGCACCAAACCCATAACTGGTTTATTAGCTTTAGGAGTAACGATTTATCTAGGTACATGGCAAATATAACCAAGTTCAACACCTAATTTTAACATGATCCATTAAATTTGATTATTTTATATTCTATGTTAATATTACGAGTTTCATAAGATTGAGGAACATGCATATTCATTTCATCACCATCAAAATCAGCATTATATGGAGTTGTGACTGAAAGATTTAAACGGAAAGTACTATAAGGAAGGATTCTAACTCTATGACCCATCATACTCATTTTATGGAGAGAAGGTTAACGATTGAACAAAACAAAATCACCATTTTAGAGAGCTCTTTCGATGATAACACCTTAAAAAATTAAATATTTATTAGATAAATCCCTTATAATGAAAGTAAATTACCATCATTAACGTGTTAATTAAAGTTTTCTTCATCCTATCTATCACCACTGCAAATAATAGCATCATAAGCTTCATAAATTTACTTTTCACGATTAGGTTTCATGATACTTTTTACTTTTCCTTACTTCCATAATTCACGAATTCTATTAATATTTTATTGGTTAACTATTTCAGGAACAGTTAAACTGTCAGCAATACTTCTAGGAACACCCAATTCATCCAACCATAAATTAGCATCGGGTGAAATGACAGATCTAGCAGAGAAATCGACTCTCTTACCCATCAAATTTTATCTGAATCTACCTTCTTTACCTTTCAATCTTTATGAAAAACTCTTAACAACCTTAGACTTAATTTTAAGTGCTTCTAATCTTGGCTTATCATTATCCATCATTCTTGCAACAATACTTTAAATTTATTCGACCTATTCATTTTAAATAATTATTTATTACAAAATACCAAATTATATTAATTACAAGTTTTCTATTATCAACATCAGGCTTAATTTATTAGTTTAATTTCAAAACTTCTTCGTAACACTTAGTGAGTTCATCCTAGCAAGTCATATTAGAAGACATTTCAATTGATGGACGAACCTAAGGAGGAGGTACAAGCAGTTTAGTGAGAATTAAATTTCTGGGAATTAAAAAGTCTTCATCATTCTTTCTAGATCCTAATAGTTAGACACAATAATTATTTTAATAAGGGAATTATTAACTGTATAATAATAATATATTGATTTTCTAATGAATAGCAATGAATGAATGAATGAATGAATAAATAAATAAATGTATGAATAATGCATGCATGATTACCTCCATATGATAATAATTTCTTTGCGTTTGGAATAGAGATCTTCTTTAAGATTTCTAATGCTTGTTCTGCAGATAAATCCTAATCACCTTAATTACCTATTGCTACTTTGAGATTTAAGAATTTGTGAACACTAACCTTAGTGTATAATTCAGACTAACATTTTTCTTCTTAACATTTAGATTGCTTACCAAGAACTTTGTATAATTCATTCAATCTTCTTTTGGGTTAAGAGATACGTAATGTTTCATTATACTTTTCTAACTTAGCCTCTTCTGTTTTTGAAGCAGGAGTACCATCCTCTTTTTTCTGTTATCGGGTTAAATAAAATATTATAAATCAAAGCAAAAATATATGGATATCCTAGATAGACACTTACAAACTTCCTAACTTCCCTTCATATACTCAAAAATATCACCAAATGAAATTTTTTATTATACTTTGTATTGAAATTTTATTCTATTATTAATCAATAATGCTATAATTATATTGATGTTCCTCACTTTAACTTTGTTTCAGGACATTATTTTAAGTTTAAAGTTAACGCGGTAGAATTGGATTTATAATAGTGCGCAAAATATGGCTTTTTAGATGATATCATAATTTTATTAATTATGATGAGCATTATAAGGAAGATTAGTAAGAAATAAAATGCTAAAATATCTTTTGCTTGATAAAATAATTCACCTTGATTAGAGGTTGTCTAATAACACCACATTTTTGACAAATGCAAAGAAGAATTTGCTTAACAGTGTTGATAAAATTAATGTGGTAAATTGGTTTTCTAAGATTGATATAACCAAAGTGACCAGGACATTCATTCTTTTGCTTGCAAGTTTCACAACCATCCTTTGAACTTGATGTACCTAATCTTCTATCATTAATAAAGTTAGGATCTTCCTTACTTCCTCCTTCAAAATTCTTTATTTCAGCTACTGCCCAATTTTCCTATTAAATTTATCAAATATTTGATTCGTAACATATCAGCCTCTATCCCAATTTTAACTCCTTCAGCTCAAGAATTTTAAAAACATTCAAGGCTGTAAAAAATATAATCTCCTTCTAATAAATTCCCTAAATCTAAATTATCATTTTTATTCTTTCATTAAAAAATATTAGTGAAATTCTATTGTTCATGAATAAATTCTCCTGATTGTATTATAGAGGAGTTGAATCTTTT
The DNA here is from genome assembly GCA_000260095.1 of Tetrahymena borealis. NCBI lineage: Eukaryota > Ciliophora > Oligohymenophorea > Hymenostomatida > Tetrahymenidae > Tetrahymena > Tetrahymena borealis. The sequence continues at coordinate 118,366 of JH651321.1, forward strand.
AAATTTTTGATTCTAATTTTAATGCTTAGAGGAGACTAACTAAGAGATTCTAAATGGCATGGAGTTGGAAAATGGATATAAAAGTTAGAAATGGAATTGTACAATTTCTTCTTCGGAGAGAACAGAAAAATGGACACCATTAACTTTTGCTGTATCCATCTAGGAGTAAGCATACTTTTATCCAGACTATTTCATTTTCTTGATTTCTTTTTACTTATCAATATCAATAAAATGCAATAAATCTGCTTTTTATCAAATAATTAATTGCTTTTTTTTACTAATTATTTGCCAAAAGATTTATTTTTGAAATGCATCAAACTATGCAAAGAAATTTATTTCTTCCTTTTTCGAAAACAGTCTATACAATTAATTACTTTCCTTATAATCTTCCCTAGACACAACCAAATTAAATATTATATTTGACTGTTTTTTACTCATGCTACAACACTCTGATTTGCAGTTCTATTATACTATTAAAAATTATTTTTTTCTGCTTATGATGACTTTTAGCAAATATAAGAATTCTATCATCTATTAGATTTAATTTTCTAGGATTAATTATTAATTAAAAGTATTGTTTCCTTCTATTTACTGAAACACTATTAGATAAAAAAGATACTCAAAAATTCTTTTCACACCTAATTTCAATTAATTGGCGAATAATTTAAACCAAAGAATTAATTGAATAACTACCGAACTTTAATTATTTAGCAAGCTAAAGGTTCAATAAATGATAAGAATTTAAATTAACTTTTAATAAATTTAATAGTTTATTCTTTTCGTTTCTATTTGTTTAAATTATCTTAACATAAAATTATAGAAATAAATTAGTATTTAAAAACCAAAATATATTTTAGGAGTAAAAATATTTAATTTGCTTAAGAAATCATGTAAGCCTTTGAATGCTTATCATCTTTAAAATTATAATATTTTTAAGAATCTATCAGAGTACTTTTATTATAATATTTAAAAATAGAAAGAAAGATATTTTTAAATAAGAAGTATAATAATTGAATATAAAAGTTTGTTAAATATAATTAGTTATTTAAATGAAGTATTAAAGGTTATTTTATGCATTTAAACTAATAGATAAATCTGAAAAACAACAAGTTAATGAGATATTTATAAAATTGATATGATTATTAATTAATAATATAAAGATTTTAATCTAAAAAGTGATGTTCTAACAATTATCAACAAAATAGGAAATATTTAAATGACATTTTTTCATCTTAGTTGGTTCTTATTCTAATAATTAAATAATCAAGTTAATTTAAATTATCAATTATAAAATAACCTCTCATTAATTTATATTTTATCTTTCTTATTAGACAACGAAGTATAATTTTTTTCTATATCCAAAAATAAATTATTAATTTAGGAAAATTTAAATATAGGCAAGTAGAAATGGAAATTAGAATCAGAATTAGAATTAGAAGATAAATTTTTCTCTACTTTAATTGTTAAAAAATAGAAATTTTTATTGATAATTGACTGGATGTATTTTGGAATGATTTACTGATGTAGCTAAATTATTGATTGGATGAATATAATTATTTAATTTAGAAGGTGAACTTAATGTTAACAAACTCTAATACACTTACTTTTGTTGAAAATGAACTATCCTACTAAGCAAACAAACAAATAAACTAAGTGTGAAATAATGTGAGTGGAGTATTAATTATTCAATTATCTTTCTTGATTTTTGTTGTCAGTCTTATTCATTCCTCCTCTTTATGATAAGAAAATTGCATAATTAATTTTTAATAATAATAATAAGTTCAAGTAAAAGGAATTCAATCCTATAATTACATTTACTATTGATTCATAACTAAAAGACTGAACTATTTTTTACTTTCTTTCTTTGATTAATATAAATAATTAACAATCACAAATATTCTTTACCTACAAATAGAACTAAATTTCAAAGAGCTAATATTTAGATAGAAAGTATTGCTTGTTTGCTAATTAGCCGCAATCAAAAATGGCATCACAACCTATAGTTAGCAATTTTTAAGATATAAGATAAGATAGTCAGAGGGGGTATTCTTATGATGAAGACCCTAACGATTAAATATTTGATAATGCCAGTAGTTCTGAGAATGTAAGAAATTCAATTTGATAATGATCAAAAATTGAGAGGGATATTAAAAAAATAATAGAGCTATTATATTATCCTAAATACTATCTAAATCTATTTCATATAAATTAATGTTAAAGGAAGAACATTATGATTATTATTATGGCGATAGTGACCAAGAGGAAGGGGATATTCAAGAATTTAATTAAATTTAGAAAGCACAAAGTGAACTTAATCGTAAAACTACAAAGCAGTTAGAAGAAGAGGCAATAGAAGTTGATAAAAAAAATGAAAACAAAAAGAAATTTTTTAGGAACTATATTAAACTTCTTGTAAATCTTTTATACTATTGGAAAATATACTCCTCTTTATATAATGCAATTGATCATCAATATAAAGAAACTCTTACTCATTTAAAAAATTAATGTTGATGATACAATAACCTACTCATTATTATAAAGAGAGATTAAATTAGCATTAATATGATAACTAATTCACTTATTTTTATTTTGTAAAATCTAAAGGTATCAAAGTAGAAGAATAGATGGGAATCAGATGATTTCTCACTTGATTTGACTTGTATTTACTAGATTTTAATTTTAAAATTATTCAATATTTAGAATATAAATAATATTATCTCTCCTTCCAATAAATATACTGTGTACAAAGTATAGAGTTAACCACAAAAAAATACACAATTTAAAGTAAATGAGAAAATTAGAATTTAAGAGAGGAGGAGAGATTATCTATAAAAAAAGCTTACAAAATATGGAAGTTCAAATTTAATTAAAATATAGATATCACTCCTGAAGTAATAGCAATGGGATTCCCTGCAGCCAATATAGAAAGTCTCTATAGAAATGATCGTGTAGATGTGAAGAAGTAATAAAGAAATATTTAAAATATGGATTTAATTATCAGTAAAAAAATACAAGGAATAATAGTAAGTAGGTTAGTTAGTTAGCTAGTTAGCTAGTTAGCTAGTTAACTTGATAGTATTAAAGAATTATTGTTAATAAAATATAATCAGTGATTAAGAATAAATTAATGCTGATTAATATTTTTGGAAAAGAAAAGGACTGATTGACTGATTGATTGATTGATTAAATTTTCAAATTATTTTTGCTCTATTACTTTATTTATACTTATTTTTTCAGCCAATTAATAATTTAAAGAGATTGAACCAATAATTAATAAATTCATTCTTACCTTATACTATTATTATCTTTTTAACCCCTGTCCCTATCCCATTCCCTTATACTAATTTTTATCTATTTCATCTATTTAATAGCTGATAATTCTTTATGACTATTTTTCATAAATTACTCTGTTTTATTTAAACATACATATTCAATGGACTAACTATTTTTAAAAATAATTTAAATGAAGAGAACAAAAGAATTATCTCAAAAAATATTATTGATTAAAAATTTTCTATTAAATCAAATCTTCCAATAATTTCTTTCACTCTTATTTCTAATAAAATTTTTGTTCCTATTAAGACTATCAATCATAAATCATTCTTCCACCTTTATTTTTATTAATTTTTCCTTGATTTTCTTATTTGCTGATTTATTCCTAGAAAGAATTTCTGATTACCTAAAATTAATTTTTAATTAGAGTATAATCTAATTTAATAACTTATTATAATTTAATATTAGGTTCTTCAAATAAAAACACAATGGGAATTATAAAGTTTACAATCTCTGTTCTGAAAGAGAATATAATTAAACAGAGTTTCCTAATTTTGCTCACTACCCATTTGAAGATCATCAAGCTCCAGAATTTTAATTAATTTATGAATTCTGTAAAGACTTATTTAAATATATTTATGAAGACGGAGATGGAGAAAACATAGCTGGTGTTCATTGTAAGGCTGGAAAGGGTAGAACAGGTGTTATGATTTGTTGCTTTTTAATGTACTCTCAAATGTTTGATAGAGCAATAGATTCGTTACGATACTACGGTCGTATGAGAACAAAAAATAAAAAAGTTAAAAATATTTCAAATTGATTGATTGATTTTTAGATCTTTTAGATTACAATTGAAAACGAAATTAATATTTATAAATAGGGTGTAACAATTCCAAGCTAAATTAGATATGTACAATACTTCGAGAAAGCTCTAAAGTGCAAATACAACTTAGATAATTTTCCAAAAATAAGTTTGAAATTACTAAAAATAAAATTGGTTACAATCCCTAATTTTAATTTTTTTGGTGGCTGTGGTAAATCCTTATTTTTAGATTATTTTTTTAGAATTGAAGTTTACTCCTTACTAATAAATCCCTTACAATATTTGTGTGATAAATGATAAAAAACATCTTTTTTTAATTATATAAAACAACAGAGCCCTTCTTTACTATTACCTATACCTCTGAAGATAAAGAAAAAATGACATATAACTCTACTGTAATTATTTTTTTTGACTAATCATTATCATTAATAATTAACTACAATAATATTTTTTAAATCTATTTAGGATTACTTTAAGTTACAGAAGTATAATAAAGAACCTTATATTGAATTTATCCTAGACGAATATCTAGTTAAAGGAGATGTTCTTGTATAATTCTTTAATAAATCGATCTTAAAAAAGTATAATAGCATTATATTAATTATTAAAGTATCTAATTAATTTTAAATTTTAATTTTAGAAAAGAAAAAATGCTCTAATTTTGGTTTAACTGTGCATTTTTTGAACCAAATGGAGTTATGGTTTTAGACAAGAATTAATTAGATTCTGCATGCAAGGTAGAATTATATTTTGTTTATTTTGTGATAAAATAATGATAAAAAATTATTAAATTAAATAGGACAAGAAACATAAAAAATTTAGTGAGGCCTTCCATATAGAAGTGCATGCTTTAAAACCAAATTAAGATTAAGAAGTAATTATAATGAGTGATTAAACCTGCTACCTTGAAGAGAATAAAAGAAAGAAATAAGAATTCGAAAAGAGAAAGTAAAAAAAGGACAAGGAGAATTAAGCAAATAAATTGTAAAATGGAACAATATAAAATTTTGAATAACAATAATAACCTACTATAAAAAAAAAATGAATAATTTAAGATTTAAAAAAATAATAACAAATTAAACAATTAATAATAAGCTATAAAAATTGATCAAACCAAAAAATAATAATAATAATAAATTTCTTGCAACTTACAGCTAATGAATGCACTTAGTAATAAATAAATAAAGTGTAGCCAATAAATAAATAAAATAAAAATAAGACAATATTATTTATTAAAAACAACAAAATACCTTTTTAATAAGAATCAATATTCTTGTTTACATTCCTTCTATTCATCTTAGATTTCTTTAACAAAAAGTTAATAAATAAACCACATAAATTTTAATGATTTTGATTAACTTATCTATCATCTATCTATCTATCTCTATCTTCTACTTATAACTCAAATAAACTAAGGCTTTTAACCCTTAAAGCCTTAAATATAAATAATAAGAATATTAAATATTAAGAATAAATTAATTTGATTGTTGTAAATAATTATTTATATTTTCTTTTGAAAATAAATGGCTTATTAATTTATATTATAAAGAATAATTTAACTTCATTGATTATAATTTTTAATTTAATAAATAGAATAAATAAATAAATACATCGCTTTCTATAATTTTGTTTTATAAAATCAAAAAATAACTTAGAAAGAATTTTAATGCTATAATATTACTATAATTTGATCTTTCTCTCTAATAAATAATAAATAATTAAACTAATTAAAAGAGTCTAATATAGCTAGTATTGGCTTTAAAATTACTAAGAAGATAATTCTTACTTAATTGTTTTCTCAATTTACATAATTTTTAATTAAATGGAATTTGTAAACGAGCGTTAGTTACCTAAACTGAAATATCCAAACGTATCGTATTACTCATCTACTTAAAGAAAATTAATAGATTAACTTACCCAAAAAATTAATTTTTACCAAAAGAAATTAATAATACTACTAAATTTTGTTAAAGTAGATAAAGATACCATTTTTTTTATTAAAAATTCTAAATTACCTTTAAAAATATTAGTTTAATGGATTAATTTGCTGTTTACGAAAATCCTCCATCAGAATTAACTTGTAAGAGTTGGTGCATTTATTCAATTAAAGATAAAAAATTCCTTTCCGGAAATAATCATAATGCTTAACTGCAAATAGCTTCTCTAACAAAGATGATGACTTTTATCTTAGTCCTCCGTTTCTGTAAAAAATATGATATAAATATTGATAGAGTAGAGTTAGTTGTAAGTAGAAATTAATCTGCAATTTAGGGTACAACTGCAGGATTGAAGCATGGAGACTAAATTACTATTAAAAATTTGCTCTATTGTTTAATGTTACCTAGTGGTAACGATGCAGCTCTCTGTTTAGCTGAGAGTATAGGGTCATTAATTTATAAAATGCAAAAAGGTATACTTTTGGTTTCAAATTATCTTACTTTTAGGATACTTTATAATTTGTATTGTATTATTTTAGTTAGGTATTTTATTGAATATAAATTGAAATCTATTTTATGTAAGTATAGCTAGCTAAACCAAAATAATAGCTTATATTTTATTATACTTCACTTAATAAAAAGGTAGATTGAAACAAAATGCTTCACTTAAAAACTTATTAATAATTGATATTCAGTAGGAATAAACTGCAATTCAATCTTGCTCTGCTATGAGTTTTGTCAATGAAATGAATAATACAGCTATCGAGTTAGGTTTAAAGGAATCTAAATTTTCAAATCCTCATGGATTATAAGATAAAGTTAATGTTTCATCAGCAAGAGATATGGCTTTATTAACTCTAGAGATATTAAAAGAGGAAAATACTGCTCTAAATATATGTTAGATTAAAAGCTATACAATAGAAGCCAAAAATATAATTGATAATTCAATCAGATAAATACTTTTGGTTAATACTAATAAATTACTTGAATAGTAAGGATATTTAGGAATGAAAACTGGTTACACCACTTAAGCTGGTGGATGTTTATCTTCGCTGTATAAATAATATGAAAAAAGAATGGCTTACACAATAGAAATTATAATGGTTGTTCTCAAATCAGAATCTATGGAACATAGATTTTCAGATACTTAGTTACTTTTAGATTGGTATTATAGGCAGTTGTAACATAAAATCAATGAAAGATGTAAATTTTATGAAACATCTATTTAAAAAATGACTGTAAGTTAGAGCTGATTAAATTAACAACAATTGAATCACTCACAAACAAATTAGGACTTCTAACAATTTTCATAAAATTGTGTTCTTACAATGTTTATTTAATTGATTAAAAAACTGAAATAAATTAATAAATAAAATAAAAAGTGGGAACTTAAATTTAAAAGTCTTCAATTCTAAAAATTTATCATTTTATAGTATCAAAAATAGCAAAAGATGTAAAAGAATAACCAAAAATGATGATTATTGACTCAACTTATATAAAGTTAAAAATTAATTTAATGTAAATAACCCTCTCTTATTTAGGTATCAAATTTTTATGTAATTTAAAAATAAAATGTGTTATATTTGTCAAATTCTATTTGCAGGATTGTATAATCATCATTATAAATCTTCCAAAACTATACTCAAAATAAATACTCTTTCGGGGAATTAGGAGCTCATTGTTAAGATAAAAACACTTCAAGTTTCTATAAAATATAAAATAAAACAATTTAGATTATTGTTTTTTTTAAAAATAAAATGTTAACCTTTTCATTAAAAGAATTTAAGAATAAAAAACAAAATGGATAGCTATTCTAGAACTAGAATAGTCTTGATTTTTTTGATTCTTATTTATGTTTATTTGATATCAAAATTAATGTAATATCATTGCCTGTCTTGCGTTAGGATATTTCAATTTAGGAATATTTCCACTCTTAATGAGTTAATTATAACGCAAATTTGTGTATTTTTTTAACCTTAGAATTTGTTCTTTTATAGAAAACTTAAGAAGAGATTACATAATTTTTAACTTAAGCTTTTAGAAGGCAAAGAAGGTATTAATTAGCTAGCGATTCAATTCTTACTTTACAGTAATATTATTAATATTAATCTTATTACTAACATTTATAAAGTAATAAAGCGAAGAAAACCTATATATATCTATCTATCCAAAAATTTAACATTCAATTCAAAAAAAATAACAAACTAAATATAGAATTAATTTTAATTTTTATTTTTCAAATTAAGTTTTTGATACCTCAAATGATTTGATTATATCTAATGTTGTGAACATGGTTTGGTGCAAGAGTATTATTTTTAATCCTTCAATGAAAATGTCTTCAATATCCTATGATTAAAAATTAATTAGTGTATAACAAATTAAGTAAATAATGAAAAATAAACTGAGAAGAAACTAGAACAATATAATTTTTATTAGGTTAGGTTTAAGAGTTAAATCAGCTATTTCTGGCGTAGGAAAAAAAATATAAAATTATGTAAAATAATCACTAAATAAAAAGAAGTTCACTCAGAAAAATAAAAAATTGCAAGAGTTTTTTGATAGAAAAATTTTTGAATTAAATATAATGATATCTAAAATAAATAAATTTGATGAGATTTTGTTAATAAGCCGATAGACTTTAAGAAATAAGTAAGCAAAATGAGATAAATAGATAGATAGAAAAAAAATTAAAAGAGAAACAGTTGAGTTGGTTGATTAATTATTAATTAATTAAATAAATAAATAAATGGTTAAACAGCTTGAAAGTAATGCAAAAATAAATAAAAGATTAATAGTTATGACGATAAATAAATAAGGATATTAATTTAATTCACAAGTATCGATTGAATAACTTATTTGATAGATTAATAAAAATATAATTAATGCTATATGTCTATCTCCTTTTTTTCTTTTTGTTTCGTCATTTACATGAGTAGTTAGTTGTTGCATATGAGTTAATCAAATAAACAAAAAAACTTATTGTTTATCTCATACGCTCAGAAATTTTACATTTTCTTCACAACTTTAATAATATAAATCGCACGCATTCTGTCTCCAAATATAGGGTTTATAGTTTACAATATCTGCATCAAAAAATTATTAATCAAAGAGAATTCTAACTTTTAGACCTCTCGTAATAAAGTACAGTACTATCAGGAGAAGAAGAGTAAAAAAAAAAATTACAAATAAATAAATAAGAAGGATCGATTTCACTCACTCTCTTTTAATCAAATTAATAAAAGCAAGCTTTTGATTTTAAAGGGAATAGGATTGAATTACAAATGTCATCTAGTGATATCAGGTTATAGGAAGAAGAAAAGCAGAATTATTAAGTTAGTTAGCGAGGATATTCATCTGATTAAGCTGATAAATTCGCTAAGAATCGTAGGAAGGTGCACTCTAGTGATGACTCAGACTCATATTCATCAGATGTATTTTTTATGATTACTTGCCAAAATATATACTGAAAGCGAGATAAGCCTTTACATGATATACCTTTTAGCAAGATTTTTAGCAGTGATATACTTAACTTTATAAAAAATAAATAGGATGAAGTAGATGACTTTTTTTATGGAGAGAACGAAGAGGAAATAGGAAATTAAGATGCCGATTTCTTTTACAAAAACTAAAATATAATTCAATTTCATCGCAAAACAACAAAGGAATTAGATTTAGAAGCCGAAAATGTTAATTAGAGAGTGAACTAATCAGCGAAAGATAAGAACGAAAATGTGGATGTAAAGAAAAAATTCTTTAAAAACTACATTAAGCTCTTGGTATGCGAATTATTTTCTTTTTTAATTTAGCTAAAAGTTTGTATCATTTGTTTGGTTTCCTTTAAAACAAGTGTTCATTGCTTAATTTTGATCACTTGCTTACTGTATTCTGAATAAAAATAAGGCATAAAACTAGGAATTATAATTTAACATTTTCAGCTAAACAAATATACAACTCAACTCTTACCTTACAGCATATCTAAGCTTGTTTTTATATAATTAGGTTTCTAAGTAGAAAAAAAGATGGGAATCGAATGGTTTTTCTCTTGATTTAACTTGTAATTATTTTAGTATTTATTAACTTATAATTCTTGCATTTAATGCACAAAACCAAAAACTAACATAGAAGGGAGAACTTAAGCAAAAATTAGTAAACTCAAAGTCAAATTTTGTATAAAATTTACTAAAAAAACAGCTTTTTACTGTCAAAAATTGCCAAAATAGCATTTGAGAGATGAAATAAATACTTATTATGATTGCCTCATCCTTATTTTATTATTTTAAAAATATAATTCGATAGATATAACACCTAGAATTATTGCTATGGGATTTCCTGCTGAAAATTATGAACGATGGTACAGAAACTCAATGATAGATGTTTAAAAGTAATTATATTATTAAAGGAAAACATTTGGCTTATTTAATCTTCTTTCACTATAAATATTCCACCTAATCCCAATTTCTCTTATTATTATGGAAAATCGAATTTTAATTACATTGTAAAAGTGTAAGCTAATCTTTATCAAATCTTATTTATTTAATTATAAATATTAATTGCTTTTAATTCAATTATGTTGTTAATTTTCTTTTTTTAGACTTCAATTTTTTACTAACACAAAATAATATTTATCAAATCAATCAATCAATCAATTAGACAGCCAGCTTCAATTAAATTTCTATCTTAAATACTTATACTGGTGAATTTACAATTTCTCATAATTCTTTAATTAAAAGATATTCCATTTAAAATAAGAGTAACTAAATAGCTTTTACCAAGAAAATCTTTTCTCTTTATAGAAAGATAATCTTTTATGAATTACTTTAATGAAAGATATATAAGACTTTTAAAGGAGGAAGATGGAGGAATGAATGAATGGTGGTTTTAATTTTGTTAAAATTATTTAAATTATATATAGTTTCTTCAATAAGATGCATACTAATCATTATAAAGTATATAATTTGTGCTCAGAAAGAACTTATGAGAAAACAAGATTCCCTGATGTTTCTTATTATCCCTTTGAAGATCATTAAGCTCCAGAATTCTCTTTAATTTACCGTTTCTGTAAGGATCTTTTTTAATATATACATGCAGACAAAGAAGGCAAAAATACAGCAGGTGTTCATTGCAAAGCAGGTAAAGGTAGAACTGGTGTAATGATCTGCTGCTATTTAATGTATTCTGGAGAGTATGAAAAAGCTATTGATGCTCTCCGATATTATGGTTTAATGAGAACAAATAACAAAAAGGTAAGTATCATTATTTCATACATAGAAAGCTTATAGATAATTATATATTATTTTGATAAATTTATAGGGTGTAACCATTCCTAGTTAAATTAGATATGTCTAATATTTTGAAAAAGCTTTACAGAATAAGTGGAAATTAGATGATTTTCCACAGATTTGTAAAAAATTAATTAAAATCAGATTGATGACTATTCCTAATTTTAATCTCTTTGGTGGTTGTGGTAACTATTGACTCTTTACAGAATCTTTAAAAATATTATATTAAATATTATTAATATTTATTTTCTTATATCATAAAACATAAAAGAACCTTATTTCACAATCACTTATTCTAAATCTAAGGGCGAGAAAGTAGAATATAAATCAATTGTAAATTAAATTTAATATATGAATTCATTTATATTTACTTTTTATTATTAATTGCTAAAGGATAACTTTAAAATATAAAAATACCACAAAGAAGCATATATAGAGTATAATTTAGATGAATATGTAGTCTATGGTGATGTACAAGTCTAATTCTATAATAGATCTCTTTTAAAAAAGTAATAATTTACATGGTATCATAAATCTTAATCATTACATTCTTAATTAAAAGAAAGGAGAAAATGTTTTAGTTTTGGTTTAACTGTGCCTTTTTCGAACCTAATGGAGTAATGGAAATAGAAAAAAATATGCTTGATACAGCTTGCAAAGTAATTTTGATAAAAATGCCCTTCAACGAAGTTTTAAAATATAAATTTAAATAAAAAATAGGATAAGAAAAACAAAAAATTTTGTAAAGAATTCCATGTTTAAGTCCATGCAATTCATCCAGAATAAGATGCTAAAATAGAATATTTGCAAACAAGTTATTTAGATTAAAATCGTAATTTTATTGCTCAGCTGAAGTAATAGTAATAAAGGAATAGTTCTCACAATTAATAATAGAATTGAAAATCAGCTACAAAAAAGAAAACTTATTCGAAAATGTTAGAAAATAAATGTATAAATTATAGATAATTATAAAATTAAACCAATTTGTAAGAAATAATAAAAAGTAGCTGCTGCAATAATCTAACTAATTCTCTTTAAAAAGTGATATAAAAGTTAGTAATATCTTAACCAATTAATATAATAGTAAACTAGAATAAAAATACCATCCATTAACTAGTAAGTAAGTATTCAAGTAAGTAAATAAGTAAAAACAACAACAGTAATTTATTTTAATAAATTATAAAAGTATTCTTCACAAAATAAGTAAGTAAGTAATTATTTATTCATTCATTCATTTCTGTTTTTGTAAAGAGTATGTCTTGGTTGATTGAAGCCCTGCTAGATAAATCTCAGAAAGATCACAAATGTTCATCATTTGTTTGTTCTTTCTTTCTTTCTATTTCAAAATATTTAACTCTTATTCCAATAATAACTAACATATTTTAATCATTTGATTGTAAGTTTATATTAAAAAAAATGTATAATTTATATCAATCAATTCATCTTTAAATTCCAATCTTATATCCTATCTATTTATCTTAATTTCTTAATAAATATTCGAATTATACTACATAAATTCAATAAAATAATAAATTGAAATATGATGAAAATGATCAAAATATGGATTTATCGAACGAGAAATTGTTTAATTTGCAATAAATCAATTATTTTGATATGTAAAATAACAAATATTGACAGTAGGAGGCAAATAATATAATCCGAATTATATAAGAGCTTTATAGAGTATTTTAATTAATTTTGTTATAAAAATATTACTTTTTAATCTTTTTCAAGGATAATCAAGTATGTAAAAATTAATTTGATTTACTTTTATTTTACATTTATTATGAAAATAATGTAATGTAAAATTAATTAACATTCCTTAATCTATATATAAATTATTATGTTACGTCACTTTTTATAATCTTATTAAAAAATAAAGAGAGAGGTCAGACACTTTTTTATACAAAATATAAAAATGTACCTAATTTTTTTAATGACAAAATAAAAAAATATCCTATTGTTAGTTTCAGATATTTAATTTAATAGTAACTATCTAAAGTTATTTATGCTGAAAGATTTTTAGATACTAAAATTTATTATTTAGTAAATCTTAAAACGAATTATTTAAGGTGGGCGTTATATTATATTATGAAAGAAAATGAGAAAATAATAACTTTGAATGTTTTAAAACGTTAAAGGTTCTAATAATACAAAAATATGTACTTTTTAACAAAAAGTTTATTCAAGAAATATGTTTACCTCATCCATTTTGGAAATAGATGTAAGAAAATATGTGAAATAGAATTTGAAATTTGGAGTAAGTGTTGAAGATATAGATATAAGAAGGTATCGGTTTTGCTATAGTAGAGGAATGAATTTACTGCTTCAAAGATTATAATTTTTGGATTTATGAGTTTGCAAACAAAAGAGAAAAACCAATTTTTGATGGAAAGTTAATTTAATTTTGTGATGGTTTCGATTAGTATTTATTTTACTGCTAGATTAAGGCATTTAAAATGATCAAAGGACTTATAATAAAACACACGCATATAAATTTCATTATATTAGTTAAAAAAAGAGAAAATTAATTAATTAAATAGAAGAAATTAGCAAACTTGATAAAAATAGTGCAATTAAGATTCCAATAAATGTGTGAAGGAATGAGAAAGAGAAGGAATAAATGACTGAATGAATGAAATGAGAATAAAAAATGAAATGAAAGAATATATATTAGAAGAAGAAGAAGAAAATAATAAAGAAGAAGAGAAAATTTAATAAAGAAATAGTGATCTTTAAATAGTAAAAAGGTATATATTTAAATAAGAAAAAGTAATTAGCATATATCAAGTAGCAACCAATATTTTAAAGAAGAAGAAAAAGAAAAACAAACAATTAATTAGGTATGAAAGAGAAATTTATACTCCTCTTTCTGTTCATCATAGCAGCAGTATTTCTCTAGTAACCACACCAAGGTATTCAAATATAGCAAGCCAAACTCTAGAGCAGTTTTACTGCCAGTCTCCTCAAAAAATACTTCACCTTTTTAGCATTTAAACCCATATTTTTCTATACACTTTTAGATATTTTTCTTTCGCGATCTTAGTTATTATTCAAAACTTAAGTTTCTTGCAGTAAAAAATTAAAGAGAAAGGGAGTGCATTTTTGAAGGCATAAAGTTTCAATTCCTTGAGGGGAGACATTTTAATTACCCATTAAGGAGAAAATGAATAATATTAAGCAGATATATTTATAAAAAAGTGAACTGTTAGTAGGCTGGAAGTGTATCGAATCAATCGATGTGTGGCTAGGAGGAGCAACCAATATACTTAAAAGATTTTTGCAGGATACTTTTTAGTGATCATAATGTATAGTGCAGTTAGGATTCAGATCCTAATAGGAAAAACGGATTCTCGCAGCCAAAAATAATTAATGGCAAAAATATATAGGGATGCAGTAGCGGCCATTATGTGATAAAACATTAAGGATAATCATTGAATAGCAATGTGAATTCTATAATATTAAATTAGCATCAGTTTCCTATTACACCTTATATCTAGCAAATATCTAATAGATAGCATTGTCATGAGTATTTTGAAAAAGCATAGTATGTCTACTAGGATGATTGTGACATACTGCAATCTAACACAATATAAGTTAATTTGGATGAGCATGTTTATATACAATCCAAAGAAGATTTTTCATTCATTGAAGTGATGAGCGATGCATAATTCCCATTCCACTCTTCGTGTAGTTCTTAAGGAGGGTGCACTCAAAACTCTTCCACACAAACAACCTCTACGTCAGATCAAAGAAGAGATGATAAATCTAATACAAATTCTAATCTTTTATTTAATAGACTCTTTAATACATGGAATCAAATCATCTCTGAAGAAATGTACATACATTTATTTATATCTATATATACATATATCACATCACTACTTATACAATCTACCTCACTTAATTTCTTTTCACATATATCATCAATCCCTTCAATCCAGATTTATTTAATTTCTTTTTATCCAGCAGAATATCATATCTTAAATTAACTCCTTTTTAATGTTCCTTTTGATGCGACATACTCTGACCTATTTGTCAAACTTGATATATATTATTATTTAACACTCCAAAAATCTACGTATAATATTTAGAAATGTAAAATCCTGGCTGACACCATCTTACTAGTACTAAATAAATAGTATATTATTCTTAAGTAAATCAATAAGAGTTTTATCGAAGTATTACACAAGTAGATTCTATTAAATGTTTAATGGAATAATCTTTAAAAGAAAAATTAAAATCATAATACTATTCTGAAATAAATGGGAATAAGAGCAGATTAGAACTAATTAACTAATCTCTATTAAAGATTGTCTAATTGAACTTATTTTTGCGTTTCATAAATAAAAAAGCTTGATAATAATCAAATAGAGATAAAAATATTTGGAATTAAAAAGTATTTACTAGACGTACTTGAGAATGTTGATGATTTATTATTATTTAGACACGATTTTGATTAATAGTGAGGGATATTTATATGTTTATAAATATCTCAAAATAAAAAGATTTGAATTAAATAATTCACTAAATTAGATAAATTTAATCAACTTCTCCTGTGGTTAAATTACATAATTAGACAGATTAATGATATTTTTAACAATTAAAAAACGATAATATAAATAACAAAGAGTGATTGAAGGAATGAATGAAAGAGGAGAGGGAGGAGATTGATGATAGAAAACAATGATTGTGATTTAATATAAATTTTGTATTAATAAATAAATTTTATAAATGATAATAAAAGGTTTACTTTGATTGAAACATTGGGAGAAATAAAAATATATAATCATAGTAACGATTATGTTTTGAATATACTTGATATTATACAAGACACCAATATCATTACTATAGCTGATAAAAAATAAGATATTCAATCCAATAAAGAAAGAACCATCAAGTTCTCTGTTATCCCTGAAGTAGAAGGAAAAAACCAAGAAATTAATTTATATTTTAAAATAAGATTTTATGATACTAGACTCATGAAGCCTGTATCTTTTAGAACTGTTTAATATACAATAACTTTAGCAAAAGTAAAAAATATATTATCTTATTTTAATCTAATTAATTTTTATTGTTTTTTCTGTTTTAGGTAAAGGCCAATTTATTCGCTATTCACCCTCTAAATTTAGGGAAAGTATCTTCTGGATAGATGTCATAGCAGTCTATAACAATAACGAATCCATATGGGTTCGATCTTTAAATAAGTGAAATGTCTTTCTTGAAGAAATATATTTATACAGTTGAAAATATCGAAAACTTTGTCCAAGGAGAAAAGAATCATATATTATATTATAAAGATATGTAAAAGAAAGAAAGATGGCATCTAAAATCTAATAAAGAAGTCCACATAGTCGATATAGTTACTTATTAAAATTAAACGGGCACCTTTACAGATTACTTAAAGCTTTACTTTGAAAGTTCTCCTCTAGTTATTTAAATTCCTATCCGTTTTAAAGTTGTGACTCATTCTCTTTCTTTCATCAATCCTTATTTATTTATGGGAGTAATCTCTAGTCGTTAGGTAAATTGCTTAAAAATAGTACTTACTTATAAGAACCATTTGTATATTTATATAGGGATATAACAGTAGATCTATTATTATTGAGAATAATAGCAATAGTACTGTAGAGATATCAGATATTATTATTCATTTCAAGAATTAATATAGCTGTATGCAAGCAGAAGTTATTTTAGACATTGATGCGAATAAATTAAAAACTAATTAATCTCCTTACATCCTCCCTTATTAACAGTAATAGAGAGTTGGTTGTCTCTTATAAAATAAAAAATTATTAGTCAAGCCATTTGAACTAAACAAAAAGATTGGAGTGCTTAAAATATTTCCTAAAGGGTTGGATCCGAGTTCCTAGTAACGAATGTTTGAAGGTAGAATTTAGATTGTAACGAATAACACATTATTTGATATTGAGTAAGACTTTAAATTCTTCCGCTATGAATAGATGATGAATTATACATAAGCTTTAACTCAATTTAAGGTTGCTGTTAACCCTGATGATACTGTTAATTCATCCACTTATATTCCTTCAACTAAAGTGCCTTCTGAAAAGAGAGTATTTGAAATTATAAATAACTTCTCTTCTTAAGTGAGAATCACTGCACTGAAAAAACCTCCTGTCACAAATTATTTTAACTTTGATTAGCATATCTAAATCACAGAGTTTTAAGAGACAAAACTAGAAGTAGGTGAAAAGAAAGGGATCTTTACCTTTTAGCTTATTGGAAATGCAACTAAGGTTGACACATACATTTTTATTGAATTTAATAGAAACTTTGTCATTCCTATCTTCTTTAAAGTTTATAATATGCATCTTCTCTGTTCTATTAACTCTGTTTCTGATTTCTATGATTGTTCAGAACTTAGCCAACATGAATTAATTAAATTCGGTAATAAAGCTATCAATAAAACTGCCGTGCAAGAGTTGAGGATAAAGAATGATAATCCCGAAGTTATTACCATTTATGGGATTTCTAAGCTCTCGTCTCCAGTTAATATCATACTTAAAAAATAAATGAATTATTTAGGTAAAATACATTAGCTTCATCTAAGTTATGATGAGAATTCATTAATTAATTTATACAAATTTGTTTGTCTGATTGATTGATTTGTTAAATTATATAATTGTTTAAAAATCAAAGGTTAAATTTAATAGTCTTCATAGAATAGAGTCATTGTAGAAACTGGGAAAAAAACTCCACTTATGTATATTGGCCCTAATGATGAGGCAATATTTACTATAGAATTAAATACCTAAAATATTGTAAAAAGCTATAACAATCTAATTTAAACTACTACTAATTATGAATAATTTTCATTCTTGATGGAGTTTAATGTAGTCAGTGGTGATATTGAGCTAAATCCTCCAACTATACACTTTAGGCGATTAATTAATGAATAAGATATGCCATAAACTGTATATATCAAGAATACTTATGATGTAGCTCTTAAGATCTTAGATTTTTAGATTAGTGATCCACGTTTCCAGATACTTAACTTTACTAGAACTATTCCTGCAAAATCTACAAAACCACTTCTTACCCTTATTTTTAATAGTACTTTTGGTTATGTACATTATTTAAACTGCTATACAATAATTGACTTTGAATTTTAAATTAAAAGGGTTAGAATATAAAACAAACGAATGATGACAACTTCATTAGCATTGAAGACATGATAATGTGGAATATTACTTAAAGTGTAAGACTCTTTCATATTTATAGTTTTTTTATAACAAAAATATTGTTTAATCCAAAATTAGATGCTAGAAAATGCTGAAAAGAATATCCTTAGTGCAGATGTGATTGTTAACTTTGATATTAAGAGTATTTTTATCAGTGCCTCTGCAGAAGTTCAATAATTAAAACTAATAAATGAGAATGTTATAGATTTCAATAATACTGAAACTAATTAATTCTATTCAAAAACTTTATCCTTCAATAATCCATTAGATGTACCCATCTCTTTTCAGCTTTATATTGCTCCTCAAAATATTTCGTCACCAGAAAACTACATTAGCAAGTAATTAATTAGATATTTCTTTGAAAATTATATAATATTATTAACTATAAATAATAGATAAACTCAATTCCAGCAAGAAGTAGAATTCATCTTCTTTGTTCCTTACCATCATTTCAAAAATGATCCTATAGTTAAAGATGTCTACGACAATCTTTCTGTTTTCTTTACAAACAAAGAGTACGTAAATTCGACAGAAATCTAAAATTCAGAAGTAGTGAAAAACTATTCAAATGTAAATTTTATTTTAAAAAAAGCTTATTTAGCTCATTCATTTCAATTTTTATATAGAATCCTGATTTTGATAGATCTCAAGAAAAAATCTTAGTCTAGTGTTCAGAATTAATAAAATAATACTAAATTTACTTTGAAGATTTGGAGAATTTAGAAATAACAAGCAACGGTTAATCAGATTAAAAGAATCATAATTCCAACAACGTTAATAATAACAACGGCAATATCTAAAATAGTGGATATAAATGCAAATTAGGATTTATGACTTAGAAAATCAAAAACTATTTATTGAAAATTGAATTCACCAAATAATTAGTAGAATTCTATCGTGAACCTCAGAAACATATTCAAAAAATGAAAGAAACTATGATGTAAGTTTAATCTTTAAAGAGAGAAGTAATAGAAATAACTTAAACTACTCGCAACAGACCTTCTTTGTTTAATTATAATATGAAAGTAGAAAAGGGTTTGTGGGAAAAGATTAAACATTTTTTGACTTTTGGACTATTCACTTCTAGCACTACTCAAGAGAATACAGTCTCTGATTGGCAATCATAATAATTCAGCTTCTCTGATTGGTAGAATTAATTAAGTAATGGGTCGAAATCCAAACCAAATGGCTTATAGACTCAATAACAATTCTTCTTGAGTAGTGATGTTTTGAATAAAACAATAGTGATTTAGCCAAAGTAAACTATGGATATTAATTCACTCATTTACTTGCCAAAATATGGAGATACATAGAATAATTTGATTATTAAAAGTAATGCTAGTGGAATAGATATTATTCCAATTATAGGTAGGAGTGGAGTTGGTAAAATATAATTGATTGATATTAAGAATATGTCACCATTATTATTCTCCTAGCTTTAAAGCTAAAAGAATAAGTCTGTAGAAGAAATGTAATACAGATAATTCATTTAAGAAAGTATAAATGATAATGTATTCTTATACAGCTTAAATCAGGAAGAATTAGATGGTGCTTAGAAACATAATGTAGATAATATGAAGAATTTTATTATTAAGAATGTAGGATAATTCCCTATTAGTATTAAAAATATCTACATTGAAAGCCAGCCTTGCGCTGCTTATGGTTTCTTTATTCTTGGTTGCAGTTGTTAATTTAAATTAGAACCTTAATAAGAAAAGACAATAACTATAGGATATAAAACTGACTATCCTTATGATACGCTTGAAAAGAATATTTATTTCTACACTTAAACTTATCACATTCAATTTAAGCTAAGAGCAGAATTCTATCACAAGCCAATTTCCCCTATTGCTTAAATTTCTCCCATAATTTCTCCTTCATTAGCTAATAAAAAGGTTGCTGATAGTCTTATAGAAATATTTAATGAAAATGGTGGAAATCTCTTTGGAATTGACTTTGAAAAAGATCTTTCAAGTGAGAATAGTGAGAAATTATTAGCTGCATTTTTAGAAAATGTTGAAAAGGCTACAGCTGCAGCTTAACAAAATTTAGAAAATAAAGAAGATGATGAAGAAATTGATTAACAATAAAACGTTCTTACAAATGATTGGAGCTGGATGACAGAAAAGATGCAACATTATTTCGCTAAAAATCCTAGTGTCACTATTAAAGACAACATCAATCCTTATTTCAATTACTTTATAATTAGCATTATCTTCATGACTGCTTTGTTCTTCCTCTACACATTTATTTCATTTATTTACTAAGATATTTTAAGTCTAAATTCTAAAAAGGGTAAGTATGATTCCTACTCTACAAGAAGTTAATCAGCAAGTATTTCAGTATAAAATGTAGCACCATTATCTCCAAGAACTACTAGTAATTAAGCAAATTAAAACAATAAATAAAAGAAAAATTCTGCTCAATCCTCTTAAGTTTCAGAACCTAATTCTGATAAAGGAAGCTATGATATTAGTTTATTCATAAAATCCAATAAGCTTGATTAATAAACTTTAAATCTTAAAGGTGAATTGTAGAAAATTAAAGAGTTCTAAGAGAAATAGCAATAAGAATTACGTTTATAAAAACAAAAGCAAGTTCAATTAAGAAGAAACAAAGAAAAAGCTCTTGAAGAATTGAAATTAAGCTAAGCCCAATAATTCTTGGCTCATGAGAAATAAATGCAAAAAGATTACTTTGAAAATAACTCAGACAAAGAAGATGATGGATTGGAAGACGAGGAAGAATATGATTTTAAGCCAAATATTGTTAATGAATAATAACAAAATCAAACCACCTACACAATCGAATAAAGACAGGATCAAGAAAATACAAAGGAATAACAAGGAAGAACTAAATCAAATTCTAATCAAATAGAAGATGAATCTTAAACTAATTAGGATTCGTAATCAAAAGCCTAGTAGATTAAAGCTAACGCTAATAAGAAGAATTTGAAAGAGAAGTAAAAGAAATAATCTAAAAGGGAGAAGGAAAGAGAAAAGGTAGTTGTTATTACAAAAGAGAATGAAACTCGCTCTAAATAGAATTCTTAAGATACTACAGAAGGAAAGCAATAACCTTAATCTCGAAAGCAATCTTGTAAGAGTAATAAGCAATATGAAAATGAAAATTCAGAAGAAGAATATGATGATGAAATTTCAATTGTTAGAAAGAATTCAAACAAATCCTCTTCTTCTGCAACTGTAACCAATGCTAGCTAAACAAATTCTCAAGTTTAACTAGATACCAGAAAATCCTCAGCTATTAATACTCCTTTACCTCAATCTGCCTAAAGCAGAGTTAAGGATGAGAGCATTCAAAAAGAGATTGAATAATTGTATTAGAGATAGAAAGTTAAAGAAACTTCCACTTAGTAACAATAAACTCAGCAATAATAAAAGAATTAGAATAATTAGAAATAATTGTAGTAAAATGTTTAAAATTAGATTAAATAAACTGGTATTTCTCTTTAAATTGATACTAAGTACTCTAAGAATTAATCTCCTTTCTCAGATTAATAGACTTAATAGTAATAAGCTACCTAGAAGATTACCGAAGATTTAATAAATCAATGGGGCGGATAAAATCAATCAGCTGCATCAAAGAGAAAGAAATCAGAGAACTTTATTGTCGATGATTTCCATTAGGCAAATGAAATTACAATCTAAAACTAAGGCTAAAATTCATATTCTCTTAGCTAGTAACAACAAATGTAAAAGAAGAATTTCCTTGTTCATGATCACATAAGCAGCTGTGGTGAAGATGATGATAATAAAGTTAGTTCAAATAGTAACATTCGCAAAAAGAAGATTTCAAAAGCTAGTTAAGATATTATCACTCAATTCCCTTAGATTTAGTAATTGGTTGATTAAAGTATGAAAACACCATTTTAGCTTTCCACTCCTCCAAACAAATAAGGCTAGAACTTAGATGATGAAAACAAATACAAGAATATCTCTATTTAATAGTCACCCCATCCTTTCAATAAGGAAGCAAACAAAGAAGAAAAGCGTCTTATGAGTTAAAATGAGCCAGATATAGATTATATGGATAACCCTTTATTGTAAAAATTAACTGCTAGTTATAGCAGCAATAACAGCAACACTAATTATAATTTAGTCTAAAATAATCTAAAACAACAATTATCAATCTAGTCTACTAACTCCTAACCAGATTAGACTCTTTCAAATACCAAAAAGAATAATTAATAAGACCAAGAGGAAGAAGAATTTGACGAAAACTAAAGCAAATCAAATGAATAGAATCCTCAAAGTAGTGAAAGTAGTTAGCTTTCAAGCGGTGATAGTCTATCAGAAGAAGATATCGATAATTTCAAGAGATCTAATGAGTAAATTAAGGCTATTGGTTTCACTCGTCTTGGATAATTCTAAGGTAGTTTCTTAGGTAATGATGATGATAACAACAGCACTTATAGCAACAACAATAACAATTCAATGAGAAATTCTTAGAATTTGTCCAAAGAAAATCATCAATAAAGTTATAACAGTATTCCCAGCCAAGGTAATCTTAACAATAAAGATGTACCAAATTAAAACTACAATAATAACAATACTTACGGCCATAGTAGATTCTCTTATAATTCTAATTAAAATAACACTTAGAATGAGACCTAGAGATACTTCCTTTACTAATCTGAAAGCAGTGATGATGATGTCTCTTAACCCATCTAGAAAAGATATTTTAATGTATTTTAATAGCCTACATACTATCCCATTAATCTCCTTAGTTAAAACAATCCTGTAGATATGTCTAGCTCTATTGATCCTCTCGGGGGAGAAAATAGCTTTAGTTCTGACACTCAGTAACTTAATTTGGGAGTATTCACTCATAATAGGACTTCTTCAAACTAATTCAGTCCTAGTTAATCGTAATCCTTCTAAGCCCCAGTTATTAGTAATAATAATAATAATGGAAATAACAATAGAAATTTCAACTCTATTTCAGGCAATTAATCTGGCTCTTAAACTTTAATAGATGCAACTAACCCTGCTAATCTTCTTCTCTTTAACGGTGGTGCATCTTTCAATCCAACAGCTACAAATCCTTATTTAGGAGTATAGAATTAGAAATTTGTAAACGCTTAATAACTCTCTTTCATGAATACTATAGCTAATAGAGATTCTGAAACTGAATTCTTCTCAGATGAATAACCTCAAACTATTTTTAATCCTTCAAATATTTAGATTACCTCTTCTCTCTCTTCAGAATCTCATAAAAATGATAATTCCCAAGCTAATCGCTAAGTTAATTAATAGAGAAATACTACTTCATTCAATTTCCCTCATATGAGTAACTCTCGTAATCCTTATCCTTCTAATGGAAATATCAGTAAAAAAATGCCAACAAAATCTTCTCAAAATGATTTAGAAGAAGCTAGCACAATCCTCATCCAACAATAATAGCAACTTAACTTTTAGAAATAGTTTAATTAACCAGGGTTTGGATCTATTACTAATATCAAACAAACCAATCCAAATGCCATCAAATTCCCTACTCTTGGTCCTCCTCCAGGAATGAGTATGGTTCCTACTGATAATTAGAAGATTATGAAAAACAGCAGTAGTAGCAATAGTAATTAGAATGATCCTTATAAAGCTACTGAACTTAAGTTTGATGTTTCAGCACCTCCTGGATTGCTTGGATAATCGTCTAAAAATAATTAATGAAGAATGAAATACTAACCATAACATAAATAAAAATGATTGATTGCTTTGAACTAAAATATTCAATAAAACAACCATTAAGACCGTTCAAGTGATAATATAATCAAATATCAATTACCAATAATTAATAACTGTCATTTAAGCTGTAATGAAGAAACATTTCTAAATATAAAAATGTATTTCCAGCGCATAGCAATGATAAGCTTCTCTAGCAAAAAGAATGATAGAAGTATGTGGTATTAGGTTAGAGACTTTTAATAGATTTTTAAATAAAATGAAAAAGTCCCAAAAAATAAATAAATAATATTGAAATATATCTATCTATATATATATTACATATAAGCCTATAAATATATTTGAATTATCCATCCAAATCATCCATCCATCCATCCATCCTTTCATCTTTCTTTCTTTCTATAGATCAATCAATCTATCCGATCCATCTTTTTATTGTTATTTTTAAATTTATTAACTAATAATCTATCAACTTTATTTAACATATTTTAATCTTTACAAATATAAATTTAATCAAACAGGAGAATAATAAATATCTTCTTCTATTTGCATTTAATAAATTCAATTTTTCATTAATTTGTTTAATTATCACAAAGATTCTTTCTAAAATTAAAAATGCTTTGGAAAATACTATAAAAATATGAACTCTTATTATTAAACTCTTTAAATTTATCAAATCTTTTTTAATATTAAAGTTATTTTAAAATACAAAAAATATTATTATCCTGAAAGATTAGAAATAATAAGTAAGTTATTATTTCCATTTAAGCTAAACTTTGAGATTTTTATGATAGTATTTATAAATTATCTTATGTGTTTTCTTGTCTCTTCAAAATAAAATACTCAATTAGAGCAAAAATAATTATAAAGATAATATATGAGAATCAATTAAGGCACTTAGGTTCACGGTTTTTAAAAAGTATTTTATATAGGGAATGAATTAATTCCAAAATAAGGAGAAGATCATTTAGAAATGCTTCATTTCATGTTATTGAAGAACTTATTTTAATGTTGGTAATATCTATCCTATAAATAAATTGGGTAACGTTTAATTTAGATTGCTTGGGAGTGAGTGAATAAAGCTAGTATATCAAAAAATTTGATTGTAAATTAAAATAAAAAGATAAAAATTTACTTAAAATATGAAGATATTTAGGAAAGTTTAGCTTACAACCTGAATTATATCTTTTACAATTGTGAAATTAAAGATACACGCAATAAATTACTCTAATTAAAGAGTTTATATCAAATAAACTAATTAGATTTGAAAAGAAAATTAATTACTATTTGATAGATGATAAATTTTGGTATTAAATTTAAAAATTGTCCATTCAAAAGAGACAAATAAAATAAGAAGTACAAATTTTATTACAATGTAAGTTAAAATATTAGATTAATTTATTATAAATATAATCCTCTCTCAAAAGAAGTTTCATTCAGTTTGAGTGGGATTGTTAACTCTACCCATGAAGAGAATAGAGCCTGTAGGTTTATGAGAAATTGTATAGAGGAAAGGTCTAGTACAGAAAACTTAAGGATTGAATTCTATCATCATACATCTCATAATGAGAGCAGTGGCAGCAGCAGCTTCAGCTCCTTCTTCATTAACTTCGATCATTGCTTTGTGAACAACATCATCGATTAAAATTCTCTTGTTTTCATCCATAGCGGAGAAATCAGCTCTACCATCGAAACAATGGGTTAAACCAAGTTTAACTAAGATACTCTTTAAACTGTTTGAAGAAGGGTCTTCAATCTTGAATTTGGGTAAACCAAGATTGATTTTTGTTTCATGGACATTCTTTCTAAGATTTTGGAGAGACTCTAAGCCAAATTGTTCTTCTACTTAGCCTAAAGTGATATTTTCTCTGGGTAAAATAACTTCCATGACATATTCTTTACCTTTGTAAGGAATTTGAACAAACTAGCAAGTTTCATTTTCGAAGTAAGGATATTTCTTTTCAATGGCCATCATATCAACTTCGACTTAAGAGTTTTCAGTTATAGAGAATTAACTTTTATGAGTGCTATGTTTAGGGAATTATTAGTCCCAGTTACCCTTGAAGTAAATGGCATTAACTAAAACCATCACAGTGTCAGGAGTAAGAGTACCACCTTAGAGTAAATCCTTAATCTTATCGTTGGTAACTTCTTCAACCCATTTATTAATAGTAAGACGAATTTCTTCAAAATTCTACTAAAAGTTAACCTTTTCAATAGCAGACTCAAAGTGAGTTTCCATCATCTTTTAGTATTCAGCCTTCAAGTTTGGAAGACCAGAGTAAATTTTATTAGCGATTCTAGTTTAAATACCTTCATTGCTTTAAAGTAAAAGTTTAGTAGCTTGACTGACTTCAGTAGCAAATTGTTCAGTACTTTCGAAGCCAAGAACCTTCTTGAATTCTTCAAGAGTACCAGCATTAGATCCAAGACCAGCCATAGCAAGAGCCAAGTAGACTGAGGTAGGAGAGAAGATCAAGTTCTTATTGGTAGGAAGTTCCTTGAATAATCTAATAGCGAAAGAAGTAAGTTCAGAGTTAACCTTAAGAGTGTCCATTTTTTTAGAAGATATGTTTTTCAAATTATTGTAAGATATTTTTTGATAGGTTGTTTGATATTTTTTTATTTATTTTTTAATTAATTATTTAATATTTTGTTTAGAAATGTAGCTGGCATATAAAGTAATTGTATCCTACCTACAACCTACAATTATTTATTGGAGACAAGGGCTTTTAATTGATATCTTTTAATCTATCTTAGCTTACAACTTAACTATAAAGCTTATTTCACCCATAGATATCTCAACAATTTATATATTAACAATGTAAGATAAACTAAGTTAATATTTGACGCCTAAATATAATTTCCTCTCTATTACTACCTTATTACCATTTAGTTATACCTTCTTCATAATCTATACAAATGTAAAGAATTAAGAAATTTCTAGCCTGAAATACTTCATTAATTACCCATATTTAAGATTAAATAAGTATTTTCTTTTGTATCCATATTTAGTCCATTAAAATTAAAACATTGAGCTTAATAATAATCTATGTATTTTATATTTATCGATTATAATTAAAATTTTTCTGGTGATACAATGATCTATATATAAGTGATAAAATACAAAATCATTTTCTATTTCCTCAAGTTTAGAGTCTCCTACAATTATATCAAAGCTTTTATTAAAAAGTTATCTTTATTTTTATTAATTAAATTTTGTCTATATCTTTGAAATACTTACTTAATTATTTGCTTTAATATAGATAATCCTCTCTAAAAAAGGCTTTAATCAATAAAAAAATAAATAATGATCAAATGATTTCTACTAACACCTATTATTTATTATCTTGCAGCAATAACATCTTAAAAATTGAAAAGTAATTATAAAGCGTTTATTAATTAGAATTAGTGTAAAATATAATTTAAAGCTATTTTTTGTCCTAATCAATCTCTTAAAATTTAAAAAACTGAAATATAGAGAGATATTAAACAGATAAATTATAAAGAAAAATTTTAAAGCTCTAGAAATATACTTAAATATTAAATGTGGTATAAATTTTAAACTGAGAATATTAAATGTTAATGATATCAATCAATTCAATAAATTAAAGGAGAAAAAATAAACTTTTTTATAAATTACTATTTAAAGTTTTTTCCAAATTATTAGAACAACAGCTTAAATATATAAATTCAAACTAATATAAAAAAACAAATTAATTTTCCTATAATTTTTAAAATCAAAGATAAAATAACCTATTTTATTAATTTCTAAGGTTTTTGTGTATTTTTTTGACTAAATGTTTCACTTAATAATGCTTAATATTAATATCAAAGACTTTAAATTTATAAAAGAAATCTCTATGTTAAAATCTATTACCAAAGTACATTTATTTTATATTAAATTTAAAAATTATAAAAAGAAATTAATGAATAATTAAGTTGTATAAATACCTAAGTTAAATTAATCAATAATAATATTTAAGTACAAACAAAATATCCAATCATAAATTCATAAAATTTACATAAAGATTGAAAGGAAGGAAGAAAGATAATTTTTATTTATTTTAAAGCAAAAAATTTTATTATTTTCTCATATTAAAATAGAGATATTTTCTTTATTTGTAATTTAATCTGTATATTCTTAAATTGAACTTGTCTTTAATAAATTTTAAAAAATTTTGGCAAGTAGTAATTATTAATAATCTCTTAATTCATAAAATAAACTTTAAATTGTTAAAAAATAAAGATATAAATTTGGATAAAATCTACCTAAAACTTCTAAAATTACATTTCAAAAAAAATTTATAAAATTTCTTTTTGATTAATAATAGTGTATTAAAACATAAACACATAATAAAATATGTCATGATACATACTACTATAAGAAATATATTGTAATTTGTATTTAAATAATTTTTTAAATTTGATAATGATATCTATCAATCATTAGTATTAAAAAGAAAGATTAACCAGTAAATTTTATTCTTGAAAGAAAAAGCTTTATGCTTTTTGATATTCACTCATTTTAAATTATATGAAAGCCTTATTTTTAAAAAATTACTAATAAAATTGTACTATTTTAGATTACATTTTATCAAATAGCAGATTACTCTAAGATGCGGAACATTGTTCGAGATTAGCTAGTTATAATATTTTTATTATTTTATATAAAAATATAAATAATTTGTATGAATTATTCAAATTTTTAAGTGAAATATCAATAATAAAAGTGATTAAATGCAAGAGAATGCTGTAAAATTTTTTGTGAAAGTGTATAAAAAATAAGAGAAAACCCATTTTATCTTTTATAATTTAGTGGAGAATCAATTTATTTCTGCTTTCACTAAAAAAGAAATATTTTAAATAAAGAAATGCATTAAATATTATTTAAATTATTTTAGAATTATTTAATTCATTAAAAAATATTTCTTACAAAATAATGCGAGAAATAAAAAGTGTAAGGATTAATCACGAATTAAATTAAAGGAAAAGTGAGTCAAATTATTTGATTTGTTTCAAATTCTAGAGAAATACAAAAAAATAATCAAATACTGAGGTAAATTTTAATAGCTATAATCATTATTATTATTTTCTGAATCCCTATAATAATTTAATGCTTTCTAATTAAAGCAAAGGAAGTACAGCCGCTCATTTAAAATCAATAATTTTTTTTACCTGAAATAATTTTGTAAGTATTTTTTAAATTTTTATGCTACAAGGAATAACATCACCCTGAAAGTTGGTTAGAAAAAATAGCACTTTGCGTTAATGCTACCTCCTTGTAATGCGTTTTTCTTTATCGCTTTTAGGAAATTTATTATTTATTTTTTTGCAAACAGAAAATAACATTCCTTCTAAATAATGAAAAGTGTAAAATACTGTTTAATAGCAAATAAAACTGTAACAAATATTTTTAAGTACTATTTCTTTTAATACATAAATTCTTAGTTAAAGGAAATTAAGTACATTAATTAGATCCTTTTCGCTTCCTCATTTAATCAGTAGATTCATTTTGTTAACATTGTGTTAAAAACTTACCTAACCAATTAGGAAGAATAAGCAATAAATTACTTAAGGAATAGATAGGTTTAGAGAAAGGATTTTTAAAATAAATCTTGAAAAGTCTTTAAATTATCCATTTTAAATAGAGTTTTAGGAATCTAGATATTTGGTTTAAAATTTTTATGCCAATATGGATACCAAAAGGGGAAGTAATTTTATTAAAATGGAATAGTATTTGCAAATAAGGAAGTAACAAAAAGAATGATAGGAATTTTAATTTTTTAAAAAACATTCTGTAAAATTAAAGGTATAAGGCAGTAAATAATTAATATCCTTATTTTTAAATCCTTTTCTTAATCTATTTTCAATAGTTTTATGATAGTAAGAGCTAAAAAGTTTTTTCTCTTTATATCCATCACATTTTGTTGGTGGATATTATATATACTAATTCGTTCTTTATTATTGTTGAAATTATTCATATTTATTCCCAATCTAATAACTGGTAATCTAACATAAAAAAACTCTTACTTAAAAATTTTTCAAACCCCTCTTACTAGCTCTCTCTCTCTCTCTCTATTTTTACTCACCTTAGTATTTACTAAAGGAATACTACCTAAAATTCGAATGATATAGGAAATTCATTCGAATTAATGCCATGTTTTGGATTAGGGAATGGTAAAGGAAATTTTTTTTTGCGATAATGTTTTAGATGAATAAAGAAGAGTAAGATTATTATGAATTCTTTTTCTAGGACTGATGATTGCGTAGGAAAGAAAAAGTAGGGGTTAAAAACAGAAGAAAAAAATTAAAAGAAAGAAAAGAAAACAAACTAAATAAAAAATTTTGATTGGCACTGCCAAAAAGGTTGATTAAATTTCATAAATATAAGACAGCTTTAATTAAAGGAAGTATATGAAGAAAATTTCAAAAAATAGGGTAATTAATGACAAGTTATTTTTTATTAAAAACTGGAGAAATAATGGTAATTTATTAATAAAGAAAGAAGTAAGGAAGATAAAGTTGAAGGAAAATAGGATTTTAGATTTAAAAAATTTGATTTTTGATGAAAATAATATTGATTGAGGTATAAAATTTAAATAATTATTATTCCAATAGAGCTTGAATATGGAAGGAGGGAGGTAGGCAGTATTCATTCAATAAATAATTAAATTGTTGTGAATATAAAATTATTTAAGATTGCTTTGTTTTTATATGTTTTTTTGTTTAGTTTGTTAGTTATTTAGATTTAGATTGGTTTATTGTTTGATTGATAAAAATTGATTGAGTTGTAAGTTGATAGGTATTTCCGTGAAGGAGAATGTAAGGTTTTAAGGATAATAATTAGTATATTATAAAATAAGAATTAATAATAATAATAATAGGGATATAATGATTATATGTATAGAATAATAATGTACAATTAGGTGATAATTTATTTATTTTAATTATTATTATAGTAAAATATAAATGAATTTATCTTTCAATGTATCAAAGAATCAATAAATGAATGAATCAATCAATCAATCAATCAAAGAATGAACACTTTAGCTAGTTTTTCTTTCTTTTCAATAAAGTCAAACTATAAAGATATATATTTATATATATCTTGCTCGCTAACAGCCCGAAATAAAACTAAAGAAGACCTTCATAAGTTATTTCTTTCATTATTTTATTCATTGTTTATTGTTTGAGTTGCGCATAGCAGCATTCCCCGTTGCTATTTTTTACCTTTGCATTCATCCATTCTTCCATCAACCCATAAAATTCATAGATTAGTAGATATATAAATATTAATAAGAGTTATTAGTGTTAAAATGTGAAAATATTAGTATCATTTTTATTGAAGGATTAATTTAATAAGCACTATTTATTATTGTACATCCAAATTAAGTTTTCCATCAATTCAAAAAAATATTTGCCATTTCCTTTTTAATTTAGTTTTCTCTTTCAAGCAGAGTAAGCTTTAATCATTAAAGGTATCATGGCAAGTAAATAGAAGTATATTCCTCATTTTTGCTTTTTGTAGCGAATGAAGGAGTATAAGGAATCATAGTTAAGCTTCCATTTATTGGCAACTTCTCTCACATTCTTAGTTTCCAAATAATCAAGGTAGATAAGCTACTTGTGTTCATCTGAATATTGGCGGATAGATTAGTTATTAGGTCCTCTAGAATTCTAAATAAAATTATAGAGGCGACGATATTTAATCTTATACTTTTCTGAGATTCCACGAATGTCACCTGTTTAATCAAATTGTTGTAAGATAGTAGCCTTTTCCTTTGGAGTGAGGTCGCGAATTTTGCGAATAGTGCCTTAGGAAACTTTAGGAACTACAGCACTGTTATTTGAATTGCTACTTGATTGGTGATAATCATTATGATTGGAACTATTACCGTGGTATCTATTATATGCACTGTTTGATTTAATTCTTTGACTCTGATAACCATTGCCTATGGCACTCTAAAAGTTACCATTTCCACTGGTAGCACCATTACTTCCACTAGGTTATTTACGTCTTCTTTGTTTATACTAGTAATCACCATCCTCTTCATCATCTTCTTCACCACCTTCGTCATCTTCTTCATCAACTTCTTCTCCAGATTTATCAGACGATTCATCAGGATTTCTCTCAATTTCGAAATGGAGATCTTCATCGTCTTTTGAATCTTCCGTTTCATCACCGATGGATCGTTTATTTTAATTTATATCATAGAATTTATTATTAGTATTATTATTATTAGTAAGATTCTCTGTTTCCATTTAGCTTTAATTAAATAGCATATCCTTTTTATCTTTTAAATGATCGCGCTGGCCATTTAAACGAGACTACTGATCATTCTTATTACATGAAGTATTATTATACATACTACCATTACCGTTAATCAAAGATAAGTTTACAATATTACCATGATTATTATTTGGTAAAGCAACTCCATTTTGGGAATCTATTTCTTCTTCAGTCTTTACTACCCAATCTCGTCTTTAAGAAAAGTATCTATTAAACTTAATCCATATTTCCATTTCACACTAGTATACAAATTCACGGTAGAAATTCATAGTTGTACGAAGGGGATTCTCCTCGCTTGATTTTGGGTCGAGGATTAAAATTTTACTTATTTCACGTACTTTATCCTTCAACACTTGAGGTGAAGGTTACTTAGATTCTTCCAAATTTTTAATAGTCTATATTAAACTCAATAGCTGTTGCCTTTAATTCTCTTGTTCTTGGAGGTATTCATAGGTTTCTGTAATTTTTATAAAAGAAAGGTTAATTTTATTTCAAATACTTTTGAGTAAACTCCCTAAATGGTGAGAATAATTAATTTGTTTGAAAAATCATTCTAAAAATTTGAATCATTGGGTAATCAAGTGTAAGTGCTAGCCGCGCTATAAGAAAATTTGGGAAAATAAAAATTTAGTTGTCTTTATTTGGGACTAAGAGTAGGTAATCTTGTATTTGTTTGTTCACTTGATTTTTTTTGTGGAGCATCTAGAACAACCAGGATAAGCGAGAAACGAATAAATTTTAAACCATTCTTATTATTATAGTTATTTAGGCATTGATTTAAATTCGAATGATTCTTAAGTATTAAGTGGTTTTATTTGAAAAGTAAAAGTAGAGGTTTAGTTAGGGTATTAAAAAAGTAGAATCATTTCATATATTATTTAAATTATTTAGCAAAAGGTTGCTTGATTGAGATTTTTATTGGCAATCAGGATGGTATGCGAGCGTTTGGTAAAAAAAATTAATAAAAGCAGAAAAAAGTTTAGATTATCAATCAAAACGAAAACAGAAAACAGGAAAGAAAATGCTGCTTGTTATAAAAGATAAACTTGTATTATTATTTAAAAGGAGAAGAAAATTTAAGAGGAATTGAAAAATCCGATTAATTATATTTTATGGAATGGGTTTGTATATATGTTTTTTATTTTTTGATTGTTTGATTGATTTATTTATTAGTTCATATATGAATTATTATCAATTTTTATTAGGAGAAATATATTCCTAACAAAATTTGAAGCTTTCAAAACTATGAAATTTATCAGCTCTATTTCTCTTCAAATATGAAAATTATCAGGCGAACGTTCAACAAGCCCTTAAAATAGATCATCTCATAGCTTAGTATCTTTGAATGAATCATGCATAGGCATAAAACAAACCCATCTTGAAAGAAAATATTTAAGATAGGGAAAAAAAAGGAGAATAGGTGGGGGGGAAGGGAAATAAAGGCTTTGAAGAGAATTTAAAAGTTATTTTCAAGGAAAACTAGAGCGATTCAAAAGTCTCTATGAGGATTGGGCTGGCAATGAAAATAAAAGAAGTAGAATTAAGGGTAGAAAGGTTTGGAAATGGAGAATGAGAATTAGAAAGGAAATCATCTTACTTAATTTGAGGTTTTCGATCATGAAATAAGTCTGATTCAGAGATTCTTAGAATTGTAATAATTTTTTTTGGTCTATTTCAAGAATAGCTAGGGAGTCTTAAAATATCGAAGAAATCTTTTTCAAATAAGTTTCTAGGGATACCGAGGAATGATAGAGACTATAATGGCAAGTAGCACAAATCGCCTGCAATTACTCGTACTTATCGCATTTTTGGTCTGTACATACCAAATTTACTGGATTCTTCGATTGGCAATGATTGCAGAGCAACTGATTGCCAGCTACACCGCTGATTTCCTGGTTTGTTAAACCCTTAGGAGTCTTAGATTTTACCATTAAATAATAATTGTTATTTGCTGCACTCTTTTTTTCTTCTTCTTCTTCCTCTTTTTTACTCTTTCTCTTTCCAATTAATTTTTATAAGAATTAAATTATTTCAAAATGAATTCATATATGTGGGTGTATGTACTCTTAATAACATCACTTTTCTTTGGTTTGGTTTGCTCTGCTTTGCTTATTTATTTGTTTGTTTATTTATTTGCTGTCTCTCATTATTACCGAATAAAGAAACACTCTATCTTCATTAGCTATTAATTTATTTATAAATAATTTTTCCTCCTTTTATCTTTCTTTTCTTTATTCCATTAGTATTTTATACTGTTTACTTTACTTTGTCATTTCGCATTCTAAAAAATAAACAAAAAACAATTCCATACATCTCCTTTATATTTTGAACAAACTATTACTTTCTTACTTGTATGTCCCCCCTCTCTCAATTTTCTTTACTATTTCTTTATAATTATTATTTTTTCGGTTCATCTCATTCTAAAAATATTATAGGCGAAAATATTGAGCCATATTCTTTAAATTTACCACTAGGCTATATGAACCTATGTGTTATATAAATTTAATAATAGCATGCTATTCCAAACTCTATCAGATCTTCAATTTCTGGTCAAGTCGTGTAATAGATAAATACTTATCCACTATTCTCTCCTTCCCTTTTTAATATTTCTATGAAAAATTACACTTATTTACTTATTATTTTGCCTATCTTAATAGTAGAGGGGCTTTTAGCTCACTACTATACAACGTTATTCCAACTTTGATTTCATATCTTAAAATTTTGAGATTTATGTCTTATTCCATAATGTTTTGAATGCTGAAGATAATTCGTCTTAAGATAAGAGCTCCAGTCCAGATTAGATTGCGTCTATAAAAGAACTGTTGGAGATATTTTATCTTAACGACAACAAAATACAATAATATAAAGTTTGCAATCTAATATTATATCCTTTCTAAATATTTTTATTACTGCTATTTTACTACATTACCTCCTAAACCCCGATGCTATCCTTGAAATATATCAATCTATCAATATTGGTTTTTGATTTCGATCCGGAATTTTTCTCTCCCATTCTTTTAAATTCTTTTTGGGCCCAGAATTTAACAATCAATCTAACAATTTGCATATTTAAACATTCAAAATAGTTTTAACTTTCAGAATTTCTTTCTCCCCTTTTTTTTCTTTACTCTTTCAATATTTTATCCAGAATTCACCCAAATTATATTTTTATAGCTCCTTCCTACATAAAATCTACTCATAGCTGCTTATTAATCAAATAATCATCACTTTGCCTCTCTAACATTTTTTAATAAAAAATTTTAACTTTTGTCTTTACCCAAGACATTTATCCCCCATTTCTCCTTTTTTTTCGAAAGGAGAGAAACCAAAAATATATTATAAGATACTCTATATCTTTTTCCTAAGTTAAAAATTACGAAGCCTGTAGAAACTCTTTCCAAATAGTTAAATTAAAATTCAAAGAAAATGTTGAATTTTTTAAATCCCAGATTGAAATAGTAGAGGTAACTGTGATATGAAATGTAATATTTTAAAAAATGTAACGCAATTATATTCAGTACTATAAATAAAGGTATTTCTAAAAATTTATTGTTGAATATTTCTGAAATTAATCTTGTTTAATTGCTAAAAACCCCCGCAATTTTGATATTTTAGTATATTAATTCTATTCTTTAAAAAATGTTGAATCATTAAAGATTATTTCGCTAGGCTTTTTTTCCTATTTTTAAATATAAATTTAAGTTTTTTATTTAGGTTACTCTTTAGCAGATCAAATTTTTTTCTTCGATTGTATTACATACAACTTGAAGAATTCTATTTATGATTTCAATGAATTATTTTTACGAAAATTTTTATTATAATTTGGAGAAGCAGGCAAATCGAAGAAATAGAGAGCTTAATCATAAAAATAATTATGTAGATTGATATCATCATAAACATGATTCAAATTGATCATAAATTTTCAATTAATAATTTTTTCATCTTAAATAATCAAACCCTCTCCCTCTATCATAAATAATCATTCCCTATTTTAAAAAAATTATTATTTTATTAATCATAATTCATCATTCTATCTATTTATCTCTTCTAACAATAGCAATCAAATTGTTTCTTTCAATATCAATATTATTTATTATCGGGTTGATTCTTCTGTTTTCTCTTACTTTCTTTCAGTTTTAATTATTATTTTCCTTTTCTCTCTCTATATTTATCTTTCTTTTTCTAAAAAGTAATAGAAGAGCTATTTGTGCTGGTAATATGCTGGGATTATGTGTAATAAGAAACGATTGCAGATAAACCTATAAAAGTGCTTATGTATATCATTTAGTTTGTTATTTTTTGATTTCAAAAACAAGAAAAATTAATTAAACTAAATCATTAAAGTTTTAACAATCAATTATTATTGAATAAAAGATAAAAAAGAAAGTTATATATTATATAGATAAAGGCAAATGGCCGATGTAAGAGAATAAAGAATCTATTGTGCCGAATAGATAGTAGTTCCCCAAGAATTACCCATTATTTTAAAGCATTACTCCAAAGAAGTTATTAGAAATAATCCCGTTTCAGTTTATGAATTCTCTGCAAAGTAATTCAAGTTCATTTATACAATTAGATATTCCTCATTCTTAGGAAATATAAAATTCAGATTTATCTTATTTAAATGTCAATGCTAATCATCTATTTTATTCTAATTATAATAGGTACTTCCGCGATTTAATTGAAAAAAGAAGTAATGAATTTAATTGAATTCTTAAAAACTTATAGCATTTGGTTGCATAAATCCTATTTGGCGATTTCGATTATGTTATTTCTTCTTTAGATCTCTGTTGATCGTGCTACCTTCTATGATTTATAGCTTTTAGATTGCTTTAAATTTTCCTTATAATTCTTCCCAATTTTGAAAAAGCAAAGTTTCAAAAATTTTTAAAAAGCAAATACATAGATAAAAATATTCATATATTTTTTTAAAAAATAAGAAAATATTATATTTTTAAATTGTTTTAATGTTTTTTTTAATGTCTATTTAATAAAAGAAAATAATTCTGACAAGCACCTCATGAACGAGTTAGAAAAACCTGATTCTTTATCAAAGGTTTGAAGTCGATTCAAAATCTGAAAATATTAAATATTTATATAAAAATCAATACTGAATGAATTTTTGTGTGTTTCTGCAGAAATCTTTAAAATAGGAGTGATAAAGATGAGAAATGCTGAAATTTATTTCAGAAATAAATAAATAAAAATAATATAAGAATAAATTCTCCTCATTTAAAGGCTTGCGTAGTAAATATAATGAATGAACGCTAAAGATTATTACTCCTTAATAAATTGGATAGGAACAAATTTTTCTTAGGAATAACTCTTTAATAAAATTTAACGATTGATTGTGATTATATACAAATAGATCGAGTATTTTATTATTTTTATTGAAGAATGTATCTATATGTCTATATTACTCTCATTTACTGTTTTTTATAGATACTTCTCTTTAGTTTCATTTTCTTTTTTAAATTTTAATATAAGTATCTTTTAGAATTCTTTAACTTTTTTCATATTTTTATCAAATAATTGATTTCTCCTATAAATTAAGAATCTTAACTAAATTTTTGCTTTAATATGGTTTGGTTATATTTACTAAAATCATTTTAGCTATTTAATATTATTTTAGAAATTTCATGTATTGTTTATATTTTTATTTCTTACAAACCATTTGAATTCTGATTTGATCAGAATTTTGCAAAACTAATCAGACTTATATATTAAATTTTTCTTTTTACTCCTGTAATTAAATCTTTTCAGAAACATTCGTCATCCTAATGTTATAAATAGGGAATCTATTTATCACTAAGTAATTTATGTAGTTTACACTACAAAAAGGAAGCTAAAAATTTACAATTTTCTATGTCTGACAAAAATAATGTGAAATTAGAAATATAATTTTTAGTGGCTGGTAGATTATTACTAATAAAAGTATAGGATAATCCAAATATGCTAAAACTAACTATTAATTTAAGAATCTGTACAACTTTATACTTTAAACAAACTTTGTGAATTTTGTTAAATAAAGTAGTAAATATTCAATTTTTTTGTATTTGTATTGAGAATTATTTTATTTACCTTTAAGCATACTTAAGTTGAAATAACAAGCTTGAGATATATCATCAAATTTTCTATCTAAATATCCTTTATTAGTCTATTAAGAAGGTTTTAAAAATGGTAGAGAAATGTCACTTCTATAGATTACATATTAGAGGAAAATTATATGAGTGACAAAAAAAGAAATATATTTCTCAAAAAAGAAATTTCATTCTGTTCTAATAATTTCTTTTTTGTATCTGTTTGCACAAAGAATTTCGAATTTTTTATTAGATTTTTTTTATAAATTTATTTGTTAGTATGTTTGCTGAGCACTCAATTATACATGATGTAATTATATGAGAATAGTGGTAGTAGTATACACTTTTTCTTTCTTAATTCTTACTTATGCGAAAATTTCTCTTAGATATTATTAAATCTTGAAAATATACCAAGAAAATTTATTATCAAAAAAAATATTAAAACAATCAAATTATTTTGGTAAAGAAAAAAAATTCCTTTTTAAGAAAGTCATCTATCTATCTATTTATTGCTAATACAGTTGTATAAGAATAAGAGAGAAAATTTGATATAGATCAAATCAATAGTTTTTCAAGTAAATATTTACTAAATTCTAATACAATTTGCTTTAGGTTCTGACAAAACAAATATTCTGCTGATTTACTTTTCTACCTACTAGTTAGGTGGCGAGTTAAAGGGATAAAATTTATAAAATAAATAACAAAGCATAGCAGTAAAAGTCATATGGCAAGCATAAAATTAAAAATACATATGCCTTTCTCATTAATTCCTTCGTATCATAAAATTCTTATTTATTTTAATAGGTCTAAAAAATACATAAAGTTCAAAAAAATCATAAAATATTGTTGAGGTTTACACCCTGAAGAAGAAGGAAAGCAAATAAAAAATAAAATAATTATAATCCACTATAGCATCAATTCAAGAATGAGCAAAAGAAATATGAATAAAGTTGTTATCGTTGGTGAAGGTACAATTATTAGCTTCATTTTAAATATTCTATATTTCTATTTCCAAATAGAAAATTTTGTATTATCATTTCTTATATTATCATTGCCCTTTGATGATTATTAAGATATGGTAATAAAATAAGCATAAGATTCATCATAAAGGAATCCCATTAACTTTTAATACGAAATGAAATTATAGGTAGAGTAGGTAAAACTTCATTGACTTTAAGATACTGCAAAGGAGAATACAGAGATGACCAAGAATCAACTATCAATGCTTCTTATTTAGAAAAAACTGTTTAGGTTAGCGACAACGAATCAGTTAATATCGCTCTTTGGGTATTCAATTATAAATAAATTCTCAAACAATATCCCTCCCTTATTCTAAATGCATATGAAAACAAAGACTGATTTAGAAATTATGAAAATATAAATTATGTCTATACGCATATCATTAAAATAAAATTTGTATAAAATAGGATACTGCTGGCCAAGAAAAATTCAAATCTATAGCTCCTATGTATTATTAGGAAGCACTTTGCGCTATTATAGTTTATGATATTACTTATAAGGAATCTTTTGACAAGGTATAGATTTTTATTCATTCACTTTTGTTCTAGTTTATCTCTGCTTCCTGCATTATTTTCTTTGCATTTTCTTTATGGATTTGCAATATAACTCATTTATTTTAAAGCAATTCCAAGCAATTAATAGAATAGTTTAATATTAACCATAAGAAATCAACTTATTTAAAGGAATAAATTCTATTAGCCGCTAAGAAATATAACAAATATTTTTACTATTTATTAGGTTAAAAGTTGGGTCACTGAATTGTAGGAGGTTTTAGATACTTCTAAATTAATTCTCTGCATTGCAGGTAATAAGAGTGATCTCGAAATTAACAGATAAATAGATAAGAAATCAGCAGAAGATTATGCTAAATCAGTGAATGCTCGTCATTTCCTTACTTCTGCCAAAAATAATAGAGGTATTGAAGAAATGTTCTTGTATGTAGGCTAAGGTATTAATTTGATTATTCCTATAAAATAATTTAAATATTTTCCAATTATGAATAGAAATTATCAAAAGAAATACAGAAAAGAAGAAAAAGGGTAGAATCATTATAAATTAATAATCAATCAATGAGACCAATAAGAAAAAAGAAGATAAAAAGAAAGATAGCTGCTGTTGATTGAAATAGCATAAAATACTAAATAATTTTAGAATAAACTCTAATTGATTATTAATGTCGATTCTAACAAATTTTAAAACCACCAATAATTCGATACCTATCAATCAATTAATCCATCGATGAATTAAGTAGAGGAAACGATTTATAATAAAGATGCTAGCTAAGTCGTATATTACAAAATAAAATAAATTTTAACAATTAAGAGCAACAACAATGAATAAGCAATTTATGTATGTAAGTTTTTGCAAAACACTTTAATACTATCTATGTGTTTATATTATAATTATATTATATTTATTATTACTTTTATTTTCAGTATCCCATTCTTATTATTATAATCCTTCCAGTTCTTCAAAATTATCTAACTCATTAAACAATATCATTCATGTTACTTTATAAATATACTATTTTTATCTAAAAACAAAATCTATCTTCTTTATATAGAAGAGTGAAAAAAAAAACTTATAAAAGTACCTTTCTTTCTCAGGAGTTATTTTATTTCATGTAAGAAATTAGAATATTAATCTCATTTAAATGAAATATATACTCCAAAAAACCCCTATTATTTTAAAAATATTTTTATCATTAAATTAAGTATTTTTTTAAGTTAGCATAATCTTTTCAAAAATAAAAAACTATAATTTTGTAGACGAATTTGTTAACTTTAATACATTATCTAAACACTTGTGAGAAATAGATTAATTTTAGTTATAGCATCTTACAGAATTAAAAAACTAGCAAATAAAATAATATGTTGATTAAATTAATCTGCAGAGATTTATTTAAATCACAGGTATTACATTTGTATAAAAACAAAATATTTCAAGAGCATAACAATATTCTTTTTGTCCTTATAAACTTATTATAACAAAATTATAAAGAAATTAGAAAATAGGATTTATAAAAATTTTAAAGTTACTGAGCTACTGCTATATATATCCTAATTTATAAAGTTATATCATCTACTAAATTTTATTTAAAGTTGTACGTGTATCTTTTTTAATGCCTGAGCAATAAAAAACAACCGTACGTTATTTAATGTTGGAGATTAGGTTAATTGACTTAAAATAAGAATAGAAAAATTGTTGACTTGTAGCACTATTAAATTGTCAAGAGAATCATATCAAAATTCGATAATCAACAAATTGCAAAAAAAAAAACTAATCCGAATTAAAAACTTAAAAGGTATCAAAACGTATTTATGATGAAGAGAAATAACATTATTATACTTCTTCTCTTAAGCATTTTAGCTTTAGGCTACGTTGCTTGTGATGAGGGAGACGACTATGTCTTACACTTTGAAGCTCACCATGGTCCTGTTGTGGGATTGGCCCTATTCCCTGTAAGAAGCGAATTTAATTTAACCTTTAATCCTTATTGAAATATATTCTATTAATGATAAAAAAGGAGGAAGATAGAATAATAACTGGTGGTATATTCGATAAAAAAGTTAGTGGTAATAACAATCAATACTTTTAGAGAATTAAATAGTAAATAGCTTTTAATAAAAAATAGTATGGAAGATGAGCGACCACACTCTTATTAAATCATTAGAAGTTCACACTGATCAAATCAGAGGTGTTTTAGCTTTAAAAGTAATTATAAGACTATTTGATTATGATTAGATTTTATTTTAATGTAATAAATTTAAATAAACACGCTAATTAAATATAAATTATAGAGTGGAGATAAGAGATACATCTTAAGCTACGGCTTTGATAAAATCATATACAGTAAACAATTATTATTATTACATCAGTTATAATCTTTTTTATTCTATTATTAAACTCCTATTTATTTTAAATAGTTTGGGATCTATTTACTTTAGAGTTAGTTCATCAATTAACTGGAGCAAACGGAAGAATATTTAAAGTTCTCCAAATCGAGGTAAATTACATAAAATATATGATTATTGAAAGATGTATCATATTTATCACATAAAATTGTACTAATAACATAGGATACTGATTTTATTGTTTCTCAAGAAGAAGATTCACTTAAAGGTAAATATTTAAATCATTTTTATTATAATTGTTATCAAAGTAGAAGTAGAATCTAATTATTTATTTATCTATCTACAGTTTGGAACTTTGTTGAAGGAGGAAGACCTTCTCAAGAAATTAATAACCCTCATGCCTAAGGAATTCGTTACACTTGTGCTATGTCTTCAGACCCTATGCTAATTGCAACATCAGGAAATGACAACTTGATTAAAAGTAAATAAAAATTCGAAATAAATAAAAGTAACCCTAATAAAAATTTATAATAGTTTGGAATGCTGAAACTGGTCAAATTGTATCTACCATGAAGAATCCTGGTGCATCCATTTATAGCTTAATTTATGTTAAGGTAAAATAAAAAATATTAGAGAATATCTGACTAATCTTATTTTATATTAAAAGCATCTTAACATTCTTGTTACAGGAGACAATGAAGGTGCAATCTACAGTAAATTAATATTTATCATTTTAGAGTATTATTCATTAAATTAAAATTATTCTCATATAATAGAATGGTATTGGAAAGTTGGTAGACCAGTTAAGATTTATCAAGATTATTCTGATTCATTTGCTCTTGAATTATTGGTGATCCCAGATAGTAATATTCTTATTACTGCAGGCTTTGGATCTAAAAGTCTTTTCTGTAATTACTTTTTTAAATATTTAAAAATTCTATTTTTATTCTAATAACAACATTTAAATTTTTAGAATTATTAATTAAATTCATCAAATAATTTCTAGAGACTTTTCAAATTTAATTACATAACCAAAATATTAATTTTTGAATAATTCATAAATAGTCTTGGACTTATCTAAGGTAAATGAAAAACCCCTTTATGAAAAGAGAGGTCACACAAACGAAGTATGGAGATTATCCTATTTGAAGGTAATAGATACATAAAATAACTACTCTTACATTAATAGACATTTTCTTTTATTAATCTTTCTTTTCTATTATAAAATAAAGGACACTGGCTTTATTTATAGTTCTGCCGCAGATTATTCAGTAAAAAGTAAAAATTACATCATTTTTTTAATTTTATGATTAACTTATTCTGTATTAATAAGTGGTACAAATTTGTATTAAATATATTTCAATTCTTTATTTTTTCATAATAGAATGGACTATCTGTCAGACTAAATACGATTATTATAACCCTGAAACTCACACTTGTATTGAAAACTGCATAGATAAAGATGATATCAGAGGACTTTGTCTTTCTACAAAGAGTGGAGAAAGACCCAAGGAAGAAGATGGTGAATTCGTATTACCTTTCCTCGATCCTATCACTGGTGAATTGTGAAAAATAATATTTACTCTTTTATCAAAATAATACCTTTATTTCAAGTCTTATATCTCAAACTAAATAATCTCTAACACTAATTTAGTAGTATTTGTATATGAATGCATGTGTATAACCAACTTCTTTCTTAATTTAATTCAATATAGATTGTTTTCATATCTTTTTTAAAAATCTCCATAAATTTATTATATGCTTAAAGAGTTAATAGTTATATGCTTTTCTTCTTTTTAACTCTGTTGTTCATCTTATTTCCCCTCATAAGATGCTTACATACCAGTAAAAGAAAATTATAATAAAAGTAATTTTATAAAATATCTAGAAAAATCAAATTATCACTCACTTCTTAAGAATACACATAAACTATTTCACTGTTTTATAATTAATTTTCGCATGTGCTTCATTTGCTCCAATTTTTCGAAGGAAAAAAAATAATAATAACTTATAGATTGAAATTTACACTAAAATGAAAATTTGAAATTTTTAATTTTAAGATCTATACAATTAGAAAGAAAATTTGATTTACAGAAAATCAAATTTTGAGATTTTATGGGGAATACAAAAAAATAATAAGAAATCGAGGGATAGTTTATATAAAGTATAATTCTTTATCGAAATATGTGAAAAGTTTTATCATAGTTTGCTTTTGTTGGGGATGGAATAGTGCGAAAATAATTCTAGCAATATTAATGTAAGGA
The DNA here is from genome assembly GCA_000260095.1 of Tetrahymena borealis. NCBI lineage: Eukaryota > Ciliophora > Oligohymenophorea > Hymenostomatida > Tetrahymenidae > Tetrahymena > Tetrahymena borealis. The sequence continues at coordinate 163,091 of JH651321.1, forward strand.
CTGGACTATTGTAGAAAAAATTTTTATAAATTAAACATGTTAGAAAGAATAACTTAATGTAAGGGAAGGTAGGATTTAAAGTATAAATAATAATTAATTATATAGTTCATACAATAATATCAAGATGTTTTTAATATAAAGTTAAAACAAAAAATGAAAAATTTTTAAAAAAAGTATTAATAATTTGAATTTATAAATAAAAAATCATTGATTTTAATTGATAATTTATTAAATATTGTTAGTTCTTTTTATACTAGTAAGATCCTCTAAAGAATCACTGAAGGAAGTATCAATCACACTGATATTTTATCTGATTATAGAACTTTCTGTCCCATTAAATAAATTGTTTCGTTGGATGGTTGGTGAGAAGAATAATTAAAAATATTTATTAATTTTTAGGATTAATAAATTTTTCTTCTTTTTTGCCTCAGTGTGGTTAATTAGCCTTTGATCTTCTTGTGTGAATCTTGTCGAGGATTGATTAAATCAAACTTTTATAGTCTGTTTATCTTATAGTTTTTTTATTAATGTTTGTTTGTGGGAGTGGGTATTATTAGATTGATAATTTAAGGGATTTTATAATATTCGCTCAACACTTGTTTGATAAACAAGTTTTGAAGCGATTGATACTGTATGTATTTATTAAGTATTTTTTATAAACCTATACATTTATTAATTATATTTTATATTAATTAAATTCTTAAAATTAGTGAAAAAAATGGTCAAGCGAGTAAACGTGGATTTATCGCTGACTCATGGTATTATTGTTGTTATAATTATTATTAATTTTATTATATGTTTGATTGATAAATTGATTGATAGTTTATTTATTTATTTGATTGTTTGATTTTATGTAATGTTATAATAGTTTGTGTTCTTTCTTAGTTTAATTATATGATAAGAGTTATTTTGAAACTATGGTAGGATGAATAATTAAATAGATTAAAATCATTGAGAAGTAGTAGTTGATATAGAAGAGTATGAGGAAGATGTTAGGAATTGGAAAATATCTAACCTTCTAGAAGAAGATTGTTAAGATGAGATAGTTGTTGTTGTTGTTGAGGATGAAGAAGAGAGATCTAAGAAGAGTTCAGGGTTAAAGAGCTTCTTGCTGTATTCACTGCTAGCTTAGATTTCAGAAACAGTACGAACATCATGAACAAAGTGGCAACGGGGGCCATAGTTACAGACGCATGTTTCATAGTATTATTTACATCTTTTAGTCTTGAAATGCTTGTTGGCAGCGATTTTTTAGATTAATTCGTTCTTTCCGTGGGCGAATTTACACTTGTCTCCGTAATTACACTTTCCAGTTTCTACCCAATTTTTACACATTTCAGTCTTGTACTTGGCTTCTTCAGGAATGACATTATTTGCATTAACAGCGAGCTTAGCATTCTTTTGAGCTGCAATTTAAGATTATTGTTATTACAATTAAGGTTGATTCAAATTGGTAGCAGGAGAAGGAACGGAAATATTCTTGATTGAGAGATTTTGTTGCAATTAGGGCATTTGGTCAAGGAAATCATCTTAGTTATTTTCATCTGAACCACAGGAAGTGGAGTTTTCGGAGTATTAGTCCTAGTTATTAGAAGAGAAACTAGCGAATTAGTTCAATTGCATGGGGCTGGAAGATTTAACGAAGTGGTTTTGAATGAATGATCCAGTATTGTTAATAGGCTTGGGAGCAAAAATTTAATTGATAGAAGCAGATTACTATTATTGTTGGTTTTGGAAACCATTAATAAATTAAGACTATTGTTATTGAGGGAATCCCTAATATTAGTTGAATCCCATTTATTATTGGTTAAATTGAGAGAATTGGTTGTTGTAATACATTTATTCTATTAATTTTTCAGGGTATTTGTTCAGTTGACGAGCAATGGTGATTTTCAAAATTTGATTAGTCTTTGTTATTATTTGTAATTCAAAGAAGTTCTATCTTTCTTTCTCTATTTTTTGTTTGTTTTCTTGAAATTGTTTATAATTAAATCCTTTTACTTCTTTTTTTTTTTTCTTTTTGATTTATATAGAATTTAGAATGAAAAATAAATTATCATATTATGGTGATAGATACAAGCAGGAATAATATATATGAATAAATGCATGAATGAAAGAAGAAGAAAAAATAATGAAGAGTCTAACTAAACGCTCACTTCAAAGGCAGTAGCCACTCTCTTTAGTTTTCTTTATTTAATTGTTTACCTGATTATTTGTTTATTGGCTTGTATATTTTTTTGATTGTTTTAAGTAAGAATCAATGACTTTTTGATAGATTCTAACATTATCGATTAATCAATCAATCAATTAATCAATATTTTCATTAGTTAGGAAATCTTAATCAATGCACATGATCGATTAAACTTCCCTTATATTTTCAATCAAGAAATTTTAAATGATTAGAAACTCATTTTGCGTTTAGATCAGATAGACAATCCTCAATGAATAGAAATTTCATTATATTAGGAAAAACCCATTCAGAAAAAAGGGAAAAACAAAACAAAAAATCAAATTTTTTCTCTTCTCACTAGTTATTAATAATTAAGTATTATTTATTTTAAGGCTTTTAACAAAGAAAAAAACGAACTTCTTTCATTTCTTCATCAGCTGATTTAATCTCCACTGCTCGCAAGTGAATTTTCATATAATTTTTACTTAATCCCTAAAGAATTTTTCACTGTTTACCAAATTGCTCTCATTTCACAGTTGTTTATCTATTTTCAAATTTTATTTTACTTTTTCATTGCTTATAATCTCATTTGACTTTTCCCTTCAAAAATCAATGTAAAAAATTCCCTCAAAAATAGACAGATAGACAAAGAAAAAGAAAAAAAATTCAAACCCAGGACTGACTCTACTTCATTCTATCTTCACTTGATTAAAAGAACATTTTTAATTAACAATCAACATAATTAGAGCCATATGTCTATCTTTATTGTAATTTCTATCAAACTAATTCTGAATACTGATTTTATAAAAATCTGCATGAATATCACTGAACAATTTCAAATTTAGATTTTCCTTAATGGTTTTCTCCACCATTCAAAATTAAAATTTAAATTAAAGAATGAACAAACCCCCAAAAAGAGATCAATAATTTTAGTTTTTTCAAGGATTAGCTAGTATTTTTAGCAAATGCTGCATAATTTTGTTATTAAATCCTGACCCAGTTTTATAATCTAAAAAAAAATAAATTTCCTTATTCCTAAAATAAAAATACCTTCCTCCTAATAATGATATAATTTTTACCGCTTTTGATAGATTATTGAAGTAAAGAACTGCCAATAACCTTCAAAAATTAAATTTCCTTAACAAATTAATTTCTTATTATCTCTTTTTTATAATTATTTATGAATGAATATTTGGTGGTAGCGTATGGAATAAATAAACTGAATTGTATCATTTAACATAATGCTATATTAAATAACAGATATTTTCCATCAAAATAACTCCATAACTACAAACTCGGTTTCTTTTAAAGCCTTTTTATCAGCGAAATCCTCCAAAAAGTAAAATATAAAATACTAATTTCTAGTATGATTTTATATTATAGCTTGAGAATTTATAATATAATTTGAAATACATCCTCACTCTGATAGATATTATAAATATATTTGATTTCCCTCTTATCTATTTCTCTATGAGCTATTGAAATTTCTTAACTTAAATAAGTAGCGGGATTTATTTTTTATCAGAAACTGCCCCTCCCTAATAATTTCTTTGAGCCTTAAATTTTATTTTAGCCCGCCATTGGTAAGTAGACATAAGAGAAAGAAAGAAATAAGAATGATTTTAACATCAGAATAAACTTTAAAGTAACCATACCTCTCTAAGAGCTAGTTTTTTATTTTACTTTGTAGATTATTTTTAAACTAGACAAACGAGATAAAAATTAATGATTTAGATTTTAGCTGAGTCTAATTTCAAATCCTTCTATTCCTTTTATTTTTGAACTAAAAATAATAGATTTACATTTTGTTGAACATTTTCATCCCATTTAATCGCTACAAATCAATTTATGAAATTTAATTAAATTCCTTTTCTTAGCTTAATAAAATATATGCTCAATCAACTCAATACCATAGGAGGAATAAAACTAGTATATTTCAATCAAAACTGGCTGTTATATTTCTTTATTCTGTACAATGATAAATTTGTGGTTGACTGATAGGAGATAAAAATCATTCTGTTAATTTAATAATAGCTTGCGAATGAATAAAATAACTGAAAAGTTATAACATTAAATTTATAATTTACTGAATTTAAATTAAAGTAATTTAATATAGACAAAAGAATGAATACTTGAAAAAGTAATTTCTTTTTAACCTCTCGAATAATGAATAATGAAAGAATGAATGATACCTTTAATCTATAAAAGAAAATCATCTATATATGCTTTGATAAATAATACTTTGAAACTTCTGTACCAATTACCTACTGAAATTAAATTTAAATCTATAAAATAACTGAAAAATAATTATTTTTGTTTTTAACGATAAGCATACAAATAGTAACTTATCTATAAATTTTCTTTCATAATAAACTTTTATCATTCTTATTTACCTTTATTACACCTTTTTAATTTCTTTTTAAATACTATTAACCCAGCTAAATTATTTGGAGTAAATTGCAAATAGTACATCTAACTCTTATTTTTTAAATTAACAGATACTCAAATATAAAAAGGCTTGATTTCCATAGTAGTTTTAAATTTATCTTCACCACCATTTTCAATTAACTTCATTAAAATTAGTGAGGTACTTATTAGTAAATTGTAAATAAAGAAATGAAATCTACTAAATAAGCATGGATGATTATTATTTATTAGATTTTGAGAGATACATTTTACAATTTAAAATAAAAAACTCATCATTAGATTTACAAAAACAAAAAAATGATTGAAAACAAACAAACCTGAAAAGAACCTAATCAATAAAATAAAGAATAGAAAGATATTATAATTAGTAGACTTTATAAATGAATATGAAGAAGTTATCTTATTATATAAATTATGGATAAGTTTTTGAAAAGATTTGTTAAAAGATATGACGATGACGATGATAAACAAAAATTATCTAATAGTTACTCTTAATATATAATAATAATTTGTTAATTTTTATGTTCATTATTATAAAGCTACTTATTTAAATACATTTTGAAGATGTTCATCAACTTCAGTTCTAGTAACAAAAACGTTAGTCTTAAAGTAAATACCGTCCTTAATATAACCTAGCATCCAAACAGGCTTTTCCTTTCTCATAACTATTTTTATTTATAGAAATAACAAATTATTAATTTGAATTTAAGTAATACATTTGAATGAAACTAATTAAATTATCTAATTACCTTATGTGTCTGCCATTGAATAAGTTACTACTTGAGGAAGTGATTGAGTCTTACCGTTGACGAAAACTTTATGATCTTAGGTTTGAAGATCTTTTTCACAGCCATCACATTCAATAATGACATAATAGATATATTGGTTAGCAGAGTTTAAGTTACTGTGTTAAATGGTGAATTCGAATGAACCATATTAATACTCTGATAATTCTACATGTTACCAGCTTCTCTATTTAACATCCACATCTTGGATGAAATCTATATAAATATCACCATTCTTACCTGAACTCTTCATTTCACCAATCTTAATGTAAGGATTCCACATAATGCTTTCATAATTCTTTTTTATAAGAAAAGGACATTTTATTAAATAAAATTACTGTAATAATAATAATGTTTACTTTAACATAAATTTTCCATTCTTCATTCTTTTAGAATTGAACACCAAGTTCATTCAAAACAATTTTAACTTCTCTTTCTAAGCTGTTAACAACAATTTCTCTAGTGTATTAAACTCTTTTGAAACCCTTTTCATCATCAGCTGTTATTTCAGCAATAATTGTAGTGTATATGTCATGCATTTCAATATCAACTTCGTCACTTAATGTTTTGAAAACATTTTCACTCTATCCAATTTTTTCAAGAACAGGAACTCTCTCTTTAATTAATTTTTATAATTATTTTTAATAATATTATTTAAAATAAAATTCTTACCATTTTATTCATTAAGAGCTAAAATTCTATAATTAAATGCCTTATAAGGAATTGCAATATCTAATATTATTTTTGTTTGTTTTGGCTTTTATTCCCATTCAATACCAAATTCATACTTTTCTTGTTTGTAAGGGGTGAAATTTCCTTTTAATTTATCTTATTCAGACTTAGTTACTCCAGCTTTTATGCCAAAATATCTATTTCTTAAAATTTTATCATAGACTGAGTCGATTTATTCCTTTTCCTCACATACATTCATATAAATTGTTTGGTTTCTTTACTTTCTGCTATCAACTGTGAACACTTTTTAATGCTATAATAAATGTATTATTATTACTTTAAAGCATAAAATAAATTTTATTGTATTACCACATGAATGAGCCAGTTTTTAAGAGGTATAATGAGTTTGGCTAAATCAGAGCAAGGGAGAATTTTCCATTGACTTAGTGATTTTTAGAAGGAGGAGAACTCATTTAGAATTAAAGTTAATAAATTCTTTTGGTTTTGAAGAATCTTTCCTTGATTCTCAAAATCTTTTAAGTTATTCTTCAAATATCCATCTATAACCTTAATATTTTCTTTTAATTCCTCATTAAAGCTTTCGACTACTTTCAAAACATTATAAATAGGAGGATTCTACAATTAGAAGAAGTACTTGTAAGTTTTATCTATGATTTCTTTATAAGTTGCTACCTTAATGTGGATATTTTATTTACCAATAATCTATGTTGTAATATTAAATTAGTATTATAATTATTGTAAGAAAATCTAATTGAATTAAATTTACGTTATTGTAAATTGAGAAATTATTTTTAATGTGTTCAATTTCTTAGAAAAGTTCTAAGAAGTCAGGATAGTTGAAATTCTCAATGTTTGATTTTAATTCAATCATTTGATCATAACAAACCTAAACTGCTTTTTGATAATATTCATTCTAATCAGCTTGAGTATCACTGTTTAGAACATCAGCAATTGATTTTTATAGCTTCTCTTTCATTTAAGGAATCATTTCATACTTGAAAGTTAATTTTAATTCACAGTAAATCATGTTTCTTAACAATTTATTCAATCTGTCTCTTAGTTAATCGGGGGTTGATTCTTTCACAGGGGTGGCATCAATTTAAGCTTCAATTTTATAGTAATAATCCATCTTATCTTTAATTTATTCCAAACTAGGGGATTTAACAATTTGATTCTATTTTATTTAAATAAAAAAATTAAGCAATTAAATTCATTAAATAAAATGAATGTGGATTTACAAGGAAATTAATCAATTTTTTCTTCAGTAAGGCATGCATGAGAGGATCCTTTACAGTTAATTTTTTGAAAATAGTGCTAAGAAGATTGTTATTTCTAAGTTAATCAAATTCTTTTTGAATAGAAGTGAGGACATTTAAGAAATTATTAATATTTTGCTTCTGAGTTTCAAAACCATTCACATCCATCAAAGAGATAGGATTATCAATTAAGAAAGGTGATCCATAAAGTGTTTCACGGAAGTTCTAGGAGGTTTTGGTGATCTAATCTAAAAATTCTAATTCTCTAGTAATGACTTCTTTATCATCTTCGAAAAGATCTACCTTCATGTCTAACTCTTTTCTGAGATCTCCTAAGAATTTCCAAAGATCAATATACTTTTCTTCAATCTTCTTACCACGAGTTTTTAGGTCTGTGAAGAGTTTCTATGAGTCAATATCAATAAATAATTGTTAATCAGGGTTACCTTACTTTAATTTATCGACAAAAGGACCAATTTCTTGTTTATAAAACTAAATTAAATCATTCCATTTATTGTTGAATTGTTATTGCTTGACCATATACTAATTATTTTTTAAAAGAAAACATTAAATAATTATACACTAGCCTAAGTATTTATAAAATAAATTATAGTACTTTATCAAACTTCTCTTGGAATGAGGGAAGCTTCTTGCTGATCGAAGTAAGGAAACGTTCATTATTTTTGAATTAATTATCCATCTACATTTCTACTTTTTCTAGATTCATATTAAGGCAGAATTTAGCAGAAAAGAGATGCTCTAAAGTTTCAAGCATAAGATAAGGAGCATGCTGCATAGACCCCATAAGCTTTTGATTAATATTTTCCATGTCCTCCTTATATGCATTAGCTTATTATCTAATCTTTGCTGAGAAAAGCTAATAATTCTCTATTTAGATAAGACCTTCTATAATAGAATCACCTTTAGGAAGATGAACACTGAAAACATTAATAGCATCTTCCTAATCATAAGATTCTGTATCCATAAGATCAACAGTCGTGAATTTTCCGACTTATCTACGATATTCATGATATTCATTGAAAGTCTTCTTAGAAATAGCTGCTTATTGAGCAAATTATTCCAAGAAATACTATGTAAAGATTTGAGTGTATTTTTAGAATATTTGCTTACATTCAACGTCTGTTATCAATTACTTATATTTATTCTTTATATCACGGATATCCTTTTAAACACTAACTTCAGGTTATAACTTCTCTGTTGAAAGGACCTTTTCTACATAAGTTTCACATTCTAAACTAAAGTCATAGCAATGCTGACAAGTAGTTAACTTAAGGTTTTGTCTATTTTAAATATAAGTGTTAATATTAACTAAAAGCTAAGAATATCGAAATTATAATAAAAAATTAAATATTAATTAATTTATAAAAGTTTTAAAAACATATTTCGAAGATACTTTATAGTATGTTATTAATTCAATAGAATTAAATTACAAATTAAACTAATATTGATGGAACGGTAAGTAGAATTTTATGATTTGGAGAGAAGATGAAATAAATAAATTCTATAATTTTAATTAATTTTTTTCAGTATCTTTTTCAATTAAAAGTATAGAGTTTTTCTTTTTATGCAGTTTTTTTTATTTATTAACCAACATTGATATTAGCAAAATTTATTTGATAGAATAAACTTAAAAAGATAAGAAAAGAGATTGTATCTAAATCATTATTATTTAAAAACTAGTGAATGAATATATTAGCTAGAGATTTTACCTGGATAAAGTTTATTCTATCTTTGTGAGATTATGGTTTTGATGTATTTCACGAGAAGGAATGATAGAGAGCATAATGTATTTCATATATTTTTAATTATAGGCAAGAGCATCTTCAAATAGCAGAATCGATTTCTCAGTGTAGCAACTTGCTTTTTCGTATAAATTGTTAACAATATTGTCAATTTGTAACTTCATAATCTCTATCCATTACTTAAAATATTCTACTAAAATTCCTACTGGAATTTGCTAATTCTATTTTTTATTAAATTTTATTAATAATTCTTAAATAGTAAGAAGTAAATGCTTTTTTATTTTCTATTCATTTTGAAAATTTTTATTCTTTCCTACTTCATTGTTTCCTAAGACTTCTATTCTTTTTTACACTTATTGCAAGGTTAAATTTCAAATAGCTTATTACCTTTTACTTGTTTTGAAGAGCTCTATAGTTAATTAGGATGGGCATACCTTTATCTTAGAATTTGTATCTTTATCCTGAGTTGATAGTCTTTTTATTAACAAACATTTTATTTTTATTTTTTCACTTCATTTTTTGATAAATCAATAATATTTGTTTCATCTAGATTTTAAAACTTAATAGAACTATACAATGAACCCAAACTCTTTAAATTTTTAAAGTAAAATAGTAAAGATTACTCCATATGTAGAATCGTACATTAAAGGCATAACGCTATCAACAATTTTGGGGAATTCAGGCTTGAGTTTTTGACTATTGTATAAAAAGTTAATATTTAAAACATATATTTTTAATGTAACTTTAATTCTAATCTCCTATTAAAAGTCATGAAGTTTATTATAAATTTAAGCTTACGAATTGGAATTATAAGTAGGGAAGACTGTCATAGAAGCAGCATTTCTATCGGGAGAAATATTGTCATAAGATTTCATCACCATAGACTAAACTCTAATGCTATTGCTAAAAATATAATAAAAACAGGTTAATATAATAAGGCTTTATTATGAAATTAATCAATAGGTCAAGTATGAAACCAATTAAACTCAGCTACAATATGAGTGTAGAATTTGAGGAAAATAGTTTCAGTTTATCGCATTTGAAAAAGGTTTTCTTAAAGACTTTATCTTTTATTACTTGCTTTTGGCTGATTGAATTCTCATGCTATCGGAGTATCTATTATTTGAATTATTCATCTATATCTTTTAAAAGTCTATAATTCTAGATGGAAAGAGTTATTTTTTTTTTTGCTGATTATTTTTTTGCTGAACAAAATATAAAGATTTTATTTTACGCTAGATTGATACTTATTGTTGCTTGCAAATAAATAAATAATTAATCAATTAATTCATTCATTAACATAAGGAGAGAAACTTACAAAATTTTTATGATGATTATATACACTTAGTAAAATAAAAGTAATATATAGATAATTATTGAATATTAGTTCAAAGAAATTGTGTATCATAAATAAAAAACATCAATATTATTAGTGGATAACATTATTTTTTTCATACTGGATCATATATTTCCTATTTATTTGTTATTCATCAATTTACTTTACTCATAAAAATTATTAGAGTATCTATGCTAAAATAAACTTTTATAGAATTTTAATAAACTTAACTAAAAGTATTGGTTTGAAATTGTTAAATGTAAATAATAATATTTGATTGTATTTAATTTAAATAAAATATTTTCTAAAATCATTAAAATACGATTTATATTTTAAATTTGCATAATTAATTTATTCCTTAATAATTGATTAACTTTTTAAAATTAACAGACAATACTCATACTAAATCCTTTATCCTTTCTTAAATTACTTTAGCATTAAAAATAATATCAGATAAAATCAAATTTAAGAATACTTTTTCTAATTTTTAAGGAAAATTTTAATAAAAATTGGCAAAAAATATTTTTTTTCTTATAAATTTATAAGTTTCTAAAATTTTAATTATAAATTCTTATCTTTTCTACTTATTTTGATTAAGTTTTGAAAATAGAAAGGACATACATTTCTTGATAAAAGCTAATCTTAAAATTTTTATGATTTGATGATTTTGTATTTTTTATGAAAAATATAAATAAATAAATAATTATTGAAATAATGAGCTAGTTTAATTGATTTTTCTTAACAAAAAATTATTATTTCTAAATAATATGAAATGTCTGTTAATCTTATCATAAATAAAATAAAAAATACATTTATATTTAGCAGGCTAATTTATTCAGTATCAGTACCATTCAATTAAATAGAGTCTTATCTAGTAAAAAAAAATAGTAGCAACTAGTTAGTTAAGGGCTTCAAGAAGTAAATAAAGTGGAGAAATCTAATTACAATTTAGATTTTATCTTATTATCAATAAATCATCAAAGTGTGCGCAATATTTACCAGCATTCTTAGATCATAAAGCTTATAAAGGTAATAAAAGTTTAAATGGTGATGATTAAAGCTGAAGATTTTTTTTCATTCACTAAATTTTGATTTTTATTTATTTGGAGGAAAGAAAAATATTAATTAATAATAACAACAATTAAACGAAAAATATTAAAAAATTACATAGTTTATAGAAAATGGATTGTCAAGTTTTGTTTTTCCCTAATAAAACCAACGAATAGAAGGTAATAGATTTCATTAACTTAGCAAAGAAAGAACTAAAGGTTTGCGTTTTCACATTCACTAATTAGAATATAGCAATGGCTATTTTGAATAAGGTATTGAAAGAAAAAGTGAAGGTTAGAATCATTACTGATGATGTATAAAATGAAAGCAAATATAGTATTGTTGATGTTCTTTAAAGTGCTAGTGATGATCTCATTAAATTCAGAACAGATCTTAGAAAAGATGCTCATATGCATCATAAATACGTTGTCGTTGATGATAAATACATTGCCACTGGATCTTTTAATTGGACTCAAGCCGCTGTCATGAAAAACAATGAAAATTTGCTTCTCATCAAAGAGGAAAAGATAGCAAAATAATTCTCAAAGAATTTTGAAGAACTCTGGCTATAATTTAAATCTACAGAAATAGCTCTTTCTAAGCTTGCCTCTGATATAAAGGAAAGAGGAAAAACTCTTAAGAATAAAGCTGATAAAGTAGAAAAAGATCAAAAAGTAGGAAATGGATGGGGTAAGAAAAAAGAAAAAAAACCTGAAGGAGAAATTATTGATATTGAAGACGAAGAAGATGAAGAATAGGTGAAGAGATCAAGAAAAACTCCTGCTTCCACTCCTCAAAATCAATAAGGAAATTAATAATAGTAATAAACAACCCCTTAAATTCCCACTACTCCTACATAGAATCTCAAAAGAAACGGTAGATAAAAAATAGAAGATTGTGGAGAAAAACTATAAAAGAAAGAAAACGTTTAAAAGTAAAAAAAGATTAAAAAGGCTATTAAATTATCATAATAACTCCAAACTAAGAGAGTAATTTTATAGAATAAACTTGAAGAATCTAGAGCTTAAAAGTTTAAGCGTTTCCTTGTAAATGCTGCTTCCTTTACCTTAGGAGCTGTTACTATAGGAACTGGTCTTTTCTTATAAAATTACTTGAAATGATGTTTTAAATTCCTTTATTGATAGTTAATTAATAAATTAATTAATTAGCTCAATTTTTCATTCAATTTTGTGGTTGAAAGGAGTATATTTTCTTAATGCATATATTCAATTCTACTGTTTTATAATTAATAATCGTATCCCACTCAAAGTATATCTTTTTTAGTGTTGTAGTAACTTACCTTTTATTAGTGTCTTAGATTCTTTACCTCTAATTTCTTTTTACTATTTTTTTTGATTAAATATTGATAGCTCTTTTATCTACTCACCATTTCAAGAGTATAAACCAAAGTTAGATTATTATATATTTATATATATGATTATTTATCTATTTAGGAAAAATTTATTTGATAAAATATATAAATTTTAATACATTTTTGATAGCTTTAGAGAAAGAAAGTAAGTAAGTTTTTACATTTGTAATGAAATGATGGTTTATATATATATAATAATTATAGAAATAGAATTACAATATAAAAAATTAATTATTTAATTAATTAATTAAATTTAAAATTCAGATTTATATACAAAAATTTATTATTCAAAGTTATAATTTAAATTAATTAGATCCAGTTGAAATAGGGTAAAACTCCTCTGGAAAAACGGCATGAACAATTTTATTTGAAAATGGTGTTTATGGCTTATTACTTTTAATTTTTCTTCTATCTTACATGAATGATTTATTAGTATTATTATGATATATCCCTTTTGTTTTTTCATCTCCTTCAGTTTACATTTTACCATTTTTACTGTAAAGTTAATTCATTCCATAAAAAGTAGATTCTAAGCTAACTAAGTTAGTAATCTCGTTGGGTTCAGTATTTAAGCCAACAATAGTATCCAAAGCATAGGATCCATTTGTAGTTGTCCTATACATGACATCGCTTGATGTGTTTATTCTCTTACTTTTCTTTTTTGTATTAGAATTTGTTAAACCATTAGAAAAAATTCCCAATTAAACTTAAGGAGGCATTTATAATTTATTTTAAGTCTGCAAAGAAGTAGATCTATCACCTCCTCTACTTCCAATCTATCCTTGTTATTAAATATCATTTTCAGTGAAACTTGTTAGCATAAAGTTAGTTTGATTAGCTGCAGCTGTTCCACTTGAATAGAAAGAAGATTCCGTTCTATTTCTTTGATGGGCTGAATTTATTGGCCTACTTTATTGAGATGTTCCTAACAATTTTCTTTCTCTTACTTTATTGGCCTTATTTAAATTACGTTTAAGCATATCATCCTAAGCCTTCTTTTTATTAATCTAAGTCATTTAACGAACTAGGTAATTCTATGATCTATTAAAATTCTAAACCCACATTTCATCACTCTTAGTTTACATTCCAATTTGCTTAAGTACTTCAACTCTTTAAAGTTTCTCTTTTTAATAAAAATAATAAGAATGGATGGTTATTTATATCTTTATAATCTATAAACTTTACATTCTATGTCTATTCTTATGTCGACATCTTTCTTAAATTCTCTATTCTTCTTTTCTATGTTTGAAACTTACTTTTACTCGTTCAATGATATTAGCTTATCCATGTTCTTTATCTCCTTTATAAGGTACGATCTCTTTTTACTATCTTATATTCCCTTATTCTTTGCTATTATACTTTACTCTTCTCTCTCCCTAAGTAAGCTCTAATATTAAAAAATAAGTTGTAACAATAAATACATAAATCTATTAAGAATATACCTAAAAATCTCTGCTTTAATATCTTTATTGATCCTTTAGCAGAGAAACATCTGTGACTATATTATTGGTAGAATAATCTAGGAGTGGTTTACTGCGATACCTACTATATGGAGTAGATGCAATATTAGCTTGATTTCCTTTATAAAAACTGATCACTGTTGAATCAAATTCTGATTTTGCATATTTTGTGGAGGTATCATTTGTCAATTATGGGATTCCTTTTTTGGGCATTTCAAAATTCTCGTTAGTTAATTGAGGAATTCCTATTTTACTAGGTATTTCAAAATTAGGTGTTTCAATACTAACCCTGAATTATTCATTTAATTTTTTCCCACTTATCACAACCTAGTGGTTTAGAGGTTTGTAAAGATATAGAGAATCATTAAAATGTAAGTAGAGCTTCTCCTCAATTTTTGTTGGGTGCTTTTAACTTGATTAAGTTTGAAGTAATGTCGATGTATTCTTTTAGATCATTGGATTTGTGCTTTCTTTATACATGATTATTGATTCTACTTAATTCATCTTGCATAATTTACTAGCTTTTGAGTTGAATTCTACTTTCTTGCTGCTGCTTAAGAATAGAGAATCTTGATTTGTAATCAACTTTTCATCTTTAACTAGGCATCTACTTTAATCGTAATGCAGATCTAGATCTAATTTATCATGTATTAAGTTAAATAAATATTATCTTCAATTTTAAAGTTTTACTGTATGTGGCTTTCAGGTCTGTTTCTTCGGTTAGAATAACCGAATAGTTTGATATTTAAGAATAAGTATAGAATTTAATGAAATAACCATTATTTCTAAACCTATAAGTATTCAGAGCAAGTGCAGCAGCCCTGTATTTGGCTTCTTACAGTGATGGAAATTCGATTTTAATAAACTTCATTCCTCCTAAGTGTACAATACTTATTTTAGATGATACATGAATCAAATGCATTATATCACCACAATATTCATCATCTGAGATTTCTCTTGTTCCTTAATCTGCTGACAGCTTCAACCATTTTGGGAAGATTCTCTTTTCTAATTGTATTTAATATTTTAATTTATTATAAAATGTTAATCTAATGCAATTTATTATTTACACAAATCCATAAGAAATTGATGATGAATATTCTCGAAATTCCAAGATAATCTCACTGTTCCTTTGGAGGGGGAATATTAAATAATATTTTCAGATTCTAAGAATGTGAGAGTTTGTTTTTAAGTTACTTTTTAGTATATTTATGGGAGCTATTAGTAAGTGGTGAAATGCAAGTATAAGGTGTTAGTTGTTACTTATTGATGTACGTAATAAGATAATTAGCTTAAGAAAGATCTTTTATGATACCATCTCATATTTCGAAACCAATTTTATATTTTACTACAGGCTCTCTTCTATTGAATTAAAGCAAATACTTTTACTTAACTTTCTTTACTCTTGAAATATCTCCACATCTTTTAAATTTTTATTGCTGATGAAACTTGCATTAAATAATTCTTAAAAAAAACTAAAAATAATGGCTTTTTCTATTGTTTTTTGACCTCATTCTTCCCCAATTTTTTATTTTGTTTAGATTCTTCTTATTAATTTGTTACTATTGTTAAAAAGTTAATTTCTTCTTTATCCTCTCCTTAAAATTTTTCTTTTAAAAACTCCTCAGATTCTGATTCACTTTCTTATTTTTGATTTTCTTAATCATTTCCATAAAAAGCCTGATGATTGTAAGAGATAATTTCCTTAGTAAAAGCAGATGCAATAGTAACATCTGAACAAGTAAATTCCATCAAGCACTCATATTCTTTATTCTAAAATCGCTAAATTTTATTGTATAAATACTAATACTTTTCCCAATCAGCTTAGCTCATTTGAGGTTTTTTCAATTTTCTATCCATGTTAGGCAAATTGATATATCTGTTGAATCTAGAAAAGAAAGGATGGTATTATATTTCATAATATTTTTAATCAGATTTAGTAAATAGAACCTTAGATCTAAGCGAAGGACGCATTAAAGCATTAAAGGGATATTTACTATAATAAATATGATTTTTAGACTCTTAACTTTCTATAATACGAATACCAAGCACTCTTTCAGCTTTTTTGACATATTTTGAATATAAATTGTTTTTCATTTCTCTATATTGACTCTAAACACTCTCATTATTACTCAAGTATCTAGCACAATCATTGAATATTTTATCGAATTCTCTCACTTAATCTCTGTGGAAATATATAGAAATTTGAGATGGTTGTTAACTATTCATAGTAGCCTAGTGAGATAAACTAGCTTTAGGTGTAGATGTTATTAATTTTGGATTGAATGTAATTCTTTATTGTTTATGAGAAGATTTACTTCCTGGAGTTGTTTATTTTGATTTTGTAGATGGTAAAGGCTAGATTACTTAGGGGAAAAGTACTTGCTAATAAGAATTTAAGAAACTCTTCATTCTTCTAAAAGCCTTCAAAATAATTCTTGCAGCCATCTGCATTTACTTTTTAATACGAAAACGATACAAAAACTCTCTAAAAAGCTTCTTCAACTTATCTAATCCTCTATGGAACTAATAAGATTTCTTTTCATATAATAAATATTCCTTTCCCCTTTCTTGCAGTAATTATTTAAGTGTCATCTTTCTTACAGTATATTTTTTCCAATGAGAAGATACTCTATAAGACAGTTATAAGCGATCTTCTGCAGTCTTTAATCTATTTTTAAGTTACTTTCTGCATTAATGACCTCTCCAAATTCTTTGTATAATCACAGATGGAGAGTTTTCTGTGTATTTTTTAATAATTATCCTTAATTCCTCTCTTAATAGCAAGATATATTCATCATCTTTCAGTACTGTTTCTGAAGGAATGCTTATAAGAGGCCAGTTTATCTTTGTTGAAGGAGATAAAGAATAAAATCTATCTGTTCTTGCAACCTAGAATTTGATTAATAATATTACATTTATACTTGTTTGAAAATAGGTTTTATTAATTATTATGGGATATTACCTATTCCATTCTCTCTTCATCCGATATAGCATTAAAGTCTAAGGCAAATAATTTAGGCATTGAGTTAACAACAAAGTGTCTCAATGACCATTTAGTAGATAATGGATTATTGAATAAAGTGAGATACATCAAATTAGGAATTTCAAATATCTTATAGAGACTTTCTGCATCGTCAATCAAATTATTATGAAGGTAAAGCAGCTTTAAAGATACTAAATTCTTGAATGAAACATTCTTTGGAAAATTTTATATTTTATTGCTACTAATATCAAGCTTTAGTAAATTAGTACATGATTTTATATTTTCTAATTCTTTCACCAATATCTCTGTACCAGATAGGATTAAAATTTTGAGTTTTAATGGTTCTTAAATTCTATTAGAAAGAACACTTCCCTTTTATTGGGTATGATTATTCTCCTCTTAAAAATCTATATTATCTTTTGCTTAAATCATTTTAAATAGGTAAATTAGCTAAAGTAAAGTTAATTTTTCTTATAGCGGTTTATAGTAGCTATTACTTTACCTACTTATTCTTATGTTTGTTTTGTTTGGTATCAAAACTTTTTTTACCAATCAAATTCACTCCTAAGCACAAATAGATGTTAATCAATAATGCTGTTAAAAGTTTACTTCTTTCAAAAATATTACCCAATTAAAAATATGTATTGATTGATCGATATTTGAGAATTGATTTCTGTTTGGAAATGATCCCATAAACTAAAATTTAATTTAATTTCCTAATTCTAACTTAATTATAAATCTATTATTTTATTCATTTATTTATCTTGTTAATTTTAATAAATTTACTCTAAAATTATTATTATATTTTAAAATTTAACATTCTCCATTTTCTTCTAAATTTAAAGTTATTCAGTCAACATAAATATTGTCATCCAATTATTGAATATTATTAAATTTCTTTTAATGAACCACAAATTTTTTAATAATCAAAAACCTTGATATATTCTAACTTTGAAATTGGGGGAATAATAGAATATCATTTTAACTTATATTTTATTTCAAATGTTACAATTTAATTCCTAAATAGATAGTGTCCCTGTTTGAGTAATAGATTATATAAAAATTAATGATTTATTTAAAACAGTCATCAAACAATCACATTTAAGTAATTTAGTTTTATCTAATTCGACTGAAAAAAATAATAATAACATAAATTTACTTTAAGAGAAACTAGCTGTTTTAACTAAATTAAAGAAGAGAGTATTTATTCACTTTATTTTTGGCAATTGAATAAGATTTAGATTCAAAAATGAAATTTGCAGATATTAATTAAATAATTATAAGGAAAATTAGACGCATATGATTTATTTTATTGATAAAAAATATCTTGATATTACAAAATTTTTGCAATTTTATTAATCTGCAAATTAATATTAATTCTAAGTTAGAATACTAAATAAAGAATAATAAAAGAAGTTTAAAAATTAAGGAAGATGGCATTGTAATTTAAAACAGATGACGTTGTTAAGTTGATGCTTTAATTTATGAAAGAAAATGGTTTAGTTCAATCATTAAAATCTTTGCAAGAAGAAACTTAAGTATCTCTAAATGTAGTAAGTAATACAGAATAATTTGTAGAAAATATTAAAGAAGGAAGATGGGATAAGATATTAAATGAAGTGCAAAGTCTTAAATTGCCTGGAAAGAAGTTAATGGATCTCTATGAAATTGTTGTATGCGAATTATTAGAGTTAGGAGAAAGTGTTGCAGCTTAATTCATTGTTAAATAAGGTGTTAGACCTGCAGGTCTCTTTGAAGAATTTAAAGAAAGAGCATTAAGATTAGATTATCTTTCTAAAAAGATTCCTATTGATATTAGAGAATTGTACTAAGATAAATACACAAAAGATAAAAGAAGAGCTAATCTTGCTACTTCATTACTTAAAGAAGTAGTAACTGCTCCTCCTTCTCGTCTTTTATAGCTATTAGGTAAATAATATAAATCTAATAAATTTAATTAATAAATTTATATTAATAATGTTTAGGTGATGCTTTAAGATATCAAGAGCAAACTGGCTAAATTACTACAGGTATTAAATTGGATTTATTCACTGGATAAGTACCTCATTCAGAAGACACAGAAGATCTAGTAATATTTATTAAATTATAAATATAAATAATGAAAATCTATTTTTAAAAGCCTATTAATAAAGTAGAAAAATTAGTATAGTTTGGTAATGACAGTAGAATTTAATGTGCAGAATTTAGTAAGAATGGTAATCACTTAGCCTTGGGAAGTGCTGATGGTATCATAGAAATTTGGGATAGTGTATTGATGAAGTTGAAGACAGAGTTAAGTTATTAGAAAGACGAGTAATTTATGTTCCATGAAGAACCCATCCATGCATTAGCCTTTTCAGATGATGGGGAAATGCTTGCGTCAGGAGATAGGTTAGGAACTATTAAAATTTGGAAAATATAAAGTGGAAAGAGTCTCAAGAAGATAGATAATTCTGTGAGTGCTAGTATTAGTAGTATTAAATTTGGGGCAGATCCTTCACATTTAGTAGTAGGTTACAATAAGAATTTAATAAGAGTTTATGGACTTAAGAGTAGCACAGTAATTATGGAACATAGATGTAAATCTGAAGGAAATATTAATGATCTTCTTGTACTTTCAGCAGATGAATTAATATCTGCTGGTACTGATGGTTTGATCAGATTATGGGATTCAAAAACGGGAGAACAAAAATAATAATTTTAACTACCTCGTACTGAGAATCAAACAAGTAATGAAGTTGAAATTTTTAGCATTCTAGAGTCCAGACATAAAAAAGGATACTTGATATGTGATAGAAGTAATAGATTAGCCCTTGTTGATAAAAAAACCTTTGAAATAAGTAAATAATTTATCAATGACAGAAATGAAGATTTTGCTGCAGGGTCACTTTCTGCATAAAAGAGATTAATATATGGAGTAACTAATAAAGGATATTTGTATTGCTATCGTGAAAAGGATTCAAAAATGCAATCTTTCTTCTAAGTATCTCAAGATGAAGTCCTTGGCATTAAGCACCACCCAACTCGTAACATTTTAATCGCTTATACTGCTGGTGGTGATTTCCTTTTCCTCAAAGCGAAATGATTACTTAATTAATCTTTTAACACTCTAATTTATAATATGAACTAATTTAACAAGAAAAATTGTATATTTTTCATTTAAATTACATTTGAATAAAGAATATAATAACAAAAAGTATTAAAAATTAAAATAAAAAATAGTTTTTTACACAAAGAAATTATTATTTTTTTTAACTTTAGATAATTAAATTCGTTTTTATCACGATTGTTTTCTATTTTGCTATAATTTAAAGAGTTTAAGCCATTTAGGTGTTATTACTAGCTTATTATCAGGTACATCTAGCATACTTTTGATTTAAATAGCTTTCTATAACTATTGTTAAAAAACATGAGGTGAATCCTCTTTGAATTTAAGCAAATATCTAGTGAAGTGCTCCTCAAATAATCTTACACATTCACTTTTATCTTGAGATTATTAGTTAACTAATTCATCTTTTGGGAAATTCTATTTTTTTACACTTTTCTCAATACTTGTATTTAAATTTGATGGAGGAACTATCTTTTTCATAGGGTTATTCAAAGGAGTTTTTTGGATCTTTTAGCTAGGTAGTTTAACATCGAGTTAACTTGTATTCAAATTATTTGCTTTATTACCAGGGATATTCACATCAGGTTTAGATCCTGGTAGTTTTACTCCATCGATTATTCTCTTTATTAGTGGGTGTGGCTGCTTTTCTTTTTTCGTAGATTGTTCAAATTAAATATCTTTCTATTTTTCTTATTATGGTTTTAAATGAGGAACTGGTTACTTAACTTTATTAAATGGCAGCTCAAACTATAAATCTTCAGAAGTTTCCTAAACAAATTTTTAACTGACTAAAGATTACTCTTGCCTAACTTAATTAATCTATGGGATTTAAGGGGGAAGTGGTTATTAAGTTATATCAATTTATTAATTTTTAGCATTTAACTTTAACATTTCTTTTTGAATTTTTATCATATTTGCACTTTCATTATTATTTACGACATTTCTAGGTATTTAAGCAGGCAATTAAGGTAAGTTATAATAGTTATAGATGTGCCTTAGATTTTTGCATTTATCTTCCCAAACACACAGTTCTTCATTTGATTATCTTTCTAATTCAGTAATAAATTCCAACTACTTATCTAAAAGATGCTTTTTCCTTTTCATTTCCTCAACTATTCTAGCTTCTTATTGAGAAGGATTTTCAGCTGATTATTGAACTAGCATTTCTATCTAAAAAATATATTCTTTAAAGCGATTTAATAAAATTTATTATATACTTCTAATCACATAAATTAGCATGCTTAGTTTATAAAGTATATAATCCCACTAATAATTGATAATTTTAAATGCAAATATAGGTGGTTTGCATTCACCTTTAATAATATATAAAAAATTAACATTTACAGATAATATTTTGAGAAAATTATTAGAAGAGATAATTAATAACTTGATAACAAAAATTAGAATAATTTCTATAAAAATCTTTTCACAAATAAATATTTATATATAGGGCTAGTAGATACTTTATTAAATTACTCATTCTTTGCTTAATTCTTGCATTATACTTAAATATACGGCATTAGATTAAATTTTATCAGAATAAGCAGGTTTCTCATCATGTTTCCATTCATACACATTGCATTTATTTACTTCATTAAATTTTATTCTCTCGAAATTTGAAGAGTTACGAATGAATTGATGAGCTTCGATCCCTTCTGGCAATTCTACTTATTTTCCAAATAATTCTCTTCCATACAAACTAGTTTTAACGCATTCAACTTCTCCAGTTTATTTATTTTACTATACTTCCATAATAGATTCAAAATATTCTTACACTTTAGCAGGTCCATTAACTTCTATTTTAAAAGGAAGTAAATGTGCATTTACAGCCTGTTCATTTGCTTATTATTTTTTAGCACCTTCACTTTTTGCTTAGAAACTATACATTTTAAAATACTTTTACTTGAAATGATTTTGGTTATTTAACTCCTTCTATTTAACAATTTTATTAGATATATTATGAATTTTTGTTAATTTATTATTAGATCTAAAGATATTTCTTCTAAACCAACCTTTGTATGATCATCCCGCCAAAAGCTAAAATACTATATAATGTTTATTTCTACTAATTTGATAATAAAATTGCGCCTTAATTAGTTATTAGATAATTAATAAAAAGTAAATTTCGATTTTTAAAAATTTGAGTTACAACAAACAAACAAACAAACAAACAAACAAACAAACAAAAAGAAATAAGTAGAAGTAAAATAACAAAATATAATTTATATATTGTTTTTTTATGGAAATAATAAATCAATTAATTAATTATAAATTCAATCTTCAAATTCTATTCCATACTTTTCAAGGAATCTATTATACCATTTTTAAGAAATTGTGAGTTCTTTCTTTGTTAATCCATATTATTCTCTTAACTAATATGCTTTTTCTAGAACAGAATTCAGATCTCTTGAATCCTATGAAATGAATTCAACAATTTATTCTTCAATTAACTCAATCTTTGATTGTGAAGATGATGTAATAATAAGTGTTTAATCACATTATGGAGAAATTTAAGTAAAATGAGAATGATCACTTTAAGATGGTTAAGTAGATTCGTTTTCAATGGCACTTTCATTTGGAGAATTTGTACCATTGTTATTATTATTATTATTAATATTATTAGAATTATTATTGTTGTTGTTATTACAGTTATCATTATTTTAAAAAATTTATTAACTCTCTTAATTGTGGTTATTTGTTAATATTTCAGATTAATTACTAGTTTAAACTTCAAAGTCATCATCATTATTTGATTATTAGGATTATTAAGGTAGATCATTGCTAATATTCTACATTTATGTTTACTTATCCTCTTAGATTTATTCTTAGTTTAAATCATTAGTGTTATTGATATCTTCCTTTTATCTATCTTACTTACTTTGCAATTATTCAGTACTTTAAGTATCTAACTCTTTGGTTATTTCAGTTTTTTTAGGTGTTTCAGCAATAAATGTTCTATTTTATACATTTTCTTCAAATTCTAGGTTCATTTCTTACTCTTCAAATTCTTCATTACTAGTATTATTTGTAGGGTTAATATTTTCTCTTACTTCAAAATCATTATTTTCAAAGTCATTATCATCTTAATTGAAAGAATTATATAGTAAACTTTAATTCTATTTACTTTATTCTATATAATCATCTTTAGAATTTAAGTTCTTTATATTATTTGTCTAATTATTAATTTAACTTGCCTATTTACTGTTTGGATTATTAGTCTAATTATTATAAATTTTATTTGTCATATTATTATTATTCATTGTATTAATCATACTATTATTCAATTAATCTCTATCACGTGAGCAATTTGCTAATTATTTATTGCTTTTATTTTCAAATTCATTTTCATTAATATTTTATTGATCAATCTTAAAATCTTTTTAAATAGAAAAGGTTTTATTATTCTTTTTTTCATTTTGTTAAGAAGGATTATTATTAATTGGAAGAAGATTTGGATCGTATTTAGAAAATGTGTATTTGCTTGATTAACTAGAAAGTTTAGTATGAGGAATATACTCTTCTTTAACGTTAAAGATTGGTGGATTTATCTTCTTCTTCTTTTAAATAAGAATATTTTCATCAAAGTAGGAGTTATCTAACATAATTGAATCATTTAAAAATTAATTTATTTTCTTATTTTATTTTGGATTCTTTTCTATTTGATCATATTTATTTTATAGATACTTTGGCTTTGAAACAATTTTCCCTAAAGGGAATGAAGAATTGTATTATCTTTTTTTTGATAAATCTTTTTCAAAACAAGTATACTCTTCTTCTTCTTATATTAATTTCTCCATCATAACTTACTAGGATTTTTTAATGTAATATTTGTTGCATGGCTTGGTTTTGACAGTATAATATAGCTTGAAGTATAACTTTTTCTTTTATTACTCCTTTATCTGTCTTAGCTAAGTTATTAACGATACAATCCTTTTTAGCTTTTAAGTTTTATTTTAAGCTAGTTTTTCTATTTTCTTGTCAATCTCCATCATTTCTAACTAGAATTTAGAAAATCCTGGTCTTGATAATTCATTTCCATTGCTTGGTTAATCCTAATTGAATTCTTAACCTATCTAAGGTTTAATCTATTCTTTTACCATTATCGTTTTATTTGCTGAATTTCTTTTTTATAAGGTGATTTATCTTTATTTTGCTTTTTATAAATTGTTTTATATTTATAATTATTATATACTTCCCCCTAGACAAACCTAGAGTTTAAAATTTTTTTTCCTTATCAGATTTAAAATACAGAAAATACAAGAAAATTTTATGAGGGTTTTGTAGAGTTACAATAAGAAAAGACTTTTAAAATCTAAATTCTTTTAATATTCTAAATTCCCCACATTTTTTTTTGCTCAACCAATATATTAATAAGATTTCTTTATTAAATTTTAAAATATACAATGTGTACCTTCAAAAAAGAGATTGAATTTGTTAAAAAATTATTAAATTAAAGCAATTTTTATAAATAAATATATTTTCTTAACATAATTAAATAGACAAATTCTTTAAAAGAAATAAACAATTATGATATTTAAAATTTTAAATATCCTTAGCAGACAAATTTTCTTTAAAAAACACGAAATATCATATACTTTAGTTCCATTTCAAAATGTTTTCAAACAATAATTCTTTCTAAATTTCTATCTCTTTGTAAATTTATGCATTTTTCTATTTTCAATTTGATTTTTAAAATAACAAAATTCCTTTAAATCCTGATTTATCGTTAAAATTTTATCATATACTACAATAATTAATTTAAAAAATTAAATTCTAGTAGATGTAAGATAAATATTTATTATATTATTTGTAAATAAACATACCAAAATTTCTATCTATCATAAATCATATTTTAAACTTAAATGCAGTAGAAAAAAATGGAATTTTAAATCAATCTTATTTAATTAAATAGAGTTAGTCAGATTCATATTTTATTAGGACACTTATCCTTTAGGATTATAAAATAACAACATATTATAACTTATCTTTAATTTGATGTTAAAATATTTTATGATTTATTTATTACGAGTAATAAATCTTACTCAATTTAGTGCAGACAAATAAATATGTAATAATAAATAAATAGGTTTAGATAATAATAGTCGCAAAATATTTTAATTAATCTTTAACTTTGTAATTAAATAATTGATAATTATTGTTTCTGATTTAATTTATTATTGGTAATTGTTTTATTTATTAATTAATAGTATTTTATTAGTAGCTTTGATTTTGATATAAATTATAGTTTAATTAAGAATGAATAAGGTAAATCTTTAGAATTGCTTATTTTAATTTATTTTAACTGGAAAATCTTCTATTCTTTTGTTTATGATAACTAATATATATACTTAATGTAATTAATAAATGTTTGATAATGAGTAAAGTGGTGATTGATCAATTTAATAATATTTTAAGAAAGAAATAAATTACATTTTTTATATGAAGAGTGGTTGAATATTTATTTGAAAGATTTAAAGAGAGATAATTAAGTAAATAAATTTATATTCAGATTAAATTTTATCAATTGACTAATAAAATTAGTTTATTTTGATTAATTATTCTTTAATTTATAATAAAATAAATAATATCCCCTTGATAGAATTCAATTAAAAATAAATAAAAAGTTTAAAGTAATTAGTTAATAAAGGTAGGATATGATTTAAATAAAAAGATATTCTAATCAAAGTATGAATAATTTATATTTAAATAAAATTCAATTAATTTTTGATAAAAATGAAAGTTTGCGAATTCAAATTATAAAAAATTTGAAAATTTTGTTTATTATGAATGGACTTTGATGATTGTTTGATTGATTAATTGATTGGATTGTTTAAGGAATATTTATAGATTTGTATGATCATAAAAAGAAAGAGGTGTTTGCAAAGAAATTTAAAATCACAAAAGCAAAAATTCGTTTATATCTTTTTGTTATTTTTTGTATTTTTACTGATATTAGTGGAAAGATATTTTAAAATTTAGTTAAATAGATGAGCGATTAGAAATACTAAGACCAGGATAATTATTCTCTTGAATTAATGGATTCAAATATAAAATAGATTGAGGCAACAAATAATATTATTAACAATTTAGAGAACTAATTAAATGGATTCTTTTCCAAATAGTAGTATTCATCTGGCGGATATTCTAATAGCAATTACTAAAATAATAACTAGGAGATGATGTTATAAATTAATCAATATTCTCCAAACCTATTGCAACAAAGTCCAAGCAAATAAATAGATGAAAGTTATTCAAAATAAATGAATCAGCAAAATAATAGTACTATGATCATACACAATATGGAAGAGGGAGATGATTTTCATTAAAATAAATATGCTGAGGGGTAATCCAGTTCCTCTAAAAAATAATATAATTTCTATCAAGACAATATTTAAATGTATAAATTAGAAGACCACAATAGAAATTAACTCTAAGATAAATATAGAAATGTTGAATAATAAATTAAGGATGAATAAGAAGAAAATAATAGAGATGTGGAAGTAGTTGAGTAATACAAAAGTGATGGATTTGAAAACGAGGATTTGCAAAGGATCAAATAGTAGTATATTTTAAATAATTATCATTCCAGTCAGTAAGATGAAAGGAGACTTAAATAAGGAGATATTTAAGACGATTCAGTTTACTAATATAAATCTTAATAAATATAGGGAATCAATTTTTCATAACAAGCATCATCTTCAAATCATAATAGAAATTAGCATTAAGCACCTTTATTTTAAAATAAAAATTTAATGTAACACTTCTAAAATCCTAAGTATGAAATGCTTGAGTCACAATAATAGCAATTATAGTAATAAATCTAACAAAGATAATAAATATTATAACAGCAACACAATCCTATCGAAAGAGTTGATAAATAAATTATTCATGAAGAACTAGATGAAAACTCATAACTTTTTAGAGGAGATTAAAGTCATGGAAGGGGCAACAAAAGCATGCTGGATAACTCTGTACTTTCTGTAAAAAATAAAGATGAATTAGAAAATGAATTACTCTAATTATAGAGAAGATTAAACTAACTTGATTAAGAATCACTAACTCGCAGAAATCAACTAGAATAAACGATATCAACTATAAGCCCTTAATAAACTTAGTAACAGCCTCCTCTATCAACTGGTTCACAATTAGATAATGGACTAAATTAAATTGGGGGAGCTTATAGTGTAAACAATAATTCTACAATATCTGCAATGTTATAATAAAAACAAACTGTCACAAACCGAGAAATACTATAGTAGAATTATTAAAGCGGCTCATCTCGCACAAACTCGATTGCATAAAATAGCCATAATACAAGTGCTATACTTCCCTCCACAACATCTACAAGAGGAAATGATAGTATTGTATCTAAACTGTAGAAAATGGAAGAGTTCTATTAAAATAGAACTAGGATATTAGAAGAGAGGATTAACGTTCTTGAAAATGAGAATTAAAAGTTATTGAAGGCTAACTCAGAGTTGATGCAGTAAAACGAATAATTTTAATAAAAATTATTGATTCAAAAAGAGCAATTCAGTCTCGAGATTTAGTAAAAATTAAAAGAGTAGGAAACTAGATTAAATTCAGAATTTGAATTGAACCTGAATAGATTCACCAATAAGAATTAGGAATTTCTTTCTTTGTAGCTAGAAGAAAAACATGTTTACTCTAAGGAGTTAGATTAAATCAAGGAAGATAGAAAAAATTTAATGAAAGAATTAGAGGACTTGAGGAGGAATCACATGTAATTTCAATTGATTTTTTACATAATTTATTAATCTTCATAGAAAACAATTAAATTTTACACTGGGTTATTTTTTACTTATGAATTCGAATAATATTTGTAATAAGATTTTCTTTTTACTTTTCGAAGAATATATAATTTTTAATAACTGCAACCACATTTTTAATTCCATAAAAAATGTGCAATTTAAAAATTGTTTATCTAAATACTTTCTCCTTCCCTTCGCTTATTTAATAAACATTATAAAAGAATTTTTAGTGTGACCTTTTTATCCAACTCTTAAATACATACATGTTCATACTTTGGAAAGCAGATCTAAATTAGAAATTAATTTTATCCCAAAAATTGGAATTCAAGCTAAAGAAAAAAGGATCCAAGATAGAAAGTATAATTTTATCTGAGTAAAAGTGCAATCTATGTAGATTTAATAGTCTCTTTTGAACTTTTTAGGATGAAAGAATAAAATAACCTTACTAGATTACTTCTTTTACTTTTGAAGAATTAAATAAATAAAGAAAATTAAAAATATGAAGGGAGGGGGGATTACATTTAAAGTTATGCTCTCAAGTTAAGAGTCAGCCTTGAATAAATAGAATAAAAATAAATACTTTAAAATTTTTAATTTAATTGAAACCACTTTTGTAGAACGTAGTATTACAAATTTATCAATTTTTAATAATAAAGATAAATATCTGTGCAGTTAAAATTAAATAGATTCCTACCATTTTGAATACTTTAATTTTTACTTAATGACACTAAAAATTGTGCATCAATTCTAGCATTTCCCTATAGGCTTATTGCATCACCCCAAATAATTGAAATATTCTAATTAACTATCTCTGGATTTATTAATAATTCAAAGACAACAAAAAAACTATTTTTTTATAAAGAGGAAAAAACCTTTTTCCTTCATTTTTAACTTATTTTGTTAAGCACCTTTAAGGTTATAGTGCATTTTCTTTATTATTTCTAATTTTTGTACCTTGGTTATATAAAGTTAAGAATTTAGTAAAAATTGACAGTAAATTTCATCTAGAATTTTTTATTTAATTTTGGTTAGTTAATTGTATACTTTTTCAATTTTTTTGCTTCGAAATTCTTAATTTAATGAAAAGCGCATTGCTTATTTACTAAATATTTATTCACTTTTATGTTACAAAAAAAGAGAGCTGGCGGATGAGAGGGACAATATTAATTAAAGCTATTCCAATTTACTTGCTGTTCATAATTAAATGCTATAAATTGACATTTAAAAGAATGAGCGCAGCTTACATCATTCATTTTGTTAGAGTAGCTATTCAGATAGAAATTCTAAGCCAGCGGTCGTTCCTAACTAGCTAATATTTGGTCCAAGTAAATAGCTTATTAATGATGAAGATTTAATAAAGGTATAATTAATATTAAAAAAAGCATAAAACCTTGAACAAAGGATAGAGAATCAGTAAGCTATCTCAGACAGGCATTAGATTCCTCGCAATTCGAATAGTACAATAAATCAATTTCAAAAAATAAATGATGAAAGTTCAAGAGCAAATCAAGAGTAACCCGAGTGGAGAGAAGAACTTGGAAAATTGAAGGAAGAACTAGAAATAGAAAGAAGGTAGAGGGATAAACTAGAGTCTGAGTTAAGAAATTAGAATAATTAGAACTAAGAAAAGCGTCTATAAGAAGATAATGAAGAGATTAATGCCTTATACTAAAAGATTTTTATGACGAGAGAACTAAAAGCTAGGGATACTGAAAAGAATAAAAATGAAGGCTATGATTCAAACACAAGAAAAAATGTAAATTATTCTAGCAATGAAAGGCTTAATGGTGACGAAAACTAATAAAATGATGAAGAAGAGAGATAATTTGCTCCTAGGTTCTAGCACAAAGATAACAAAGATAATGTTGCTAGCAGAAATGTTTAATTTGAAGTATAAGAAAGAAGGAATTCAATATTTAAAAATGAGTCCATCTCAAGCAATATACCTAAAAGTTATAGCTCTAATTTGAATTTAAAAAAGAATGATTTGAATGGGTAGAGTGACTATCAATATTCAAGAGTCTCTCAGGCAAATGATAATTAAATAAGATCTTCTTCACAATCTTCAAAAGAATTAAAGAGGATTATTAATTAAGAAGGATTATAAAAAAAGCCCCCTAAAACAGGGGGTTTAGCATCTACGCCAAAGAAATAATTGAAAGATTAAGGAAGTAGAGATAATTCCTAGAAACGTTATAATTCTGTTGCATCTACATAATAACTTGCTAATAGTTCTTCAGTAGAAAATTATAATACAGCCAATTACAATACGAATGACAGCGAGCCCTTGCACAGTAAATTCAATAATGACGATTAGATTAAAGATAAAAAAATAGTGAAATAATTCATCAAGGAAATTGATAGGCTTAAAAAAGCTATTGAGAGCAAAAAGAAAAAAAGCTCTAATAATAGCGGAAATTAAACTCCTATAATTTAAACTGCTTCTTGTTCATCAAATAGTTAATAAGGTCAAGAGAGAAAAAATAATAAATCTAGCGAATACCATAACAGTAATATAAAAAAGTCTACCAAAACGCCTATAAATTCTTCAAAGAAAACTGTAGTTTCAAGCTAAGATAGCACAAAGAGAAATCTATTGCGCTCTAATTCTGCAAATAAGCAAAAAATATGAATTAAAAATATTTTAATTTAGAGCAAATTATTAGAACAAATCAATTAATAGAATCTAATTTAATGAATTAGTTCTTTTTGTTTGAATTTTAATGTTTATCTATCTATCAATGTCTTTCCTACTTACTAGTCAATCTATCTACCAGTGTGTATTTTATATTAAATTATCATATCAGTATATATAAATAAGAGAACTTTGCTTTCTTTTTTCTTATCTTCAAAATTTCTTTCAACTGTAATTTAATTAAAAATCCCACCCAAAATACTAATAAATATAGAGGTGCTTCAGCAAGCGAAACTAACTAAAAGAATTTTAATTTCAAAGTGAAAAAACCAAGAAGAATTTGGTCTTTTCATTATATTTAAAATCTGATTCTCTGTTACTGCTTATCATAATTTTTGACTAATTTTGTTTAAATAAAAAGCTAAAAGTTGTAAGTTATTGAATGAGATTTTAAATATTCACCTAGCATATCTTAATAATCTCCTAAATTAGTACCAGAAATTCAAACGTCATAAAGCCATCTATAAATGTACCCAAGAACTATTTTATTTAGATTTAAATTTTCAAAAAAGAAATTCACTCCTCACAACATTATCTAAATAAAGTAGCTATTGTCTAATAGACAAATTGTGATAGAGGTGCGAATGATATTCTAATTTATAAAGTCCAAAATGGAGTAGTATCGTGTATACAATAGATTTTTTATTGAAATAGAATAAAAGAATTTTATTATAATTTTTACTAGAATTTTTAAATAATTTCTTGTAGGTAGACTAATTAATTATGATGTACTCTTTATGTTCAGTGTGCACTTTTATTACATTTAATTACTCACTTCCTGATCACATCAGGGACCTGCTAATGATAATTTCTAAAATATTAGTAGTTGATAAGAATTTTACATAAACGAAGATATTTTAAGGAAATTGCTTTAATTAACAAAAATAACAGACCATACATTACTTTAGCTTAAAAATATTTAAAGGATTTAATTAGACTTTTTTTTCATCCAATGTCAATTCTTTTTAATATTTTCAAGGGATCTTTTTTTAAAGAAAGTAAGGTTATTTAAAGTTTCAATCAATTTTTTTTCTGGAGATGAGAGGGCAGGGTAGTCAAAAATTTTGTTTCTAAAATGAAGGTATATATAAAAAAAGATAAATGAGAAAACAGTCAAATTGAATTGGGATAAAAATCAAATGCTATTAATTTTAAAAGGAAAGCCAATAGTACCGATAAGAAACAATTTTATCAGAATTTGCATTCGCTTATCTTTTACAAAAAGAAAAAGGATATTAATTGAATTACTATAATCAATAATTAAAAAATACTAATAAAAAACAAATAAACTAGAAACAAAGATATTAAACAAATCAATCAATCTAACTAACTAAACAAACAAACAAACACTCTATTAATACTAAAAAAATTATTGAAATGGCAAGTGTCTTAATTAACCCTGCAATTACCAAAATCTACAAGAAAAGCAACTCTAACCAAAGCAGTAAGAGTAACTTCTCTAGCTTGGAAACCATCGCTGAAGAAAAATCTTTCTACTTGTGCATGAAGGCTTAGAAGGTTAGTACCAGTGGTTTCTTCAAGAATGACAGAGTAATCTGCATTGACAAGAATACTATCTGCTACTACAGTAAAGTCCCTGCCAAGTGCACTTACACCCCCCTAGAAATGTCAAAGTAAACTCCAAAAATTTCCTTCAATCACTCTGAACTTCATTCAGTTGAAATCAGCCCTGCTGACTCCAAGATGTTAATAATCAACATTCTTGGTAATGTTCTTGTCAAGGGATCAATCAAAAAATATAACAAACTTCAATCCTATAAATTCCTCTTTTCCGATGAAAAGGATTTGATCAAATACAAGATTATCTTGGAAAAAATCATTTAAAACGAAAAGGGATGCTCCCTCAAATATGCCTCAGAAGATTAGTACATTTCCATTCTCCACAACTTCTGAATGTGATAAATACTATTTAGTATTCTAAAATATCTATGCTAATTACAATAAAATAATTAAATCTCTCATAAATTCTAAATAAAACAAACCTTCTAATAAACTCTATTGCTGGATTTTATGAATTCACTAAACTCAACTTTATTAAACAAACAAAAAAATCTCATTTCGAAAAATGAATTTTACATATAGAATGATATTTATTATTATTACATATCAAACTACAACCCAGTTTCTATTTAGCAATACTCAATACTAAATAAATTTAATTGCTTTTATAGAATAAAGGTATTCCATCTAATCAACCAATCAACCAATCTATCTATCTATCAAATAAACAAACAAACAAACCTACTCATAAAATCATTTACTCAAATTATTTATCTCTCTAAAATACTTCTTTGTACATTATGAATTTATATTCCCATCTTTCTATTAAACTGTAAATTATCGTTCTTATTAATTATTCCACACCAAAAATTGCTTCTATTTCAAATTATTATCTATTAAATACCCGCAACTCTTATATTTTTGCTTTGTGTAAATCATGATTCACTTACTATTCTTAAGTAATAATTAAGGTTTATTTTGAGTAGTAATATCACTTAATTTATTCAATGTTCTATATCAATCTCTTTTTATTTGAAAGAGAGCTAGATGATTCTGGCATAAATATTAAAGGATTTTAAATTACTCATATATTAGTTAAATTTTAGGGGATTATTACATCCTAAATTATTTTTCCAAATCTAGGAAGTATCTGCATTTTCGCTTCGTTAAATCTTAATTTCCCTTCATATACCATTTTAATAAATATCTATAGATTTAAATGGTATCACTCAAATAAATTTAACCTTCTTATGGTAATGAAAAAATGTGTAAGCGAGCGACATTTCTACCTTTATCAAAAAAATTCTTATATTCCTAAGAAATATGAATGTTTGTTGACTAGCATCCACTAAAAATTTATTAAATTAGAAACTTTTCTCTCTTAAATTATAAATTTATAATAAATTAAATTTTAGTCTAATAGAGTTAATCTGAATTGCTATTTTTGGTGTTGCGATAATCTAACTTAACACTCTAAATTGAATTAAAAAAAGCTGACTGTAGATATTAATAGAAGCTTTCAAGCAATAAAAATTCGTAATATAAATTCAATTCGCCAAAAATATATGATTTTTGATTACAAGCTATTTCTTTTACTGTTCCTGAATGTGAATTTTAATCTTAAAGAAAACTTATTTGAATGCGAAATTATTTCCTAATGGGTAGTTAGTCATAAAATAAAAGATCTAGAAATGATCTTTTTATCGGAAAATAACTTAAATATTCACTCAGATATGAATATATCTTCTGAATTCAATTACACTTACTTTTATCCATAGATTATTAAAGATTTTTTAAAAATTAATTCACATCCATATATTGTACTTAATAAATAATTTGAGTGATTATTGATGAAGAGATTAATGTTTCAAGTAAATGCTCTATTACGCAATTAAATTCATAGAATTTATGTAATTTAATGCAATGAAAATTTAATTATATTTTATCTCTAAATATGGTTTTTCTTCATAGAATTCTAAAATACTTCCTTGGTTTTAAAGGTATGCTATCCCTTCTTAGCACTTCTTATCATTCTTTGATTTAAAGAAGAAAGTAAACACGGCTGCTGCTTAACCTTGTAAAATTCTGCAGTAATTAAGAAATGAGATGATGTTTCTTAAGAATTTTAGGATATTTATTTTAATATAAGAATATATAATTTAAGAGATAAGAAATAATCAAATAAACACTCTAAAAATCTACGGGATTTAAATCAGATTAAGGAATTTCAGGTGCTTGATTTAACCTTTGTAGATTTCTCTTTGTCTCCACTTTACATTAATATGAGAATATTCCTATTATAAAAGAAATTTGATGGAAACAACATTTTTTTTTAAATAAAAATTTAATCAAAAAATCAGAGATATGAGGAGATAGATATTTATTGGCAAATTTTGAAAAATTAAAGGGATTAAGATTTCAATGAAATTACTTCTCTATATTACCAACATTAAAAAAGGCTAAGTTTTTAGTAAGAAACTTTATTATTTTTTATCGCCTCTAAAGGAGATGAATAATGATGCCCTAGGTAAATATTTTGCCACTTTTACTCTATTATCTATTAGAAATAGAAAAAATGAACTTTTAGAATTTTCTTAAGATCGTAATAGAAAAAAAATAAAAATAAACAGTAGTAAGTTAAGAAAGAAGAATTAAGATTTTTTGTTTAAAATAATAGTATGCAATGATTCAGATAGAATAAGATTATTATTACAAGTTCCAACAAATAAGTAAGTAAGATGATTTCTCTACTAATTATAACTCTTCACACAACTTTTTTAATTTACAAATAGTAACGAAATTGATATTGAAACAAGGTTAATAAAGCCACTATTATATATATATTTACCACCCTTACTCCTATCCAAAAGGATTCTATTTTATTTATCTAATTTAAGAGTTCAATACATTCTAAAACTGTAAACAAATAAACTATACTTTCTGGCAAATATAAGAAAACCATTTAATTAATTCAAATTAGATGGTATAAACTTTTTTTCTTAATCAAATATTTAAAAATTTCAACATACTACTAACCTCAGAATTAACAAAATATTTAATTCTTTCAAAAATATATTTGGATTACTAACTATTATTTATTAATGAAATAGATAAAAAAGCATAATTTCGCACATTAATCTTGTTTTTATTGTAAACAATATCATTTGAAGCTGTATATCCTACTCTATATAATATAAATTAAAGAAATAGAATTATTTTTTAAAAAATTTATGTAAAAAAAAGACTTTGAAGGATTTCATTCTATAATTTAAAATAATTACTAGCCAAATTTTGAATCAGTTATTTGTATTAAGCTTTTTCCTCGCTTTGTGCTTGATTGAGTGTAAATTTTCAAGTTATTAATCAAGTAATAAAAAATATATTTGTGAAATAAATAATTTGAGAAATTTTAGATCCCTCAAAATCATTATAGTTAATGTAACAATAAATTTAATAGGATGTTAACAATTGAGATGATAGTCTACAGTATTTTAATT
This sequence comes from Tetrahymena borealis, assembly GCA_000260095.1. Lineage (NCBI taxonomy): Eukaryota > Ciliophora > Oligohymenophorea > Hymenostomatida > Tetrahymenidae > Tetrahymena > Tetrahymena borealis. The sequence goes on from JH651321.1 coordinate 198,983, forward strand.
TAATGTATTAATTTTTATGTGCTTTTAACATCGAATTTCAAAACAAAGTACCTGAATGAAATATTCAGAAACTTGCAAAAATTTTTTTAAATAATTAAAAACAATTGAAGGAAAATATTTGTTGTTACATAAAATAATGAAGAAATTTGTAAAAAGAATGTTTTAGCAATAAAAAAATATTCTAATACATTTTAGAATAATAAAAAGAGTGATTATCAGTTAATAACCTTGGTATAGTATTATAATTAATTTGAATTATCTTAAGAGTTTAATCATAAAAATAAAATCATAAACAAAAATATCTTTTTACTCTAAATTCAATTATTTTATTACACTTTCAATTTTTTTTCCTTTAAGAAATGTTCACAAAAACAACTGTAAAAGGTAGAGAGGATTTTATTACATATTATTATTTACATAAATATAATTGTTTTTCGAATTAAGAATCCAAATTTCATAATTAGTTATAATTATTTGTTTTAAAGGTGTGATAATTAAAGTAAATAAAAACTTTTAATAATTAAATCTTAAATAAAAGAATGGGTAGGATATCAACTCAGTAGTACAAAACATAGCTTACAACAATAATAATAATATTATTTAAATTAATAAATTTCTGATAAATAACAAGGAAGATAGTTAGATACTTTATTATTTTTAAATTATTCATAATACTTATTATTGATTCAAAATATTTAATAATATTCTTGTTAACAAATTTATTTGGCTCTCCAACTTAAGCTTCTATTTATTTATTGCTGTAGCAATACTATTAATATTTTCTAGCAATAAAATCTTTTTTTAAAAAATAATTATTTTTGTTTTACACAAATTATTTATTGAAAGTATATAATAAGTTTATTAAAAATAAAAAAAGATAGTTAAACCAAAATCACAACTAATCTCTATCATTGAGTAAGTATTATGTTTAAACTAATTTAATATCAATGAAATCGTCTTTTTTTAAACAAAAATTATTAAATTATAATTTCAGAATTAAATAATTTAATATTTTAATTAATTTTCTTTCAAGAGAATTAAAGAAATAAGTATAACCTAAAATTAAAGAATCTTATAAAAACTTAAAGAGGAAGGTTAACAATAAACGTAAGGATATTTTTAATGTTAAAAGAATTTTCTTTAATATCTTGATATATTTAGAAGTTATTTTATAAACTTTGGATAATTAATGAAAAAACTAAATAAAATATTAGAGTAAAAAAATAAAAAAGAGATATACTTTATACAAATTTAATACGAATTTTAAAAAAATTAATTTGTTTGTTTTTAATAAAAATAAATCAATATATTTAACAAATTATAGAATATTTAAGAATTTAATTTTTTATTCTACAATTAAGCTAGTCTAAATCACTAAATCACATCAAGTTTTGTAAAATATTATTATAAATATCATTGATCTACAATGGTTTTTTTAATTTAAAAATAGAATTATCTTATTAAGGTAATTTTTTTAGTATTCTCATCACGACAAGAAATCATTATAAAGACTGATTGTAATATATTTTAATAGTTGAAATATTTATGCATCTTCCAAAACTTTTATATTTTAATCAATTTAACTTAAAATAAACTACAGGTATAAAATTTTGCAATAGAGAGAGATTATATCTGATTTATATTTAATTTTAATTATTTGGCTGGTATTTTATAGTTAACATTTATAAAAAATATTTTTTAGCTTCTAATTTAGGAAATTAAACAATATAAACTTTAATTAATAAACTATTAAATTAAATCTCTTATAATATATTTTTACTATTCATCACAAAATATGTTTAATTTTAAGAGGTTATAAAATAACTATTTTAAAGAACAATATCTCTTTTAACCTAATTATTGATTAATGATTATTAATTACTAATAAGATAATAATAAGAAATTTTATTACACATAAGTTTAATTTACATTTTCATTCACTCTATGTTTCTCTTTATAACAATAAATATCATTTATTCTTTGTTAGTTTATTAATCTATCTTTTTTTCATTATTTTATATTTATTAACAATTAAATAGTATTTAAGAATTCTTCCTTTTATTGTACAATAATTATTTTATTCTTTACAATATAGCTCATTAATTTAAATATAAAATTATCTAAATAATTAATAAATTTTTTTGTTCTTACACTTAAAAACCCAATAGAAATTCTGTTTTTTTGATTTAAAATTTAAATTAAAGGTGAAATATTTTTTTTCCACATAATATTATTTTTTTATTTGATAAAATTAAATTCCCTTTAATTTTCATAATGTTCAATTTTAAATAAATAATCATGAATAATTACCTAATATCTAATAGGAAATCACTTTAAATAATTTAAATTTTGACATGAGTTAAAAATGCTTTATAAATCATGCAAACTCCTATCAAAAATTATAAATAATAGCAATAAAATTTGTAAAGCAAGATAAGATTATATTTAATTTAATACAAATTTGAGAAATAATTAAATTTTTAAGCTTTTAATATCATAGAATTAGAAAAAAACATTATAGAGATATATTTTAATTATGGAACTAAAATATATTTGTAAATAAATAGATAATTCAACACTGTGAACAAGAATTAAATTTTGAAAGCAATTATTTTGATCATTAATTTTTTATTTTAATGGAATTTAAATTAATTCATTCATTAAATAAAAAGATATTTATTTAATGAGCATGATTAAGATTTGGAAGGTCTAGAATTTATTAAATTTGAACCTTTTGTAAAATATCTAAGCAATAATATAAATGTTTTATTTAAAAAATACATAATATATTGGAATATGTAGTAGATTAAAATAATTAATAGCTTGTCTAATATACAATTTCTAATTAAAATGATCAACTAAATGAGTAAATAAATAATATATATTTATTTACTCTTTTAATAATTCCTAATTATTAGTCCATTAATTATTATTATTCAATTATTTAAACTAATAATAGTACAATCCTCATTTTTTATGTTAATTATTTGTTGACTTTATTATAAACAATGAACTTAAATTTATTCACGCCATCTCTAAAGTTCTATTACTTAAAATTTAAATTATTATAAAATTCTCCTCTTACTTACCTTTTGAGCATTTCCTAAGATTGCTTAATTATTCTTTTATTTTTATATATTTTATAGCAAGACACTAAATAGCATAGTGTAAATATAATATGTAAACTTAGTTTTGTTAATACTTAAAGTTACTTTCAGTAATAATTATTGATTTTTTAAAAGATACTTTTTCTTATTTCCTAAAATTAAATATTAAGAAATGTTTTCAAAATAGGTATCTTTTGAATCATAGAAAATTTGTAACATAATTATTAAAATTTTACTTATTACCTTTAAATTAGCATTATATACTTAAGTATTTCATACCAACTAATGTGCGTGAAGCTTATATTAATTTATTAAAGTATTTTCTTGATTTAGCAAAAATCCAAAAAAATTAGAAAGATTTGTTTCAATAATACAATTATACTGGCGTATTATCAAAAAAGGAAGATCACTATTAAATCAGTAGGCAGGTAAGCAAAGTAAAAAAAAACAATCAAGTAATAATTTTTGAAAAATAATACAAATATTTATTAGTAGATCCTTAATTTTAAATAAATTTGTTAATACTTAATCAAATTTATTTAGGAGTTTTTTATAGCTAGATCACTTGTGCTTTAAGAAAACAGTTGTAATAAACAAGCAAACGAATTAGATAAAAGGAATAACATCAATTTAATTACAAATCTCTAAATAGGTAATAGGAACACACTCAAATTTCTATAAATCCTAATGTGAGGAGGCAGAATAAATATTAAATTAGTCCTAAGTAAGGAGTTGGTCTAAATTGCTAATATAAAATAAGATAATGCGTTAAGGGATAAAGAAAAGATTTGAGAGCTAAATAAGTGAGTGATTTAATTTGGGAGAGAAGTAAATTCTATTGAGAAGATTTTATATTACAACATTAAATATTATTATTAAAAGAAGTAGAGCAATTCAATTCTTTGGTTTTGAAATTAATTATTAAATGAAAATTTCTTCTATTTTTAAATATTAGTAAGAAGATACTGCCCAGATACCAAAATAATTGAGAATTCATGAAAAACTAAAGAACTTTGCTATTTTACTTTAATTACTTTCATTTTGATACAAATTAAGAAGATCTCTTAAGGAATTCACAATTAACATAATTAAATATTTAAAATAATAATTTTGGTGTATTCCACTAATAAGTCTCTTAAAATCATAGATTTATGGCTTTTTACATTCCTTTTTCTGGTTGAGATAATAATCTTATATATCCTCTGATAAATTACATAATGTATTAAAATAGAAAAGACAGCAAAGCCCAATATTTATCACTGTTTTGAATCGAAATTATCAAATTAAAATCAAGGACAGCCTTAGAAATCATTTAATATAGATATTGAAGATTATTTTTAAACGATATTAATGTTAAAGGCTTTAAGAATCAGTATAATCAATATTCCAAAAATTAATTAAAATAAAAAGTAAGACTAATTAACTATCAAAGATTCTCATAAAATAGAAGTAGGATAGGATACCTATAAGTCTAACTTGTAATCATTTCTTTTATTTTCCCTCCATAATAATAGTCAAAGAGATATCTTATAGATATGAGCATACTGAAAGATTCTGCTGTCTTCAAATCATCTGGTCTATTTGTTCTAACAAGTCCAACTTCTCACACACTCCCAACAAAAGATAATTTGATGACAAACTCTCATTTCTTTATTAGACCATCAAGCAGGGCTGCATTCAATCCTAGATAAATCCAGCTGTAATAGCAAATGCCTCATGGTCATCATGTTTAATAGCTTTTCTAAGAGAAACTTCCTCTATTACCTTAGCTAAACTAATCGCAGTAATATAATAGCACTCCAAACGCGCAAAGAAAGAATTCCTTAATATCAAAGAATATGAACACTGAATAATTAAAAGATTGGTTGATTGGTAAATAACCTTCTTAACCTAATTTGATTCCAGCAGATAGAACTTAAAATTAAGTAAATTAATAAACAATAAATACTACTATGTAAATGATAGCATCACCATCCAAAGCTATGGAGAATTTAAATAACAATAGAAATTCAAATTCTAACACCTCTAATCAAAATAAGAATTAAATTGACATATTAGATGCTTAGTAAACAGAATAAACTTAAGAGAGAAGAGCTGTCCGTAGGACCTAACGCCGTACTTAGAGTGATATTATTTACTAACGCTAACCTCCAAGTATCGAACCTTAATAACAAAATAATCCAACAAAAGCACCAGCTCCCGAAAAAATTAATAATGAAGATGATTCATCTGACCATGATAAAAGCGATGAAAATCAAAAAAGCGAAAAAACAAGAATCGTGATTCGTAAGAGACATAGAATGCCTTCATTTAACCCTACAACAGTTTCACTCTTTGAAATGAATATGCAATAAAAACAATAATAAAATTAATAATAACAACAAATCCAATAACAAGTGTAACCTATTTCCTTTAAATAGAATAGTTTGAATTAATAATAACCATAGAACAGTGACGATTCTAACTTGAGATTATCTAGAAGTACATTTTTCTCCTCTCCAAATAAAACTCACAGAATGGGACATGCATCTGCTGAGCCCTCACCTTTAAAACTCTCTTCCTCTTCTACTACTACAAACATGGAGAGTTCTTAAATAAATTTCAATAAAATTAATATTAATTCAGCTAATTCCATTACTATTCCTACTACTTAATCTTAGAAAAGCCTAACTTAGAGATAAATTCTTTTAAAAGATTTGTAAAACATCACTGATTCCAGAAAATTGCTAGAGATATCCAGTAATCTAACACCTCTAAATACTAAGTTTGGTAGTTCACAAACTACGAGTTCTCAATAGGACTAACTAAATTAATAAATTGGTAAAAAACTTACTATTTATAATTCTCCTCTATCTACTGCTTCATCTCCACTAGACGAAGTACTCTCTGCTACTAATTCAACCAGTTCCTACTCCAGTCTTCCTTTGATAAAAAATAGATAAATCAAGAATATTTCTTTGCAAAATATTGAGATGCCTCAAAAACTATAATTACACCCAAGTGGAAATAAATCTTCAGTAATCTAAAGCGTTTGGGGAAGCTCTTCTACATTGGAATCCTGCAGCGAATTAAATTAAGCTTAGCCTAAAGGAATTTTAAAAAATAAAAGGGAACCTTCTAAAACAAAGAAATCTGTAGTGTTTGATAAAAAGCTGCACATTCACGAGTTAGATTAATAACAATAAGCATGATGATTGATTGAATGAATGAATAAATAAATGATAGAAAGTAAGAAATAACTATCATTTACACTTTTTACTTTTTAATTTAAAAAAATACTTAACTTTTCCTAAAAATCTTACCCAAATAAATAAATCTTTCTAAAGAAAGAATAGCAATCTGTAGTGATTAAAATATAAGCAAAATTTACAGCTATTTTGCTACTTGATTGATTGATCTACTTTTTTAAATAAAATTAGTACTAATAACATTATTTTAAAACGATTACAATAGTATTTATCAAATTACACTATATAAACAAACCTATTTTATATAATAAAATTGAAAAATTAATTAATAAAATATAAACAAACATATCAAATAACTATATATCTATCATCAATTTTCACTAGCTTCTTTTGTGTAAACATCATATATCCTTTTCTCTTTCAATATTGATAAATTTAAATTTTTATGCATATCCAATCATTATTTTAACTCCTTTTTAATATTAACTTACAATCTCAATTATCATACACTTTGTTTATTAATAGAAAGAAATTTATACCACTAATTAATTCTATTTACACATCACAAAATTATAAATTGAATCAATTATTTATTTATTTATGTATATTCAATCAACCTAATCTCCAAATGAAAGTCATTGTATTCTTAAAAAATATTCATTTCAAAACTAAAAAAAAGTATCTTAAATTAAGATGACTCGCTACTTACTTACTTACTTATTTATTTCTATCTTAAGAAATATAATCATATTTACAATACCTATCAATTATTTTAAAAAATTAGGCCATTAAAGGATTTTTAATTTTCTTAATTAATTTATTAATTGCTGAATCAATCTATTATTTAAGTAAATTTATGTAAGTTCCTATTTATTACTTATTAATTAGTAATCAGAAATATTTAAATACTAGATTATACAATTACTTTCTTAAAATTACATTAATTCATCTTTAAAATCCTATTAAGAATTATCTTATTAAAATAAGTATTGATTCAAAAAAGAAAAACTTAAATGATATTTTAGGTTAAACCACATTTGAATCAGATCAAAACTAAATTGTGTTATATTTTACTCTTTGAAATTTAAAAAATTGAACTAACATTTTATTCAATACAATTGATTAATTTACTAAAAAAATATTCAGAAGAAAACAGCTTTGCAAGTCATAGAATATTCAAGATTAATCAATTGCTTTAAACTTTAATTTATTTTATATCTCTTCTCAGTAAATTTTCTTTAGATTGAGTATGTATTTAAAATTCTCTTTTATAACTTTATTTCTTTTTTTAATGCACTAACTTTCTAATTTTTTTATTTCCCCTCTCTAATTACTTTTCTTTAAGATATTTTAAAGTAATCCAGAATTCTTATTGCTAAATATACAAAATATTTAAGATTGAGAATATATTCTTTAAGGTTTAGTTTTTAATTTCAAATAATTATAATTATACTTTCTTAATATTTGAATCATTAAAGTAATATTTGGAGATTTCAATTATGTATTTATTTTAATAATTACTCTATATCTTTCATTAGATATTGCTTTTCATTTAATATACTTGGTGGATTCATTGAGATCTTAAGCGAATCCAAATACTCTCTAATCTAAAATATGGACAAACTTCATAAGGAAGCTTTCATAATGATTTTTCATTGAGTAATTAAGTTCATTAATTAAAATTTATATTATTATATCAAATTATTTGAAATCCAAAATTTAAAAAAAATAGAGTATCCAATAAATTTCATTTTTCAATTTTAAAAATAAAATAAAATTAATATTCATTAAAATAATAAAAATTTTAATTAAAGAATAACCAAAAAGTAAATGAAAATCAAGCAATCAGTGAAATCTCAGGAAAACATGAAGTGAAGTTATAAATAAAAGACCAGAGCCAAAGTGCTGTAAAATTAAAATGCTCTGCAAGTGACATAAACAAAGTATAATAAATAGGCCTTAGTTCCACTTCTTTTAAAATAAAGGGAGATGGTATAAAATACAATGTGCTAGCTAGTGTAGGATAATTAGAAATAAATCTTCTTATGAAATAAAAATTTAAAACTGTACATTATCAGATTAGCTGTTAATAATCCAAAAAGAAAAAGGAAATGCAGTATATAAATTTAATCTTAAACTAATAACGAATAATTTAGGGCGACTTTGGCAAGGAATATCCTTGACGAAACTGAAATATAATAGGCGAAAGTGAAATTTGACCCTGAAATCAAATCCAATAGCCTCACAAGGGTGATATAGATTACTTATTTCAGCTACCTAAGTAACTAATAACAATAGCTATCTCTTTCACTAACTATATTATACAATATTATTAGATTTGAATTGAGAAATAGATAACATTCTCGTTAGTTGAATACATATATTCTCTATCCTTATAGATAAGTAATTAATTATATTAGCACCCAAAAACTCTCAAAATTTTATTAAAAAAAAATAACACCTAAATTTAAAAAATTTTAGAGGTTGTTAATAAATGTGGGGATATTTAAAAGTAATATTTTCTAAAAAAATATTAAAATTTAGTATATTACTTTATAAAACATTAATTTCATAAGATATTTATTGATTTAATCAATATAAATGTTATTAAAAAAAGATCTAAGATCTCAAGTTCATAGTTTTGATAATATTTAAGATATTTTATAATTTATATCATAGTCCTTAATTTAAAATAGATAAATAACATTCATCAAATATGAATTTTTAATTAATAATCTTGATATTCTTTATTATAAAATCACTTATTATCAATTAAATATTTTTAAATTGATTAACAACAATTTCCATTTTAATAATAATGCTAAAAGTTGAATTTTTGAATAAAAATAAAATATAGATCAATTACCTCACAAAACTTTTGTGGGAGGTGGTTGTTAATTAATGAAAATTGACAATAAGTAAATATAAAATGAAGATAATAAAAACTAATGATTGAAGATAAAATAAAGTTATTAATTGGATGGAAAGAATTTTATAAATATTTAATAAAAAATTTTATTAAAAAATTAAAAAAATATTATAATAGGTTAGAGAGAGATTTAATGCCTAATCAGCTTCATTTAATTTTAACATATTCTTAAATTTTATTGTTGTTGATATTGAAATCAAAGTAATTACAGAATAATCAATTACATTTAATATTTTCTTTTATTTTCTATTAAAAATTTTAATCTTAAACTATTAAAAGAGATTCTATTTTCTTTTGAAAAGCCTTAATTATAAATTAGTTTTTTTATTTTTTCAAAAAATAAAAATAATAGATGAAGCTATTTTGTGTTTTTTAGAATAATAAATAATATAAAATTTTTTAAATCATTTTCATAAAGTAATGTTAGAAGTTAAGAAAGAAAGGAGATCTTAATCATTAGGAAAATAATACCTTATATGAAATATACAATGCAAACAGGTTAAAATGACAGTAAAGGAATTTATATAATTTATTTATAGTAATTAGGTAGTTGTTTTTTGGATTGTTTAGAATTAAATGTTGGTAAGAGATGATCAAATTTATGGTTTGTAGTTTTTCACCAGTTTTATTTTGCATTTTTGATTTAGATAGAATCTAAAGGTAAGAGAAAATTTTTTGATTTATCAGAGCATTTCAAGCAGCATTGGCAACTTAAGCATCACTTAACTTGTCTTTTTATTGATTAATTTCTTTAATTTAGAGGGCAGGTTTGTTACAGAATTCTCTGTAGATTTGGATTCTAGTCTTACCCTTAGTTTCAATGAATTCCTTCTTGTAGTAAATTAAGAACAAGAAAGTAATAACAGCAAAAATAGCAAAAGTACCTCCGACTTTGAAAGCTTCAGTCAAGTAGGGGAAGATAATACCAATAATAAGTGTGAAAATCCAAAGGACGCAAGTGTTGATTTGGAGACCCTTTTGTTCAAGCATTTCACCTTGATAGGCCCAGACCAAAGGTCCTTGACTTAAAGAGAAGGCAATCAAGAAAAGACAGATAGCCAAGAAACTGGGAATAAATAAATCAAAAGATAAGAATATGGCAATTAAAGCAAGAGCTAATACCATGACAAAGGTACCCCAGAGCATCATTGGTCTTCTTCCCTTTTTCTCAACAATAAAAGTACCAGTTAAAGTAGCAAAGACTTAAATAAAACCCAAGGCAATTGAATAGTAGTAGGCATTTTCTGCTTGATTAGCATCTTCAAAAATTTTGTTGGAATAGAACATAACACCATTAATGCAAGTTAATTGCTAACCGATGCACATTAAAAGACTCAAAACCCATCTTCTCTTGAAACTATTCTTGGCATCTTGAGAGTCACTAGGATCAACTTGGCTATCGGCATTAGAGCTGTTTTCATTCTTTTATTCTTTATTAGATGATGATACTTCAGAAGTTGTGGCTTGTTATGCAATAGCAGCAGGAGATTATTACTTATCTTGATTATCAGCAGAAACCTTATTGTTAGAATTAGTAGAGTTTACTTGTTACTTGATTAAGTCAACTTAAATTTCGATTTCAGATTCATCTTTATAGATAGTTCTGAAGAATCTCTTCAATTCTTCGACTTTTCCTTGCTTAAAGAGTTCAATAGGTGTGTCATATCTGAAGAACAAAACAAACATGATGAATCTAATCAATGTGAAAACAACTGGGAAACCAACAACTATTCTCCAATTGACCTATTTTATTAATGAAACATTTTTTAGTAAAGAGATATATTAATTTTTATTTATTAGAATGCTATCATTTTATTGAGTAAATTGATCAAAATTTAATCGATCAATCAATAAAAAAATTTTTTTAATAATAGCACACAATAATACTTGAAAGTTTATCTAATCCAGGTAACAAGAAAAATATTTAGAGATGAGGAAATTAGATTAGGGGTTTTGAAATTTGATGATGAAAGTTCAAAATTAATTAAAAAATTGAGAAATGAAAGGTAATTAAATATCTATATTACATAATTCCTTTCATTAAATTTTTTCCCTAGTCCATAATAGACTATGGATAATAGGGTATGGTTGAAAATATTGTAATTTAATCAAGGGTAAGTAAAAAGGAAATAATATGTACCTAATTATCATATGTGGGGTCATCTAATAATTCTTGCTTGGTGGGAAGACATAAACCTATTAGGAAGACAATACAGATACCAGTACAGACGAATAGTTAGTTCATGCAACCAGTGAGACCTCTTAAGGAAATAGGAGAGATTTCAGCAACATAAGAAGATACATAAGTGCAGTTTAAACCGATAATGCAGCCAGCAAAGAAACGACCGATCATTAAATTGGCAATATTAGAGTCAACAATTTGGACTATGCAAGCAATAATAGTCATTAAATCCAAAAGCATAGAAGCTTTACGCAAGTTATTCTTAAAAATCTTTAAGACACTGACTGCAACTGGTGCAGAGATAATACAACCTGCAGCAAGAGAACTGGTGATCAATGCAGGATAAAGAGTTTCGTTACTGGTACCTCTCCATCCATTCAAACTGATGAGAACTAAGTTTTATTAAAAAAATTATTAAAATTTGGTCAAAAGAGATAATGTTAAAAATAAACTAAATTAATTCATTCATGGTTGGTATTATCGTTTGACATATTATGATTACGATAAATAATCCAAAAACACCTGTTATAAAATTTGTAATTTTTTTATTAAAGAATCTTCTTAAAACAAATGAATGATTTTAACAATGAAATTATTTTTCTTTTGTAGATTTTTGATTAATCTCATTATCATACTCATTTGTTTTTATTGATTGTCTTTTAAATTTGGTGTTTTAAGGATAGTGTTATGATTAATCAAAGAAGTTATTTTTTGTTAGTAATAGAATCAATTTAAGTTGTTCTACCTTCAGCAGCTGAGTTGTATGTGGAGATGTTGTATCCAAAGTAAAGAGAACCAAGGCAGATGTTACCAGCCAAGGCGTAGACAGAGGATTTCTTGATATTTATTTATCTGTTTTCCATTTTAATTAGTTGTATTCAAGCAGAAGAGATATTTGTAACAAAAGCTTGTTAGTATGTATTATGTTCTTTCACTGAGTGGAGTGATGGCTGTGAATATTTTGATTAGGTATTTTTGAGGTACTATTTATTAGTATGTAATTTTTATTTTAATTTAATTTTTATAATATTGCCTATTAACTAGTCTCTTCCTTTTATAGTATGTATCTTCGTATAATCACTCTGTACTAGCATCGATTATAATAACTTTAAGATTTAAAGTGGCATCAGTTATCTAGTAATTCTTGCCTTAATTTCAAATCTGTTAAATTCCTTCTTTCCGAATTGTACAAAATCGATTTAATGTGTAATGAAGAAATTAAATATTAATTAAAATACTCCCCCCCAAGACTGTAAGTCCTCAGTCTTAATTACACGAATGACTATAAATCTATGTCAGTCTTTTTAAAATAGGATTATGGTTAAAGGAATCTGAGAGAGAGAAAAAAATTGATGCTTACTTATGAATATTTTATGTAAGATGTGTAAGGTATGATGGAATAAAAGTACTAGTAATCTATTAAAAAGTAGTAGTATTGACACTTTTATCATTTGTGGGGAACATGAAATTAATTTAAAAATAAAATAGAAGACATTAGATTATTCCAAATGTCTTATTCTTTTTTTATTTCTTACTAAAGTTAACTTTCCTTTTAAATATTTACGCAGCTGTTAATACTAAGAGATACCTAAAATGGTCTCAATGACCCATTATTTAAGTAGTTTATTTTGATTTTACCTTTCTATACAATAGTTATAACTAAAAACATTTTCTCTCCTCTTTCAAAGCATTCAATGATTAAATTATATTTTTACCCTTTGATTTAATAAAAGTGTTTACTTTCCTTTGATTTTATCATACTATAATTAGATATTCTTTCTCTTTCAATTAAGACAACTAATACTGGTTAATTATATCACCTGAATCTATTGTAAGTGTATCAAAACTTGAAAAGGAATAAAGAAATAATAAATAATGGAAGAAGCAGCTTCAATTTAGTGCAAAAGCCAACAAATTTAATAAAAAGGGTTAAGTGAAAAGAAAATGAGTAGAATTTTAAAAATTGATTGATGAGAAGGAGGTAATATTAATAATATCTTCATTAGAACGATGTTAATCATGTTAATGATGCATGAAGGACTTTAATTTATCAATACAAAAGTTTTAACGTTTAAACCTTTAAAAATGATGAAGTAAAGGAAATTTCTTAATAAAATGTGTCACTGTTAATGATTTGATACTACTCTTTTTAATATTATTGCTATCCATATTTAGCTAAGTAAAATAGGCTCCTATTGTAATTTAAAAGATTTCAAATTTCTAATCTTAATAGAAAAAATAGCCAGAAAAATCGAGAGGCGGAAAAAGTTAATAAGATATGATAATTTTTGTGGTCATTAATAGATCATTTTCCATCCAGTTTCTGTTATTAATGCCGTATCAATTATTTACTTGTTATTTTACTCATCTAACTACTTCTTAAGAATCTTCTAAGAAATATTCTCTTAAACAAAAGGCTAAATAATTTTTCAATTATACTACGTTCCTTTTTAATTTATACAATTCTGAAATATTTAGCCTATCATTCTGATAAAATTTATCTCCCAAAAAGTTCTATCAAACAGAAAAAAGTTCAAAGCTATTTGAAATGTATTATGTATGTTAGGAATTTCATTATTATTTTTAAATGAAGAAGGAAATAGTTGAATGCATAGATTACAAATAAGGTTCGTGTGGTTTCTGAAATCAAATTGTATTCAAACCTCAAGATTTATGGTAGTTATGACATTTAATGTTCGAGCATATTGCAATTAAGCGAACGAAACTTTAATTAATTTTTTCTAGTACGAAAAATACAATCCTAAAATAAGGCATACTAACTCTATTTATATTTACATAGATTTACATAATATAATTAATGCAGTATTATCTTATTAATTGTAAGCCACTTTTGATTCTGAAATTCTCCCTTCCATACCCACAACATTATAATTTAAATCATGCAACCTTTAATAATCTGTTTAGTCTTTCTTACACATTATTAAAACAAGCCAATCAATCTTTGCTCGTCATTCATTTGTATTTTTAAACAGGTTATAAACTCTTATCCTATTCTACAACATCCCAATGGATAATTAAAATTTAACTTTCGTCACAACATTTTTATTTGTTGTAGCTGTCGATATTTTTGTTTAAATTTAAATTTCTTATGTATTATCCAACTGTATTAAAATTCCCTCCTTATAAGAGCAATTATAATAATGTCTAAATTGGCAATGTCAATTCCAATAAGCTATTTTGCTAATAAAATTTGACTAATACTAATCTACATCTATCCAATTCATTATTTACACTAATATTTTTGTTACAATGTAACAAATAGATATTCCTTCTCTAATAATGATGGGATATAACCATTGACAATTATTAAGAGACGTTAAGCCTTTTAGATAGATTATTCTACATAACTGTAATTAATATAATCTGTAATAAAAATATAAGTATGAAGTAATTAATACTCTCTTACAAAAAAATAAAAAATTTGGTTACAAGTTAATTCTTTCGTTTTTTTGAATTACATTTAAAATATAGGATTCTTCACATTTAGCTGTAAATTGTAATAAATTTCTAGTGCATGATGAGCTAATATTCTTTTATTAATAATATAGAATGAATTATTAATTAAATTAATTCAGCTAATAATACACCTATTAGCTTCAAAGTGTAAAGTCAATCTAAATTCAGTTATTTTAGTGTACATATTTTATGGTAAAGTTTTAATAACAAATCATAATTTGCACTTTCTCAATTATTATTTCGCTTCATTAATAATGACTAACTAGTATTATTTGTTGCAAGTTCTATATTTACTTTTCTATAAATTTAAGCTTAATCAAAAAGAAAATACATTGTAAATTAAAAAGAATTCGATAATAGTAAAAATTAATAAAATATTAACTTAAATAACCAAAAAGTAGATTAATTGCTAAAAATATCTCTTAAAGTATAGAAATTTCAAATAAAATTAAGGTAAATTAGTTATTAAAAAAAGGTATAAATTTCTAATTAATCGTTATGATAGTGATTGTGGTGATACTCTACATAATTTAATTTAAAATTACATTAGTATTTTATTATATATCTAAATTAATCAAAGCAAAATTATAAAAATTTGCAATCGATGCTATCTATTTTCAGGAAAGCATTCTAATTGGATTTATAATATGAGTTTAAATGTATTAAAAAATATAAACTCTACTCATAAAGAATTGAATACATGCAAAACCACTACAAACTGGCAATTTATCTTTTGCCAGCTTAGTATTTAGAAATTTATTATAACTATATTAAATGGTTATTTAAGGTATTTAACTTATTTAAGTATTTATATAGATCAGAGAGCAATTATTTATGTAGAACAATTTTATAATTTCATTTTGTATAATTTTTTAATGTCTTTGATGTTAAAAAGAACTAACTAATTAATTAAGGATAAATTGAAATAGACAGGAAAGAGGGTAATTAATTAATAATGTTTACCTATTTTGGTATCGATAATGATTAACTAACTAACTATATTCTTTATTTAAGCGGTTTAAATCATATTTGATATTATCTCATTATTTCTCTAATAATCTTAATAATATTAAGCAATTGCAAACCTTTTTTAAATATGAGCTTAGATAATAAATAACAAATGGAAGATATAAAGTAAACAATCAGTTAATTAGAATCCTGTCTTTCCCTTTAATTGTATTTTAATATTTACTATGAAGAAAATTTTAATTTAGTAAAAAATATTTTTGTTTTTACCTTTATCTTTTACAATATTAAAACTAAATTTTCTATTTATATTAATAATTTATTAATAAAGAAATGAATTTGTACTTAGATTAATTAAATAATTATATTACTACCTGCAAAGGATTAACTCTACTGTCATTCTATGCCTTCTATCCTCATTAGCTGTTTTTATGAAAATATCTACATAATAAATTACTAAATGTGATAGTATTCAATATTGTAATCGTAATAATTGAGATTGAATATTAAAAGTGATATAAATCAAATAAAGAAAATAAATTTCAAATAATCTATTTAATATGCAAAAAATAAGTAAAGCTATTTGTATTTTAAAAGTAAAAAATAAAGGATAAAAGTTAAAGCTTAACATAATAAAAATATTATGTTTTCTTTGTTTAATTAAAAGATAAAAATCATTTAAAGCAATATGGAAGCTATTTAAATGAAGTGGTATAAAGATGCCTAAATATTAGAAAATTGTATGAAATAGAGTTATAATAATAATCAAATCTTATTAGTAGCTAATCTACCCTAAGTTAAGAATTTATTTTTATTGATTTACTTGTATAAAGAAATAAATAGTAATGTCATTTATTTCTTTATGTAAGTAATACTTCTGCCATCAATAAAGTATATGAGAAGATATATCCTTTTAAATCAAAACCTAGTAAACATTCATTAAAATAATTCGTCATAGTAAATCAACTGAAATATATCTTATAATAAGATAACTAGGCTGTCATTTTATGAATTTAATAAATAAACTAAAAATATTTTATTAAAAATTTAAATTCACCACCTCAAATTACTTATTAAGAATAATTTAAAGTACCACCCTTGATTAATTAAATTTATTAGAATTCATAAAAATGTATGTGCGATTATTTAGGTAAAATGTAATTTTAATAAAGAAATATCAATAGGATTGATTATTAATAATTTTTAGAAAACAGTATTAATACTTACATAAAGTTATAAAATATAAATGAATGGTAATAGTCTGAGTGTTTCATAAATTGTTTTAAATTTTGAGTTATTCAATTTAATAGCTGAGATCTGTCTTCTCTTTTTATTTCTGAAGTAGATATTTATCGCATTCACCAAATAATATATCATTTTATTGAATTCTTTCAAAATTTTCTTTCATTACCTGTTCCAAAGTTTGTCCTTCTTATATGAGTTACTACAAAAACTTCTTTTTTTCATCTAGCTCTTACTGTTTTTTCAAGCCCTTACATGTTAAATTAGCAGTTTATAAAATTTCTATCAAATCGTTTTGACTGTGAAATTTATCTTAAAGAATTTGCTACTTTTTTGCAAAAAAAGTGATATATCCTAATCTAAAACTCCTGTAGCTTTCGTCATAAATAATAAAATTATTATAGAGTGAATCAAAGCTTCTATATTAGGTACTATCAGCTATTTGAACTAGGACTTTTTTCTAATATTACTCTTAAAAAACCTCACAATTTAAATTTAGTAGACTACAAATCATCTCAATCTGCAATTTAAATAGATATTTTTATTTATCAAAAGTGGAGAAAAGAATATCATTCATTTAAGATAATTCTTATTAGGATTTATTAACTGAAAGCTTCTATATCCTCCACATTAAATAAATAGAGGCAACGAATTCAACACCATCAATAAATTGGAATTATTTATTTTCATCCTATACAAAAAATTTATTTTCTAAATTACTTAGATATTTTGCATTTTTCTGTATTTTCTTTAGCATGCATGTCTATTAGTCGCCCATTTTACACATTTTGCAAGTTTCTTATTACGAGCAAGCTTGAAATGCTTATATTCTATCTGAAATAGTTGATAAGATCTTTGAGATATTCTTTAATTAAGCAATTTCCTCATTAAAAAATGTTTGTTTTGCTAATTGGTTCTAAATACATTCTTAGATATCCTCTATCGAGTTGATATCAAGTAATTAAGCACATTAATCAATGAAATTAAAGAATAGACTTCCAATTATACTACCAGCAGATTATAGCTTGGATTCTTTAATAATAGGGCTTACCAAAAAAAATTTATCTGATATTTCCTCTATATTTTCGAGCTCACTATAAACCTATAATAAATGCACTTATTCCATTTTAGATCTCTCAAATTAAACTTTATCCTTTTTAATTAAATAGTAATTTATAAATAATCTCTCCTCTATTACTATAATTCCAAGATATTAGAATATATACATTTATTTTGAAGAAAATTAAAAGAATATTCAAATTTAATTTATTTCCTAAATCACTTTAGAAGAAGATTAAGGGGGGATAATTTCATTCTTTATTTTCAATTATCTGTCAAAAGAAAAAAGTAATTATTAGGCTTTTCATAGCAGAAAATATTCTAATAATAGCTAAAGACATGATTTATAATTTTACTTTAGATTTTATAAATGTTAAAAAGAATAGGTACTCTTTAAGAATTAAAGGATGAAATGTTTAAATATTATTTTTCTAAATGAAAAGGTATCATAATTATATCAATAATCTTTGTAAATAAAATAGGAAATCAAAAAATTGAAGATTAATTACTTGATTGTTAGAAGAAGAAAATAATTTATTCGTTTATATTTACAAAGTAATTAGATTAGAAAGGCTTTCTTTTTCTTGTGTCAGATCAAATATACTAAAAGGGGAAAATAAAAAATTAAGAAAAAATCAAATATTCTATCAACTTTTCATATAATATTAAGAGAAATCCAGAATTTAAACAAGATTATCAAACAAAATATATCTTAATAAATTAAAAGAAATCCTCTTAATAATAATAAAATAAAAAAGATGATGAAATAAACAAGATTTAGGTAATAGCTTTTTGAAGTTTATAAAAGCGAAAATGAAGATGCAGCCAAGAAAATAGGGTATATTTCTAGAGAAATAAAAAATAAGAATAGAACTATTTCTTTTATTTATGGATTAGCATTTTATTCTAAGGTCGAGCAACTATTTCTTAATTATTCCAAATAAGATATTGAAGATCTAATGTAATTATTTATAGGTCATTGCTAAAATGATTCTTCAATAATTTAATAAGAGAATTAATAGATTTAAGTAATCTGCAATTGGTTATCTGATATTTAACAATTTATGGATTAGAAAATCACTGACAAAAACGAATTCATCTAATTCTATAATAGGTATTTCTATGAAACAGTATTCAGAGAATATAATCCTAACAATAATAATAATAATAATAATCAAAATCTAAAATTCATTGAAGATAGTTTAACTTTCGCAAGCAGTATATATATTATGCATTAAGCTGCAACTAATAACTCCATAGAAGATTTAAAAACCTTTACACTCACTCTTTTTGGAGATACAGGATAGCTTAATAATAATTATTTAAGTTTGCTGACTGAGTAAAAACTCGAGTAAATAGTTCTTGTTTATGAATTTATGATAAGAGTTTACTCTTGCTAGGGTGATTATCTACCTGTGTATGATAAAAAGGCTTACAAAGACGCTAGTGAGAGAGATTGTCATTAAGCCGCATTCTATATTTTCAATGAAAGCTAGGATACATTCAGACTTGCTTATGATTAAAATTATTCTTGTTAATATAATCACTACAATTACAAGAAAATACAATAAACTTAAATTGAGATTGAAACTTAGTTAGCAATGGAAGCAATTTAATCATAATATGAAAAGGTTCAAGATGAAATAAAGATTATTAATTAATTATTAAAACAGGAATAAATAATAAATTAAAAATAAGAAATGAAAAATGTAGAATATGAATAATAATTATAGAACTTTGAATATCAAGTCAATCAATATCAATAGAAATACTATTAGATAGATTCTGAAATAAATTAGCTTTATGAAGCTTAGAGCATCCTCTAATAGACATGTGTTGCTAAAAATAATTATGAGTAAAATGAACAAATAAGAAAGTAAAAAGAAATTCAATAAAAATGTTTATATGAATAGTAACTTTACCAATAGAATTAAAATATAAAATATTAATAAATGAGAGCAAAATTCTCTAATAACTCTGGTCGTATAAATAATTAAGTCTTCAGTTAATCAGATTCAATTGAAATGACTTAGGTAAACTACAATTAGATAGATAATTTTCATATTACCTAAATTATTAGTTAATCCAAAGTATTCTTACCTAAAAAGAATAAATTCTATTGTTCAATTTGTTAAGAATTGAAAGAATCAAATGAAATTGTTAATTTTAGTTGCTGTAGAAGCTAGTTCTGTAAGGAATGTGTAATTGGCCATTTTGAAAACACCGAAGAGATCAATAAAAATAAGTAGTTGATTTGCCCATAATATGATTGTAAAAAACCTCTATAAAATATCAATTAATTCTATGACTTAAATCTCATTACAGACAAAGTAAAAAAAGCTCTTCAATTTAAAGCAAATATCATCTGTCCTTCCTGTAACACTTAATTTGTCCTAAAAAACCGTGGTGCTGCTACAACTGGTTGTCCTGGCTGCAAAAAAACCCTTTGTACAGGATGTTAGCAACTTAGTCATAATAAGGAAGATGTAATTTGTAAAGATAGAATTAATAATTACATAGTTGCTATTGGTAGTCATTAAGAAAGTATTAATAATTTAATTATATAATAGTAAAATCTACTTCAATAAGACCCTAATAATTAATAAATTTAAATTAAAATTTAAGAGCTATTAAAAGAAAGGAGATTTAGAATTTGTCCTAAATGCACTACGCTACTTATAAAGGATGATCACTGTGAGCATATAGTTTGCTAAGAATGCGATTCTGAACTTTGCTTTGCTTGTGTTTGTTATAGATAACCAACTTTATAGCACGATAACCAATTTCACAGAGAAGGTTGTCCTTATGTAACTTAAAGATTACCTTAAGAAATTAAATTTAATGAAAAATGCAAAGAATGTGTTAGAAATCAAAAAGTATGTTAGTTACCCGAAAGTTGGAATGATTATTGCACTTCTATTAGATAAAATTTTGGAGAAGGATTTTATAATACATTCCCTGAAAATTGGGAATGCTAATGAAGCTCTACTAATCTTTAAATATACTTTATGATTTATTTTCAATACTTGTTTTTAAACTCTAAAAATTTATTTTAATTGAATTAATATTTATTCGCTGATCTTATTAGTAGATAAAACTCATTTAAAATCAATTTTTTTCCTTAATTTTATGTGAATTGTTTAGAATACCTATTATCATTTTTAGTCATAAAAAAGATTAAAATAAATAAATACACTACAAAATTTCAGTTTTTCTTTTCAAAATATTAAATTCTGCTGTAAATTTTGAATTATTTAGTTAAATTTAAAAAAAATAAGAAAAGGTATTAATACAAATAACTTAAAAGAATAATTACCTTAAATTAATAAAGAATATATTTATTTTATGAAAATAATTAATAAAATAATTAACCTCAAAATTAATAATTAATTTAACATTAAAGATAATAGAAGATAATGAAGATATAGAAGAAAATAAATAAAGATAAGATTATTGAAATGAATAATAATTTAATTACTAAAATCTTATTTGAAAGAATTAATAAATATAGAGAAAATTATAAGATATAAGTGATAGAGAAACAAATCTATTAGTCAAGGACTCAGCCCCGAGAAATGTTAAAAAATAGCCAATTTGGATCTAAATATAGGGTAACTTTGTATTTTATTTAATAAGTTGAAATAAATGATAGAAATGATTAGATAGTTTAAACAAAGTCTTCATATTCTATTATTAATCATATTTTATTTTAAAATAAATCTATTATTTATATTCACTATTTAGTTAAAATTAAATTAGTGCTGATGGTGCAAAGAATATTGGACTCAGCCTCGAGAAATTTTAAAACATAACCAATTTGAATCTAGATATAGGGTAACTTTGTTTAATTCTATTTA